>VZTB01002450.1:0-194627 GCA_013397245.1 Thryothorus ludovicianus
GCAGAGCCACGAAACTCGCTCCCGTCCCAGTTCCAAGTGACAGCCCTCTCTAGTCAGAGAAAAAAAAAACTGCACCTCCCTCCGAGCCCTTCCAAAAGGGAGGTGGAGTTGATCCCACCCTTCTCTGGACAGACACTTTTGTCTCTTTCAAATACCTTAAAGCATCCATAAGTACCAAGCGATCAGCTTACTAGCCACTTTTGAAAAAAAAAATTCTACAAGAAAGTAACCCAACCCCCAACAATCAGTTACCTTTTTAAGTAAACTCAATGATGTTCCATCACACAATGCATTTGCAACACCATGTTTCCTTTTGGTCTGTTCTTAACATCAATTCAGTGATGAATTGTAGGTTAAAGATTCAAAACTAATTTTAATGTAAGAGAGAGTCCTCAAACCTGCTGCTAAATTTTTTGAACTGGGGATATGAACAGCATCCACCTTGTTTAGGAAACCTCAGGCATTTTTCTCTTTGAATGTAGAAAGTAGAGTCCTGTTAAGTAGGATTTTGTTCTAAAAAATGCAAAAACTTGCAAAGATATTATTACCCCAATATAACAAGAGTATGAGCAACAGTCTATTGATTTATTACCTAACTAGCACCATTAAAATAAGCCAAAGCTAAGATAATTTGTTCTGTTTCTAGTAGTGATCAGATAAGAAAAATTATCTGTTGGTTAGCTCATGCCATCTTCATTATTAATATCCACCAGTGCAGAACATATTTGAAGTGAAAAATTCTGATTCTAGTCTCATTCACTCTACTGTAAATTAGAAATATCTTCATTCATGCCAGTAGAGTTATGCTGCTGTAATACAAATGAGAATAATAGAATGCATAGTTGTTCAAATTCAGATGAACTGAAAGCAATATGAGAATCTGATTTTCAGTGAAAACTCTGTTGTCCAGCTGGGAACAGAATTACCTAACGTCATTCCTATATATTAAAGATACAATTTCCAAGGGTGTGCAATCCATATACATAAAAAAGTACACTGCTGCACCATGCTTTTCTGAGTCCATGTTTTTACTAACAGCCAAGTACTAAAAGGGGTTTTAAAACTTCTTTTTATTTCTTTTAGAAAAAAAGAATGGTTTTGATGTATGAAAATGAATGTGTACCATCTACAATATTCTCTCCTTCACCAAGTCTACAAATATTTAAAAGCAAACACATTTAATGATCAGGGTACAAATCCAAACATACATAGAGCAAATTGCAAGGAACCTTTCCTGAAAATATCTCTGAACTGTATATGGAAGCTGAAAATGGGATGTCTGTTTACTTTTTTTTTTTTTTAATAAAGTCAAGGCATGGCCAATGATAATTTCAGTCAGCAAGTTTGAATATGTAAAAAAAAAAAAAATCTCTTCTTAACTTCATAAATATATTTTAGCACTGGAAGTCATTTTTGTAGAAGCTAAGACAAATTTATTACAAGTCCATCAACACTGTTAAATTAAGCAGTTTGAATGCTACATTGCAGTCAAGAGCTCTGAAGCCAGAGAAAATATAACATGAAATAGAACCTTTTTCTTAAAATTATTTTCCTTGGAATCTTATTCTGACTCATTAGGAAGTAGCAGAGGATTTGTTGTCTGATCTTAGACAAGATAGACGCTTTCATATTAAGTATTTTGAAGAACAAGAATGAAGAGGAGCACAGCTTTTTTAAAAATAAATATTTTGGTTATTTTAAAGGAAATAAAGGCCTTTCAAATGAATTATGCATTTAAAAAAATGTATGATTTATTGAAAAGTTTTCATTGTGATCAGAGCATTGAATCTGCCCTTAGCAGCATGGTGCAAGGAACTTTCTCTATTCTGCAGAATGTACATTTTAAGCAGATGAGATAGATTAGGAATAGGAAGTGAACAGTGACAAAGATGGCTTTGAGGGACTTATAGCTTTCAGTATTACCAAAGCTAAATGACACCAACAGGTATTACAGGCCTGTGACCTGTATTTTTTCTATTTTACTGGTCTTCTGACAGAAGACCAGAATAAAAGAATTACATGCTGCTATTGCTTTCACCAGACTGGTTCTTACTTTGGTCTCTAGCCCCTCCTATTGCATAAGGCAAATGAACCCTCCAATCACGGTCACATCTCTGGCAATGGCTGGGAATAGATGAGTAGAGGAGAACATAAGGGTAAGGCAAGTGTGCAGTGGTACTTTCTAACTTTCTATCTTTGAGCAAGCTGCAACTTCCTGAGGCTACTCATTATGTCTGGCTAACGAATAGGTCTTTATATGTTTTTCCCAGCAATTCTGCTAAATTGTTTCCTGAGCCCATCTGAACTTTTGGCTTCCACTAGAAGCAATGATTTCCACAGTTTGTTACAGTGCTTCTCCTTTGCTACCTTTAGAAGCGTTCCTAAATAATTTTACTTCATTTGATTTGTTGCTCATACAGTGTAAAAATGGAGTATTGCCCTTTTCAGTTTTTCTATACTGTTGGTGATGCACTTTCATTCAATCAAGTCCTCCTTGAAACTATCTGCATTTTAGCAATCATTTTATTTTTGCTAATTAACTTAGCAGAAAACTTTGTTACCTTTTATATTCATGCCCTGAATCATCTCTGCTCTGTTTAAATAAGGTCCAATTAACTCAGTGGGGGTTTATTCCTGTCACTTGTTTGAATTTTGTTTAGTTTTTCCTATACACTATGCTTCGAGCACAGCATTCTGTAATTTCACTACCAGATGAATCATCTCAAATGGCACACTTTTTGACACATTTGCTTTCAGATAGTAAGTTTAAAAACTTACCCATTTTTATTTTAAGTTTCATCCATAGATTTCTTTTTCCTTGGATAGACTGTGTCCCTAATTTCAGTTTGATCTTTTCTTCAAGTTTCCCCTGTTCCAAACAAACTGGCTCTGCTCTTTATGCCATTTCTCAGACATACTGACACTGCACTCTGCCTAGCCCTAGAACATTTCTCAGGTCATCTTTACTCAAAGATTTTCTATAATATATTGCTACTATTCTATAATATGACCTCTTAAGATTTCCATTTAAAGTTTTCAGAGAACAAAAGAGAGTTATTTTGTCATAAGGAAAGTTCACAAAGCATCTAAAGCATTTGTTTCCATGTCATTGTTCACCTCTTGCTATTTTGTTTCTCAAGCTGTGGTTTCATAATCTATTTAGGTATGTATATTTTCACGTGGCATTTAAATGCTGCCTTGATAGTTTATTCCATGTCTGCTTTCTTTTTCTTTTTCCTAGCTCAATAAAATATTTCAGTTAGGTAACAAGAAAGAGCTTAATTTCCTCCTATTTTCAATGAACTGCTGCAGGAATATTTTTTTTCATTCATTCAAGGAGCTTGTAGGTGGCTATATGTTCCTTTAGACTGCAACATGCAGAACTTTGCAATAATTTCCCTTATTGTTACAAGGCTTTTTGTGATAGAAAAACATGTTTTGCACATAAGAAATTGAAGCCATAATGCCATTCAAGTTCAAAAGAAAAACACAGAAAAAAAAACATTTTGTCATAGAATCATAGAGTTGTTAAGGTTAGAAGAGACCTCCAAGATAACCAAACCCAACCATTAACTCAGCACTGCCAAGTTCACCACTACACCATATCCCAGGCACCACATACATATGTTACCTGAAAGCTTCCAGGGATGGTGATTCCACCACTTCCCTGGGCAGCCTGTTCCAATGCTTCTCACCCTTTCAGTGAAGAAATTTCTCTTATATCAAATCAAAACATCCCCTGGTGCAACTTGAGGCCATTTCCTCTTGTCCTTTCACTTGTTACATGGGAGAAGAAACCACTCCCCATCAGTCTGCAATGTCCTTACAGTTAGTTGTAAAGATCAGTGACATCCCTCATGAACCTCCTTTTGTCTGGACTAAACAACCCCAGTTCCCTCAGCTGCTCCTCAGCAGTCTTCTCCAAGATCTTTCAGTCTATGTAGCCAAAGTGCTCTGGTTTGCCAGCACACACTGCACTGATTTGTTTCTCTTCTGCACTTTGCTACTGCATCTATAGAATGTATGTTTACTAGGGATATTGTTAGAGAGAAGTCTGAAACTCAACACCAAACCAGTGTGAAGAACTTAATTGTTCAGGCTGTAAGATATGCTGGGCCAAAAAAATAAACAAAAGAACTTGCCCATCTTACAGAATGACTAAAACTAAAACCTTTAGTGGTCTTCTCCAGTTCCACAAATATTGGTCATTGTTTTCTCTTTTCACTTGCATGTGTCAGTAAGTCTTACCTTGACTGGCTGTGCATTAAAGATTATTGTTAACCAGTGTCCTATTAGACAGTGGCTGGCTCAGTTTTTTACTCTGTTAAACACTGTAAGCCAACAATTCAACTTGAAAAAAGAAGAAAATAAAATTCCCCAAAATGTAAACCAGAAAAGGAAATGTTTAAGTTTTTGGAGAGAGATCAACATTATACTGTAGGAATTGACCTAGCCTGAATATCAGATGAGCCTTTTAGTGAATTAAACCCATATTTTTTCATCTCATTCAAGTCACCTTGCATGTTAGAAGTCAAATCTAGCTTCAGTTCTCATGCCCGAGAATACCAGCACTTATTATTATGGGCAGATTTTTCTCTTCCCTTTGCCACTTGACAGCATTTGAGCCTCAGGTAATTATAGTTCTGCCTTTCCTACTGTAAAGATGTGTGTATGTTTTACAGGAAGAGCCTATTATCTATGGAGGGGTGAAGGAAGAAGTCACTTAGGGACCATCTTTGCTACTGGTAAAGGCAATTATGATAGATTCAGACCTGTGACCAAGCCTATGCAGACTTACCCACACTGGGGCTGGCAGGAGCCTGAATTGGCTCAGATGTGTGACAATACACACATTTAGGCCATCAGATAGAAACCTATCAGCACAGGAACTTTCCTTGCTTTTCCTTGTGTTTATAAGCTCAGGGTTATATTATTTAAAAAAATAAAATTATAATCTCTCACAATACTGTAATGCAATTAGGTGCAAATACTGAAAAGGAGTTATTTATTTTCCTGTGAAGTTAAAAATGGAGTCAGTGCTCAGTATGCTTTGAGTGATGGGTATGAAGCAGGAGACTGTAGCAGACCTGCACCTTAAAGTTTCTTTCAGGAAGGTTTTGGGAGTGATGATGTCTCAGTCTCTGAAATTTTTCCAGTGATTTTGAAGATAAATAATCCACTTCTGTGGGATTCAAGACTGAGACTGTGCTACTTTTCATTCTTTCCTCTTCTAAAATGTAATTATGTTGGCTGCACATTTTTCATTTACTGCTGTAGAACAGCTTGCAAACAAGACATTCTTGTCTCAGTTTAATTTCAGCTGGATCAGATTAACCAAGATCTTCAACGAAAGATCTAAATATCTCATGGCAAAGCATGAGCAGAGCTTGGAAAAGCATCATTTGAAAAAGCACTATTCACTTTTTTCCTTCCAAGTTTGTTGCCTGTTTGAATGCTTAGACTTTCTCAGATGTTTTTCACTGTTTCTTTAGTGACTTTTTCTTCTGACTACTTCAAAATTTTAGGCGTGAAGATCATTTCTCGTGAAGCACAATTGAACTCAGCATTTTCAGCTTTATGAGGATTCTGCATGTTTATACACATCATAGTCTGTTGCTTGCAACCACCTATAAAAAACTCTGTTATCATTTAAGCTCATCTTCTACTTACTCATCCAAAAACTGAGTTCACAAAATTTTCTCAAGTGTGAATGTCTGTAAAAACATAAATTTTAGATGCTATAATTGAAGGGGGTGAAGGATGACAAGTTAAAAACCTAAATTTATATGGGTTACATAAATCCTGATACTGGTGCACTGAAAATATCCATACTGAGTCCACTAAGTCCAAACTAAATGCCAGAACATGAGAAATCTGTCCGTCACTTTAGCCATTTTGTTTCCTTTCTGTAAATTTTTTTAGTTGTTCAATTTGTGTAAAAACCCCACAAATTATTCTGGCTTCAGTATATTCACTCATATCTACAATTACGTAAACAGAGTTGATTTATAACCTGTGTAAATATTTATGTTTTTTTGGTTTTTTTTTACAGGACTTATAAACTGCTCCTTCATTTTCCTTTGTTCTTCCCAGAGAAAACTGACTCAGCTGGATCATGAGATGGAGAATCTACACTGAAAAACAAGTTGTAGTAAATTCACCCCAAATTATTTTTTTGCTGTTAAAGTTTACTGAAGGTCTCTAATTAATATGTATATACAGGAGAAAAGACAATTAGGGGAAAAATACAAGAGTACCGTATAATTGCACAGATCAGTGTTGTCCCATCAATAACACTGTTGGAAGTGCTAGTGAATCTATCACTCAAAGAGCACATTGCAGGTCTTGAAGAGCTTTGTAAAACAGTAGTAAGAATGATAAACAACATGAGAATTTCTTTGCAAAATTAGAATACTTTTCCATACAAAACAAATCAGAAATATCAGTACTTGTGTCAAAAATGAACTGCAGGACAAAAGCAAACTACCTGTTTCTGCTCTAACTCATGGCACAAGAAGGAATCCCTGAATGAAAACAGTAGTGGGAAATAAAGGACAGATCCAACAGCTTTTTTCCAACAAGGTAAAAATAGACCATAAAATTAATTAAGGTAAAAAATTTAACTATCTTTTAGAAGGTCTCATAATATATATAATACAAGTCAATATATACAACATGAATATCAGGCTTGTCACTACCAATTATAACTAAATGTTTGGCTTAGCTTTCCTGTGCTAGAAATTAGGTGAGATTCCTGAAGTTTCCTGTAGAAATCTTATTGCCCATAAATTAACATACTGTGGAATTCACTAGTAATATAATAAGATACACTTTAAAATGAGCTAAGTTTCTTTTCTCCACTAATCCAGCTTACTGTAAGTAAGCCAATTATACCCAGATAAACTATATATCTCCTGTTGTGACAAAATCACAGTAAACTTGGATGATTACAATTGAATTGAGTGTTTTTCAAGTTACATTATTATCTTCAAATCAATTTAAGAAAAGTATATTCCATCTTTAACATAAGATTGCAATATCTGTGATTAAGAAAACAGGCTTCACTTTCAGTTAAAGATGAAAAAATGCACACATCATAATGACACAAAGATTTTTGCTTTTTATATATATTTTAATGTATTTGTAGCTCTGTAGACTATTGTTGTACAATTATATAGTTTCTTAGCTAACTAGTATTTTTCCTACCCTGTTAGACAATCACATTCCTGGAATCCTATTCTAATCCTGCTTCTTCAGTGAACCAAGGCTGTTTCACTTTCCCATTTATTTAGACATAAACAGTGTAGGGCTAAAAGCAAGGAGTAGGCTCCAGTAGGGGTCTGAACCAAGGGGGAATGACTTCATTAACTGTACTTCTAATTAGGGATTCTTGCCAATTATGCTAATTTGCTAAACTTATAGAAGTGTTGAAGCCCTGTGTCATGTCTGCATTTTATTATCTTAATCTTGTTTAGCCCTTGATTTTAGGGGCTGTCATGCAACAAGAACATAAATATTTCAACTCAGATATGCAGATTAATCCCTCCCAAATTTGTACCCATGTGGTAGACAAGGTAGTAATAATAAATTCTTAAAATTCTCCTTCTACAGAGAATATGAGAGGCTAGCATAAGTTACCTGGAAACTGCCCTAAATTGCTCTTCAGTAATTCAAGATTCTTGCACAGGAAACAGTTTCCTCCTCCTAGACCCATTGAAAGAGCTTAATGCTGTAGGCTGAGAGCACACTGCATAGAAAGAAAAAGGGCTCACACTGCCTCCTGTACATCAATCCATCTCCTAGGAAACTAGTATTTAATTCATTACCCAGAAACTGCTCCCTCACTCTGCTACAGACAGTGTAGTCAGATAGTAATTCTCCACTCTGTGGAAAGGAATACAGTTAAGAGGGAACATGTTTTACCTAGAAGCCAAATTTCCAAGAGAAGAGTCAATGCCACTGCAAGCAGCATTACAACATTGGATTGTACTTTATTGCTGTAATACTGAAATCCCAATATTTTTCTTTCAGGCTGAAGATGTGCATTTCCTACATATTGATCATTCCTTTTCTTTAAATATTGTCATCCCCCGTTCCCTAAGAAAAACAGCTTCTTCACTGGTCCACAAGGTGCAACATTTTCTGTTGTTATATACTGAATTATTATTCTATGACTCTCCTAATAATCAGTTTTTGAACCTAAATTTTTGATTTGTTCTATAAATACTGTTTTGCTGGAAAATCATTCATACTCAGTTAAAAAATGAAATTAAAAAATTATTTGCATTTCAGCAAAAATACCAAACTTGAATGTTGAGGAAGTTCCATTTTTTATCAGAATTTATATAATTTTTTAAAAACTTAAAGCAATCTCTTCTGACTTCTGTTTGTATTTTTATTTTAAAGCAAACATTTTTAAGCACTAATAAACAAATCAAAGATGAGTTATTAAAGATTAAAAAGAAACTCAAAGCTCCAGTACTCAAATAATCACATTTTCATTTTAGAATTCATGGTTTGAACAGATATCTGGAAAATATATCGCACACACAGGGATGTACCACGTATCAATACTTTCAGTTGTTCACCTCTGCTCCACGTGTTCTGCTAAATAGTTGTTCACCAATTTGAGAAAAGTTCTGCTACTTTGAGTAGAAGTTGACTTCAGGTGAGCAAAGCATTTACAGCCTGCTTATTTTTGTGCTTGGGCCTGTGGTTCCTGTGCATGTGTTTAACTAATAAGTGAAGCAATGAATGCATCTATAATTTATTTAAAGAGGGCCAGGGACTGTTCTCTGGTCCTGAGTGAGTGGGTCACAGGCCAGATACATCAACAATACTTTGCTCTCAGCTTTGAGTCTTTTGATGGCCTCTCTACTGGTACTGGCTGTATCTATTACAGTGAACTAAGCAAAACCTTCGGAGTGCCTGAGTACGGTTTGGAGGTTAAACTAGGGCAGGAACCATTTCAAACATACAGTTTTCAGACACCACATTTTCCAAGAGAAGAGTTTATTTTTGCTGCCATGAGCCATGCCAGGTTCCAGACTTGTGTTTTTGACCCTGGATCTTCTTCATTGCCCTTCTTGAAGATGTGTATAACATTTTTACAGTCAGCAGAAATCTTCCTTGCTTGTCGTGACTTTTTAAAGATGATAGAGAAATTAAATTTGCCAGTCAATATCAATGAAATTAGCTGGTTCCTTTAGCATCACTGGATTCATCCCACCCCAAATAATTGAATTTGTTTAAGACTTCCTTAGCTGTACCTTTTTCTGGTGTAAATAGTGTCATTTTCACACCCTCTCCAACTAGACACAAAAATCCTGAGAGCAGACCTTGCCAGAAAAGACTGAAATGAGAAAAATGTCACTGAATACTTTTGCCTTTTCTGTGTCCTTTGCCACTAGATGAGCACACTGAGCAGCAAACCCACATTTTTCTTAGTTTTCCTTTTGCCATACATTGAGAAATTCTGATTTTCATTTATGGACTTCACCAATTTCAGCTCCAACTAATATCTCACTTTACTAACTCCAGCTCTAGATGTTTAGGCAATAACTCTGTGGTTCCTCATCCCAATTTTCACCTTCTTTGTATTTCCTTTTTGTTTGACTCACTACAATGGTAAATCTGCTTTAAGAACCAGACATGATAAAAATGTTCAAAGTCACCTGATGTGAAAAGCTCAACCTGTACAAACACTTCTGCTTCAAATGTGCTTGTAATTTTTTGAGGAGTTTTAAGTTAGGTCAGGAATCATCAATTTTTCAGAGCTAACATAAAACATTAATACATAACCCACTACACAGAATCACAGAATCATCAGAACCGTATTCATGTCCTTATTTTTCATCTGTGTACAGCGAGTACTGCCAGGTGACCCAGAAGCACTCAGATCTTGTGTTGATAATTGTTGAGCCATGGCCTACAAGGACCTGAGAAGTAAGCAGGGAGCTGCTGGTTGCCTCTCCTGTTGATCCCAGCTGCAGGTCCTGTCATCCATATGACAGGTTGCTATGTCAATATTTATTTCCTGCTGGAATACACACTGTTTACTTACTTAGGATTGATTTTACTTGGAAGAGAAGCACCTTTGATGTTTTCTGTGACAAGTACTATATGCATTGTGTTTGGACTGAGTTTTCAGTTAAATGAAATAAGGCAGTGCAGGTAATAAATCACAGACCTTGAAAATTAGAACAAACTGCCTTGTTCTTATTCCAAAATGTAGCACTTAAAAGAAAACCACAGTAGCCTAGAAAACATAAAGAAACAGAATTAAAAGGAAACTAGTCATCTCTGAAGAAGTTATTATGGGAACAGACACAAAAGAAAAATGTGGGAGGGCAAACAGGAAAATAGAGATGTGCAGACCTATCTAATGACCCAGAGTCATTCACAGTGTTGGAAATCAAACTCATGTCTCCCAATTTCAAACCTTGTATTTTATACACCACACCTTTATATCTCAGAACTACAGGACTGTGACCAGTGTGGCAATGTGGTCCATTAAAAAAAGAGGCATTCACAAGCCTGAGCATTTTAATATATTCATTACTTCTGAAAGCATATTCTTTCCTTGGAGTAGTGGATCACAGCAGAGATATGACTGTGTGTGCCATGTTATTTCAGATGCTAATCAAAGCCTCCATTCCCTGTACTGGATACCTGTTGAGGGTTACACACAGGGGAGGCTGCTGGAAAGGCTTGAACAGATGCTGCTCTTAATCAGCACCTATTAAGCTTTCTCCTGAGCTCAGTTTGGCTCCTTGGAACATGGAGGAGTCACTTAACTATGTCTAGGTCAGATGCTCACAGGGGTCATGTTTAAATGTAAGACATCATAAGTGCTGTTACAGAAAACCACTGTGCTCCAAGGCAGGCAGCCAAGTACCATCGCCAACAGCTCACAGCCCTTTGTGGGAGCTTCCATCTGAGTAAACAAGTGGTATTTATCATGAAAGTAAGGCTATGCCTATACTAATAAATTAGTATTCCAGACACAATTCTCCAGAAATTGCATCGATGGCACTTAACTCTTCTACTCTTCAAATCAGGACACTTTGTCCAAACTGTATTTCAATTCTCTAATATAAGCCCAGGTATGGTCTGAATGTGTACAGCTCCTGTCATTTAGAGGTTCCTGGAAGTTTAGTGTAATTCTGAATGAAACACTAAGAATCATTTGTGTTTGAAGAAATGATGCAGCATCACATGAGTATTTCCATTGATGCTTGAGCATGACTTGCCAGATCAACTATTATAACTCAAGGACTTCTCTAACAGAGTAGTTCCAGCAAGGTTCTTAGAGCAAGAGATAGCTTGGGGCCATTTCAAATTCTTCCACTCGTTCATAGCCTCAAGCTTGTTCAATACCAGAAACTAGAATTGCAGGAATGTGTCAGTGGGTCTAATAAAGCATAAGGAATTGCCATTTATAAATATATTTCTTTTAGAAATAAGGAAACATTCTCAATGTTTTGAGTTAAAGCTGATTGTTTTTGGTTCCTATCCAAGCATTCTGGAAATTTTTCTTCAGTGACACAAGAGATGGAGCAACTTGAAAAATATTATTTAGTCAGTAGTTTCAACTATAAGGAGGAAGTATCTGTGCTTTAATGCACCTCACATTTATATTGCTCCAGGAAACAAAGGACTGTTATCAAATTCTTTGAAGGATTATAACTACTTATATAACTCCCAGCCATGAGTGGTCTCACCTCATCAAGTACTGGCAAAAATGGGGATGGTGCTGATTCCAGTAATGTGTTTCCTTCTGGGATACAAAACTTTCAGGAGATAAAATTGATAGAGAATGCCTTAAGGGAAAAAAAACCCTCAGCAAAATCCCCAATAATTCTTCACTTCTAGAAAGACATCAGAGTTAAGAGTCACATCTTCAACACAAAACAGACAGCTCTAGGCATGGAAGAGTGTACATACTACATTTAGTGTACTAAGATTTACTTCCCCTCCTTCACCCTCTCTTAAGGATAAGCCAATAGAATCTTAAAAAAATGAGCATACTTGCATGGATGCAAGTGACAAACTTATCTGGAGTGAACAAGAAAATAAACCCCCTGATTTTATTTTTATGAGTCATTATGTATAAAAGAGATGACAGAGGTCTAAAAACAAAAAGGGCAAGGAATTCAAAGTGATTATGTATTGGACTGACAGCAAAATTTCACAGCCCACAGAGTTTCTGTGTCAGGCAATAACACTGGAGGCAATAATGTCTCCTGGATTATAGATGCTTGGATAGAGTATAGATGAAGATTGAAGGAAGTACCATCAACTCATGGGAAGTTTACAACATGTTTCTATTTGAGAAGAATTTGGAAGGCTTCCAGCATGATGATGGCAGACATATTTCAGACCCAACATTAACCCATTTAATTTGAAAATAAAAGCTCTTCTATAATTAGGATACAGGCTTAGGAGAGCAAACTGTTGGCTAAAAATATTAAAGAAAGATCTCACCTAAGCTGTCCATGACAAAAACTATTCAGTCAATTATCTATGCCAATGTCTGAGTCCAGGCACTGGGACTTCAGTGTCCACAGTTCAAGATGGTTAAAATTTGGAACCGGTTTTTACTAAATAATTCCTCTGCCAAAACATTCTGGAGAATTGTTCAGGAGGTAGCACAGGCAAAGATATATTCCCAGTAGAGCCTATGAATAAAAGATCATCCTGTCCTGCAGTCAGCTTAACTATACTAAGGCAGCCTAATCCTGTAAGTTCTCTTTGGGACTGGAAAATGAACCTGGACATTGTTGCTTTGCTGACACAGATGCAACCTGACAAAATTTTGAACATATCACTGAAGCAGATTTATTTTAAGCCTTTCCATCTAGGAACTGGCCCTATCTTCCACTTGTACTGATACATAGAAAAATTACTTTTCAGATCCTCTGTGAATTTGTAAGTAGTGTGTGAAAATAATAGTTAAAGTTGCTGATACTTAAGATGCTTCTGTTGGAGGAAAAAAATCTGCTGATCTGAGGGGATCTAACTTTATCACTAGGATAATGTCATTTAAGAATGATTAAAAACAACCCTTGTAGTTCTCCCACTTTTAGCAGAATTATATTTCAAAAATAAGGTTCAAACTTAGCATGTTTGATAGTATGTGCTAAATAATTTGCTTTTTCCACTGACAGACAATCACATATTCTCACTGAATTATTTCCTAGACAATCTAGTGAAAGTTTTGTGGTTTCCATTATTCATTACTTTTTTGAGCTGGTAGTAGACAGGAACTCCCGTGGCTGTCTTCATTTTGAGAATAAACGAATGATAAAAATGGGATTTTTCTTTGTCTTACACACAAAACCTGTTTTCCCTCAGTACAAGAGGGAAAGGACCTTTCTTTTAGTTTCTCTGGTCATCTTCTCTGTCAGTTTTACATGCACAGAGCACTTTTCTTTGAGCCAGGTGTATGACTGCTTTACACCCTTTTTTCCCCATGGGTGTACATTCCTCCAAAAATCTTCAGGCCTTTTCAGTTGTGCCCAGCCAGAGGGAAACCTCTCACAAAGTGTAGCTCATCTTTATCCTGCCTCTGATATGTGGCTAAGTTTTTTAGGAGTTGTCTTCTTAATTTTTATAGCTGTCAATCTGTAAAGAAGGCTGAACTACCCATGTTTTGTTTAAACTGAGTTTGTTATTGTCTGTTGACCAATTCACAGAAACCAGTAACACCTTTCAATACAAGAAATTGTATATTGATCTCATTAATTCCTGAGATTATTCATGGTGCAAGAAAACCATTGTAAGTTTGATGACAGATAAATTCAATCCTGCCTGCAGGAATTCCAGTGTGGCAGTTCTGCTACCATCCCTGCTACATGACCCAAGCTTGAAAACTCCATCATTTTGTGGTTGCTCTGCCCACAAATTATTAGCTATGAACCACTTCACAAACTGCCAGCAGAAACACCCTGGGAAACCTGTGCGACCCTGAAGGCCTTGTAGGCACCTACCATTGGGGAAGTAGGAATAAGAACCTGGAGCATGCAGGGGGATTGGAAGAGTTCGTTATCACGAAAAATCTCCTAATTTCTGTTTGCCTTAAAAGTTAATAGTACTAGCATTGTCTGTAATCAGAAATTGAATGGCTCATTTCTGACACAGTCACAACTTTGGAAGGATTAACAGGAGCTCTTCTGGGTCAGCAAGTCCTTTGGCTTCACACTGAATGCAGGACACCTGCAGGAAGTGTTCAAAGTGTGACAGAATTAAAGTTATATGCCTCTAAAGATAGAACACAGACACCAGATTCTATTTAATAGAGGGTGTCCTCTTGGCATATGCTTTACCTATGGCATGAAAAAATGCTGAATTGGAACATCCAAGTCAGGATTGTCATTTTAAGGTCAGAGTGGAGAGAGAAAGCAAGGCAGAAAAGTCTTCAGAGAACTGAAATCTTACAGTCTTGTCTGGAAGCCTTCCCTGACCACAAAAGCAACTTGAAGAACCTGTGTTTTGAACTTTAGTGTCTTTGTCAATTGCTTAAAGACAGGCAGAAAGGTTTTTCCCTAGTATCAGGCTTGAATAGGTGCTATGAATAAAGTCTTGTTGTGTGCCTTCTGTCTGGAACTGTATGAACTGTAAACGTTAGACCCCAACCTGAACTTGACACACACAACTCAGATCATTCTCAAAAATAAAGGAGGAACTTTCTAATGTTACCAAACCAATTCTTACTAACATATTAAAGTATGGAAGAGACTGTACCTCTTAATCCACTTTAGAAATATCTTGTTTTTCTATCCGATGCAGAAAGATGTATTCATTTCAGTTTAATCCAGAGACACCAGTATAAGATTTCCCTCTTTCTTCTGTTAATTCTTTATGTTTAAAAGATTTACTTTTTATGTAAGTCTGTTTGTGAGATTTGGATATCTGAGTTAAAGAGCAAAAAGTTGAATATTAAATATAATTGAACACAAATTTAATCTTTGAAATCAAGCTTAATTTTACTTTTATATTTTTAAACTAAGATTCTACAGAAACAGCAAATACTACTTACTACTTGCAGCAAATATCTTTTACTCCTAACTTTTTCTTTCTATTGAAGCTCACATTTTTAATATGGCTGGTTAGAGCTGATAAAATAGCATTAAACATTCTTGTTTACTGCAAGACTTTTCTACTTTCTAGATGTGGTAAAGTCTGCTATTTCAGACAATTTTGATTAGCATGCAAGACAAAATATTGTCCAAGAAAAGTAGTTAATAAGTTAATAAACTAACTTAATAGACATCATTAATAAACTAACTTAATTAATTATTTAAAATGGAAAATAATGTGCACAGCATACTCCTGTCTGGCAACTTGTTCCTTGAATTTCCATTGTTAATAAATGGAGGCTAAAAATTGCTTTGATAGGTTATAAGGTATTTCATGGTCTTACTTCCTGATTAATTTACTGCTATTTTTAATATTGGTTTAAGAATTTGCAGTCTGTTCTTCTTAGTATATTTATGTATCGAACAGTTAACCAAAAAAGTTAATTGATAGAAAAGAAATGGCAGCTGAGCAAACCTAAGTGCAGAACAACTCAGAATAAATACAGTAGTATCAACCTCTGAGAGATTTGCATAATCCTTTTTGTGGCCTGTTGTTAACTTGTACTAATCCTGAATCATGAGATCACTTTCACCATAAGCAGGTGAGAAAATGGTAATAATATGAATGTGTTATACAAATTTATACAGATCTGTAACTGATAACTCATTTGATAGGTTCTGTGATCTGCCCGTGTTCCCTTAAGGTAAAGCATTGTCTAAAATGAAAAACTCTCCCTTAAAAAAAAAAAGCATGGAAAAGAGAATAAAATAGGCGCAAAATGAATAGTTGGGTAAACAGCAGGAAAATTACATGCCTGCAAACCTTTGATTATTTCTATTATTTGGATATCTGCATGGCTTATCAATAGACATAATGATGTAGCCATGCAGATTTTCATCTCAAGAAACAGATGCTGTTCAAATTTGAGTTAAAAATAACTGGTTCCGTGCTGTTTGTTTTGGGGTGTACTTCCCAAAAGTGTGTCATTAGCACAGTGACTTAAAGGCAACCCTGAGAAGCACGTGGCAGAGAATTATGTCCACATAATGTAAAAATAAAACACAAAAAACCTCCACAACAGCAACAAAAAAAAACACCCAAAAATAAATACCATCAATATATATACATTTCCATTCTCTGATGTTTTCAGAAGCAGGGTACATAATATAAACTTAGTAAATATCTGACATTTTCTGAGAACTAACCAATGTGCTCTGATGCATACTAAGCTGTTTGAAATGTTTTAATTGGCAAAGTGGCTAAGTGTATGTTTAATGAAACCAAAAAAGAAAGATTATCTCTATTGCTCTTTCCCTTTTAATTTTCCTGTGTTTTTTCATATTTAAAATATATTTTTATGCAAGTATCTCTATTTTATTCATCTGTAGCCTGGCATGTCTTATCCATGTTTGTAATACATCAGCCCCCTCAGGGCAAAATCTATTTTTGTGATTGTAAAAATTCTCTGGTGCTTAGAACTTGAACTTTGTGCTTCTCTTTCATGGTATAATATCTCAAAGAGCACAGATGTGGAACACAACTCACAAGATGCAAGCAAGAATCAAATTCTGTTTTCTTTTACATCCGGACACCCCAGGAAAGCCAACAGATTGAATTACATGAGTGAAATTTTATCAGCAGGAAACTGCTTTAGGATGGCATTCTGACCTCACTGGATTACAGCTGGTCCCTCCTTGGATACAGCTAACACTGATGGATCATCTAACTCTGCCAACAGAGCTCACGGATTTCCTGAAGCTGCAGAGCTGATCCCTGCAGGTAGCAGCAGGGTTGTCTGTAACAAAGTGACCTCACATTACCTACACACTGCATTATGGACGTGTGGCTGAGTGCCACACCCGGGCTCTACACAGCGCAGTGGAAGCAAAACAGCAGCGCTGAGAAAAGGTCCCTTCAGGTGTGGGGCTCTTCCTCAGCTGCTGGCAGCCCAGGAAGAGTACTAGAATACAACAGACATATAATGATACTCCTCACAGAGAATCTCCCTGCTTCTAGTGATTCTTGAGCTAGGTTATTTGTATTCAATTGCACATTGGGTTTTGCTCCATAATATTGTCATTTAATCTTACTGTATTTTCAATATGCACTGTCTGCTTTGAGAAGGATTTCCTTTCTTTACAGCTATAGTATAAAGTTTAAGTTGAAGTTACTCTGTGAAAGACTGTGTGTAAATGCTCCATTTATATATACCCTGTTTAGGTTTATCAGATGTCCTCGTGTGTGTAGAGAGACGTAAGTGGGAACAGAGGACCTGTGTCTATAAAAGTTCTTGTTCATATTTCCTTACAGGAATGCTGTCAGTGCTGCCTTGTAGAAGAAATACAGTATGACTGCCAAAGATATTAAAATTTCTCAGTAATAGTTATATCTAAAGGATGACATTGGATAAAATTTGAGAATGTGTAGAAAAGTATGATACGAACATTTTCAACTAATTTCTTTAATGTTTGTCTCATCTATCCTTAATGGAATAAATTACTGCACTTAATACCATAAAAACAGGAATAAGAAACGTCAAAGAAATAGCCCATACATGCAAAAACAGTGATCTGCAAATACAAAAATATGATGTTTGTAATTAATGTGAGTTTTCTGAAGAAATTGAAGGGCTGCCATTTCTGGCATTCGGTATACCAACCTTTAGTTTTAAAAATACTTCTATTTTAGAAAATAAAGGAATGGATGATCAGCATATCTGACATATGAATGAGGTAAAAATGGAAATTTGACTAACAGATGATTTCATAGAAAACTCTTAACTTTGACTAAACTAGACTACTTTATAGCAGGCTTTTTCCATACATTAAAAAAAAAGCATGAAGAAGAGCAGTTAGAGGTTTATTGAACCTTGTCTATTCAATGCTGGCACAATATCAAAGACACATCATTACAGTTTAGCACATGCTTAATCTATCATTATTGCTAGTGAACTGCTTTGAATTATCCTTTGAAACACATTATATGGTCAGCTATCATTAGATTAAAAAAAAATTGATATAGTTACTGCTTCAAAGTCCTTTTTAGACATCTAAGGTTTGCCAAACTAGGTTGAAATGAACGATCTGAGAGATTATAGGAGTTCCTGGGGAATTTAGACATTGAACAATGAGACAGAAATATATTCCGTGTCTGAAAACATTGACATTACTCAGTGTTTTTTTATCTCAATATATTCTCTAGCTCTGATGGTTTTTCCCTACATATCCCTTAGCAGCTCACAGTGAGCATTTGATGCTTGCTATTTTAAAACCAAACTCTGTGTTTAACACTACAAATTAGATTTTATATCCCTGCTGTATAACTTTAATGTAGACCATAGAAATTCATACCCAAAAAAACTGGCCTAGAAATCTTGCAGTTGAGAGCTCCCCAGATTTACTTGGCACATTCCTAGTCAGTCAGTTTTCTTAAAGGGTCAAAATTAGGTACCAGTGCATGCTCAGAAATATGGTGGGGTGGAGAGCTAGTTATTCCTCTTTAACTTCCTGTATGACTAGCTGAAAAGTGTTCAGAAAAACACTTAATAGCTCCAGAAGCCTGAAATCTAAAATAATGAAAAATGAACCAACAGGCACAAAAACTCACAATATTTAGAGAGCGTTTTTTAACTTCAAACAAATGCAGAATAATCGACTCTAAACCATTGTCCCAGAGTAATTATAGACAACACATTTTAAAGCTTTGAAATATTGTTTAGCTTATCTCTTTTAAGAGATTATTATTTTACTTGTCTGCTCTGAAGATTTAAGCAATCTTCACTGTGCTCATACTTTCTCCTTTTTCTAATGAGCAGTTTTAGGTTTATGAGCATTTTGGGCTATCGATTTATTTCTTTGTAGTTCTTAATTAGCCACATTGGCCTTCCATGCCCTTTCCTCCTTAAACCCTTGTTGAGATCAATTTCAATTAAAGATGGGTTTATGACATAGAATTCTGGTCAGGGTCTTGAATAGGCAAATTTTAGAGTTTGTGTTCAGTTTTGTGGCTCAGGGACTTGTTTAACTGTATCAGCTGAAGCTTGTCTCTCCTTTAAACCTTAATCTAAAAGCTTGACAATGGATGAATGTGCCTTATAATTTGTTTATGCATTAGAAATCCCAGAATGAGTGATTTACTAAATCATAACTAGGAGAGTATGAGTTTCACTTGTTGCTTTTTTTCAAAGTTGAGAGATTACAGGATGCAGTACTCTCTTGTTTTCTCCTTAAATTCAGTATCTTTACTTCTGTAGCCTTATTTCCAATAACAGACCAATACTTAAAAAAGATCAGCATTGCTAAGAATAAATAAAACATTCCTTTTTTAAAGCATAATACTGACTTCTCTTCCTCATTTTTGCTGTAGCACCAATTCTACTCCTTTCTTGTTTGATTTTTTTTTTATGGGTTTTGAATGAACATTTTGTGCTTCACTGCAGTTTGCAAGATGTTGCTCAGCTGTCTTCACTACATTCTATTTTCTTAGTTCTTTTAGGTCATTATGTATTCTCAATATTCTGTATAAAATGGCTGTTCTTTTGTGGAGACATGGAGCCTCAACGTGCTTTCCTCTTGACATAAGCTGCAAGTTTTATATTCAGCTTGAAAGAAATTCCCTATGCTGTGTTACAGCTAAGCCTCCAATCAATGACCCCAGCTGACTTCCGTCAGTCTTCAAACAACAAGATTTTTGGGGTTTTTAATAGTGTCATTTTACAGATCTAGTCTAAAACAAAATAAATTACCAGCTCAGAGGCACAAGAAGTGGTATCTCCAATTTCTTTGAAGAGGTGAAGAGGTAAGGAATAGAAGTTTATAACTTAAGGTAAGAAAAGGAAAGATGGAGCTTAAAGCACTTTGCAAGTTCTTAAAGGTTCATAACATAGACTCAAACTACAAGTTCCTTCTTAAAAAAATAAAAAGCTTTAGCTTTCTAGGTTTTTGTTTTCCTTTTAACTGAATCAGCTTGTGATGATTCAGTTTAGGATTAGTGTCTATAATCAAACCATCTCAGAAGCTCTGATGACTTTCTAAGAGGTAGCACTCCGGGTCCGGCCCGGATGGATCGGACAGTGCGCTACCTCGGGGCTTCGGCGAAGAGTCCCGAAAGGGGCAATAAAAACAAGGGGTGGGTACAACTGGGATACCCAAAAACCAAAGGAACTTTAATGACACAAAATAACAAACCAACAGGAACACCAGCATGCCACATGGAGCACCACAAAAGGCCGAGGCACGGAGAAACAGCAACTTATATAGGGTTGCCTAGGGATGGAGTCTGAGAGAAGGGTTCCAACTGGAGGTGAGGATTACTGCAGCAAATATGAACCAATAACACCAGGGGAAACAGAGAACTTTCTAGCTACATTTGCATATTGACTTCCAGGAGGCAATGCGAGTGATGTTTTTCTCTCTCTAACTAGAGGGCTTTCCCACAGTCTTAGGCTGAATCCTTCATGACCCACTAATATTAAGAATGAAGTCTGATGGAAAACTTCATTCTCTCCCAAATTACTGTTCTCCCCCAGCCTGCTTGCTGCTGGGGTGGTGTGAGGGGCAGAAAAGGCCTTGGCAGCATGTAAGTGCTGCTCAGCATCAACAAAAACACCCCTGTGTTATCAAAGTTGTTTTCAGCAGAAATCCAAGACACAGCCCACACTAGATATGAAGAAAACTAACTCTATGCCAGCCAAACCCAGCATGTGTGTGCTTCTGAAATTTGTCTCTCCTTGGGGTCAATTACCTACCTGGAGGTCTGTGGTTCATTTTTAAATTAAAAAAAAATCAAATGTAGCAAGTCTTCTCCTGATTCCAGGTATCTTTAAGTAAAGGGAAAAAAAAACAGTGTTAGAAAAGGAGGCAAAAGTAGAGCTAGACTTTTTAAATTTTGATTATTATTTAATGGTAAACTTGAACTTGAACTCCCTCTGTTTAAAGAGATTTCCACCAGTACTTAACTCCTAGGACAGAGACAAGATCAGTGGGCTATAAAGCTTGACAGACTAGGAGACCAACTCTGTTGATCTGAGAAAGCAAGATTCTTCAGATTGAGGAAGCAAAAGAGAAACCTCTCATTCTCCTTTTTGCTGCTAGGGTAATTCCTGCATTTTATATTGAAGACTCTACTCTCTAGAAAAATGACAGTGACAAGACTTGACCTCAGGCTCCTACATACCCTTAGTTAACTGATAAGTTGCATGGTCAGCTTCCCTCTTTCTGTATTATTCCAGTACCAGTACTCTTGGCTGTTTGTTAATCCAGGTTCTGTAGGGTATGGAAGCAGATTATTTACGAACTTCCTGGAAGTGGACTTGTGTTCAGATATGTAGACTGAAACTTCCTTGGAACATACAGAAACTGGAAGCAAGTTTCTCACTTTGCCAGTCTGGTATCTTTCCCTCCAGCCCCACTTACAGATTCCAGCAGCACAGGAAACTGCCTGTCCTACAATCTGTTTTACAGCTGGTTGGACCCACATTGCCACTAATGTCAGCAGTCAACAGAGATGGATAATATTTCAAATTTATGTCTGCTAAAGCTACCACTATTTTTCAACATAAATAGCCCAAATACATCTAACAAATACTAATAGAATGCTTTCATATGGTTTTTAAAATCCCAAAAATTTATTATGCTCTTTGAAATTTTGTCACATATAGACACAGATAGCCTTTAGAAAATACCATTTTTGTGATCTTTAGCTGAGTCACATGTAGAGAAAAGTCCATGGTCACAATCAATCTGTAACATCTTCCCTTTAAACACAGCAGAAAACTCCACAAATATATACATACCTTTTTGATTCTATATTTACTCTTAATATTACAGTCATTCTTTAAGATAACTAACACTACCAATTTTGGAACCTATTGAGTTTATAGAGTTACCATCAGTTGTTGGAACAGAAAGGTTTTCTGAAATAGGCTACTACATTGGGCTGATTCATGTGATGCATCTATAAGCCATGTTTATTCTAACAGTTTTCGGTCAGCTGGTGAACTTCCAAAACATTTCCAGGGAGATGGAGATTTTTCAGCATCAGCAATTTTAGAGTGTAATTGTTGTTCATACAATTTGGTAACAAAATGTGCATCCCTACAAACCTGTGAAAATCAGTGTTGTCAGTCACGTCAAGTTGGAATAGATGTTTTGGCAATGAGGGTCAAAATTTAAAATAACATAAACAAAAGAAAAAAAGACAAAAAATAAATAGGATACAATTCAGAAAAATTAAATTACAGAAAAGGAATGATAAAAGGCACAATGACTAGGCCTCAGGTCTTGAAAACAGGGCCTGGAATTTATGAACAAAGAATAAAGAAATGCACTAACCCTACAGTGAGAAAAGGCAAAATTTTAGCCTAATATTACAAACACAAGCAACATGAAGAATAATTGACCTGTTCCATTAGTTATTGGCAAGATTCCAGCTGGAGAGGTTTAAGAAACAGTGGATCAGCTTGGGAAGAGTCAAAGAAGAACCACAAACAATTAAAAGGGCTAGAATATGTGTCCTCTGAAGGAGCATTGAATAAACTATTTTTGCTGAAGAAAAGTATACTAGAGAAAACTTTATGACAGCATTTAAGTACAGAAAAAGCTTTGGCCAAAAAAAAAAAAAAAGTGGTTTTTTCTGCTCTTTCTTACTCAGGATAGAACAAGGAAATATGACCTTGACTTATGGCCAGAAAGATTCTGATACAGGGAAATGTTCTTACAGTAAGGCTAGACAAGCATTGGAATAGGTATTTTAATAGGATATGAAATCTCCACCTCAGAAGGCTTATTAAAAAAGATTAACAACCTTATCTGAGCAGGATGAAGGGGTAAGAGATCATGGATAGTATTGGACCAGGCAATCTCTGAAGATTCCTTATAGTCCTATTTTATATTCTTCTCTGTACACAAAATTTTATCAATTAGAAGTATGTGACTGAAACCTGAAAAATGAAGCATCTCATCTGATAACAAAACTTACTCAATGGGGGAACAAACATGCACTGTTTGCTCACACTGTCTCTTTCAAACTCCTTTGTAAATCCACATCACACTTGGGATTACAGAATCACAGAACAAACTAGGTTGGAAAAGACTTTTGAGATCATCAAGTCCAACCTATGACTTAACACCTCCTCATCAACTAAACCATGGCACTGAGTGTCATGTCCAGCCTTTTTTTTAAATGCTTCAGGGACAGTGACTCCATCACATCCCTGTGCAGATGATTCCAGTGCTCAATCACTCTTTCAGTGAAAAATCTTTTCCTGATGTCTAACCTTGGTTTCCCTCAGAGCATCTTAGGACTGTGTCCTCTCACTCTGTAAGTGGCTGCCTGGGAGAAGAGGCCAACCCTCACTGGTTACAGCCACTTTCAGGTAGTTGTAGAGAGTGATTCTGTCTCTGTAAACACCATTCTGGGAGACTTAGTTTAATTTGACTGAATAAAAACCAATTCCCTCTCATATAGTGATATATGCAAAAATATGAGGGAAAGATAATGACTGTAATGTGGTATTTTTACTAGTTTTTGGCTGTGATTCATAAGATGTGCATTTCTTTTGCTTAAAGTTAAGTTAAAAGGCCCAGTGTAACATGACTGACAAAACTGCAGGGAAAGGACATGACTTTCTTCCATCTACCTTTCTCTTTCCCTTCATCTTGTGACAAGGTTATTTTCTTTTTAAGAACAGCTTTTGATCTGATATTTCAACAAAGAAACATTCATATTTACATTTTCAAGGTACTGTACTGTTTTGAGACTTGCCTAGAATAATGAAGACCCACATTACTCCTTGACATGCCAGTCATATTGTCTCTTTGGCAGATAAGCACACAGTGTGATAGACTAATGTGAAAATACACCAAAAAAAATGTATCTATGCAGGAGCGAATGTGCATCCTTGTGATGAGTGGAAGACTAAATGATAGATATTATTTATCTATTATAAGGACGTGAGACCCTGAACACTGGCAACATTGGCCAGTATTCTACAGTACAGGGTGTTTGTGGCTGCTGTATTTAGGAAGGCTTTTCGTTTCTTTTTAGCTTTTAGAATGTCTTAACACCTCCCACTCTCTACTCCTCAAGTGCATCATTGGCACAGGGAAGTTTTAAAATGCACAAAATAACTGTTTTATTGTTCAAAACACCGGTACCATGATATTGATCAATTACTACATTCAGTATTTTTGCATTGTTGTGGAACAGGTGTCTTTCAGAAACAGGACTGGGCAAATACTTTTTGTCAAAGCTTTTTCTCCAAATTAACTGAGAATTACAATCATATTTCCAAATCTTATGAGAATTCGACATTCAGAAGAAATAGAAAGTGTCTGTTCTGTTGCAGTCATCAGAATTTAAACCATTTTGTCTATATGAGTCTGGGGAATTTTAATGGGCCTGCCTACACTCCCATTAAAAATATCCTGGGAAGGCATATTCTTGTTCCACAGAGAAGCATTTTAAAAATTGCCAACAAAAAAGTGAGGTGCTCTTGCATTAGTAGCTTCACTAGGACTATAAATATCATAACGGGGAAATGGGTAGGCAATGGGATTTAAGACATGATAAGAACTCTTCCTGACATTTTAGCTTTCAGGGCACCTTCCTAGTATCCAGTCTAAACCTTCTCAGGTACAGTGTGAAGTAATGTTCTCTTGTCCTGTTGCTTGTCACTTGTAAGATGAGGCTGACTCACCTCTCTGCCTCCTTTCAGGTGGTTGGAGAGAGCAGTAAGGTTTCCCTTCAGCTTTGTTTTCTCCAGTCTAACCCCAGTTTCCTCAGACACTCCTCCTAAGGCTTGTGCTGCAGACCCTTCACCAGCTCTGTTGCCTTTCTCTAAACACTCTCCAGCACCACAATGACTTTCCTTTAGTGAGGGTCCCAGAACTGGACACTTGAGGTGTACCCTCACCAGTGTGGAGCACAGCCACTGCCCTGGTCCTGCTGGCCAAGCTATTGCTGATCCAACCCCTCTGCAGAGACTTTCTACCCTCAGCAGATCAACCCTCACAGCTAACTCAGTGTCATCTGCAAACTGACTGAGGATACTCTTGATCACCTCATCCAGATCATTGATAAAGATGCTAAACAGGATGGACCCAACAGTGAGCCCTGGGGAACACCACTTAGGATTGGCCACACCATTTATCACCACTCTCTGTGCCTGGCCATCCCCCCAGCTCTTACTCAGAAACCATGTCCCAGTCCAAACCATGACCAGCCAGTTTTTCCAGGAGAATGCTCTGGGGAGTGGTGTCCAAAGGTTACGAAGGTATAGAAATCCAATGTACCAGTAGATAGGAGGGGAAATCAGCCATTTAATTTGTGAATTTTTACAGATCAGATTTATGTAACAAAAAGAGGTAACCTTGAAAGATAACCTCTCAAATTGACATCTCAAATTATTAGAGAATGGAAATTGACATAGAAAATTTTGTGGTTTTGCCTTGTGTATTTAATCAGTGTATACAGAAGTCCATGCTAAATTATGAATATTTAGGAATTAGATCTTTTGAAGTCATCCTTCATTAATGTAACATGATTGAGAAAATCAAAGAAATGGGCTGGAATTTGCTTTTTGTTTAATATCAAAATAAAAGCAGAGGAGAAGCCTCTGAACAAGAAAGCAATGAGACAACAGATGGATGAATCATTGCAGAAGCTCTGATAACAATACACTGACCTCACTCAGGCATTCAATCAAAAAACCCAATCTTTTGTTGTTTGTATAAAGTTTCCTCCAAAATGTAGCAATTAAAAATAAAACAACAGATTAAATATTATGTGGGGTTCTTAATATCTCAGTTCAACTGATTTTCTGTCTTACCTATTAGCATATTAACTTACAGAAAAAAATTTACAGATTTTTTTGAGTGTATACAACATACTTAGAAATTACTTTGAATATTTAAGAATCCTCCTGTGCTACTGTGATCAGCTAGGAAATCTATTTATCTCTCAGTTCTAGAAATCTGTATCTATTTTAAAAATGGAGAAATACATTTTGAGGAGTCATGATTTAAATTCTAAGCCCATCACAATAAACCTAAAGTTCAAAGCCCCATCTCTGTGGCTTTGGATAACTACACTCAAACAGAGGAGGTGCCTAAAGCTAATGAAGAAGAAACTCACTGAAATGAAATTATAATTTTGACAATTGAGCCAGAAATTATTTTTCATTTGTCTACATTGCAATTAGTGAATTCTGTAAGACTCAAACTCAACAAGGAAAACAGTTGGTGCCGAGGATCTGACATTCACACTATTAATGTTTCAGAGGGCTTTTCCTACGAATAGGATGGCTTAGTCCCTTTACCTACTAAGGAACCACAGTCTAGACTCTTTGAAGAGTTGTTGAAGAGCTGCATGGATGGTGGTGGTGATAAAGGGCATGGTTTCCATATCTTAGATGACAGGAAGCAGTAGGCTACATCATTATGCTCCTCTGATCATCTCATCTGCTCTTTTGCTCTCTGATACAAAATATGTGAGTTATTTTGCCACCGTGGCCCTGTTTTACTGTAGGTGAACAAAATCCTTCTCTAAGAAAATGGCAAAAAAAGCTCAGAATTATAAACTTTCATTCTAAAGGAGGCAAGAGCTCCCAAATCCTTGGTGAGTAAAAGCAGTTCCTCAATCCCAGATGAAGAGACAACATCAGGAAATTTATTACTGGGGAAGCTGGACCCTGTGAACGCATATTAAGAAATATTCATTGCATGCCATATGAATTCCCTCTTACAAGCTTTCATTCACCATTTTTTCAGACAGGTCTTCATGGAAAGGTGGCACTGAGTATCTAAGACTGAAAAAAACTATCAGCATGCACCAGCATGAACAAACTAGACACTTACATAACCAAAATGGCAGAGGCTCCTGGTAAGTTCAGGTACTGCCAGGTTTGGGTACTCTAAGCAGAAGTTTGGACTTTAATTTTGGCTGTAGACACAGGAACTTAATTGCTGATTCTGAAAAGGGTTTACAATTTAAATGTATAACAATTATACCTTGTGAGAAAGGATGACTAGTACAAAAAAACCTGAAACATTAATTTATAATAAGCAATATTCTTTCCTTGATATTAGAACTCCTCTTGACAAATACAGCAGGGAGGTACAATTGATTTTTCATTAATATTTTTTACCAGCAACATATGCAGTCAAGCGTGTAAGGTACTTCTGTACCTCAATCATCAGTTCACCTTAAATCTGTGATTTAATCCCTGAAATATCATCAGAAGTGTGAATTACTTCAAGTCTCCAGGACTGGCTGAGAGCAAATACTGCAGAATCAACAGTATGTTGAATATGAACTCATAACCACACCAGAACATCTGCTTTAAAAAAAGTCAAATAGAAAATATATTTTTATTTAGATTTTGAAGGGCAACTTTCATGCTGCCAGACTGTATTTTAGGAAACTTCTTGAGGAGATTAGTCACATTAATCAAGGTTCGTGTAAATAGGAAGACTGAGATTACCCCCATGTTGTGTCTCTGCTGATTGGAGTGAAGCATACACAAGTATACTTCAGTTTCCTAATCCTGCTTCCCTCAGGAGAGAAACCAGGCCATGGAGACTGACAGATATGGAAGTATCTGCTGGTGTGGGCTCTAGATAGGGTTATGTGAGGATGCATGCTTTACAGTCAGTCTAAACAGACTTTTCCTGAATCCAGATTGCGTCCCTGTTACTCTTTGCAATTTTTTATACCTCAAACACTGGTCATAGTCTCTATTATTTCCATTTAATTTATCTTCCCACAGTTTTCCTCTTTCTCACCTTCTTGGTTTGACCCTTCATGTTCAGCTTTTTTTTTTTTTTCCAAAGGTGACTGACACTGGTCTGGTAGTTTTGACAACATCTCTTGGAAGGTTAATATTACAAGACTCCTTCTCCAGAAAGAAAAAGGATTTTCCTTAGGGGAGTTAAGAGTAAGTCTGAATAGCTTTCTGAAGGCACTTCTTTACTCACTGAGCATAGAATGCCTCTAGAAAGATTAACTCCAGTGAAGTGAGTCTTTCTTCTAATTACCTTCTACCTAAATACAATAATCTTTTCAAGTCAGGGGCTTCCTTTCATGTCTATAAACACCAATACCACTTGGCAGTAGTAGATTAAATACATATTTAGATATTGTGGCAGAATTAAACTCTCACTCAATATTCTGAACTCTTCCCTGTTGAAACTTGTAAGGAACAACAGCCTGTGATCCAGCCAACCCATGGAATAAACTTCAAGTGTGTATGGGAGGAGAGAGCATCTTCTCCTTTGAGATATGTGGTCAAAAACATCAATGCAAAAAAGGGATAATAAGAATAGATGCAAGACGTAAACAAGAAGATGCAGAAGCACAAACCTGACAGACAAACATAAGGGAGACAAAGCCAAGAAATAAACCTGTCCAGTCACAGTAGATTGTGAGCTATCAAGAAGCTGCAAGCAAACCTGGAATTTGCAAACCCGAGGGTGAATGAAGATGGAAGAGGGTCAATGGAGCTACACATGCTGATGAGGGAATATGCAGAGGAAGGGGGAGCAGTGAAGGGGGGACTGATAGAAGGGGATATAAAAGGGCCTGGTTACATGTAAAATGGAGCCATTAACACATTTGTCTGATGGAGTCCTGCAGCTTATCATCACAATTCATCCTATCATTTTATTACATGCTGTAGTAACTAGCTCTGCATGATCTCACTCTGTCTTCCACAGGGGGAGGGCAAGGTCTGAGTGCTACCTGCTGGGGTTCTGGTGTGGGTGAGGCACTGTGAGCAGCAATGTGAGCAGAGGCAGCTGAAGCAGGACCATAATCCACAGCTCACATGCCTGGTGCCAGTTTGGGGGTGAGGGGGCAAGTGTCTGCATCACTCTCAAGATGGGTGTGCATGGAGTGTAAATCTATCATTCAACAGCAGATTCCAAGCTGGACTCAGCAGCAGTGGGATGTCCCATGCTGGAGCAAGAACATCAGGCAGGTTGAGTCCATGGGGACTGGGGGCTGTGGGGTGCTTATGCAATGAGAATGTGAGTCTGTATGTCATTTTGCAGCAAGCTCTGAGCCAGACTAGCTGACAAACTGGGGACTCAAGGGGTGGGTAAGAGGGTCTGGAGTCCCAGCAGGGGCATCAAATGGACAGAATGCTGTACTCAGCGATTCTGTGACTGTGCATGTGCTTGTGAGCCTGGATGCTGATGTGTGTGTGCCCACCTTCTGTATCTGCCAGCCCATGGGGAGGAGGGGATGGTGCTCTCTGCTTCTCTGATATGATGTGAGCCCTAGGTGGGCTCAGATCTTTGTGCAGTCAGCCATGTCCATGTCCTGTAAGTGTCCTGCATGTCTGGGACAAGTGTTCAGCTTCCCTAGAGGATGAACTCATAAAGGAAAAGGGGCAAATATATCTCACAGCCTGGGCAGAACCCCCAGGTCTCTGGGGCACCAGGTTGGGCTCCAGAGGTCAAGCAGGGAAAAGTCTTGGGACAGATCTGCTGGAGATGGGGGCTGCCATGAGCAACTCCTAGCAATAACCACAGTCAATTTTGTAATACAATTTTTTTATTTTTAAATCTTCTGTTAGTCTATGAGAAATAATCACCCTCTTTTTAGAAGCTGTTTGAGAGAAACATCAATATTAAGGTACTCTCTAACTTATGTGTATCCAAAATTACTCTTGGAAAAGGTGTTTAACATTTCCAAGAAACATTAGTTCATGTATTTTTTATATTTAGGAATAATTACACAGTTTCACATACGCAAGAAAAAGGAAAAGTAATTATTTCTACAATAGATCTAATTACAGAAAGGTTTTATGGAAAATGGAAATGTCAGCCTTCAATTAAGTTCATGTTGGACTCAAATTCCAAAATGCTTGTTTAATCAAAAATAAATACTCCCTCAATATACTGAATACCGAAGAGTTATAGTAAGAAATTATCACCAAAACAGAATAGGAAAAGCTGAGTTCCTACGTTTTATGAGATTCAGTCATTGCTTCATTTTTTCAGGTTTCATTCATATCTTTCTGCAAGGAATCATTACATAGATTAAATGATCCCACAGAAACTTACCTTTTACTATTTCTCATTCCCTTCTACTTTAATATCAGAGAAATATTTTCCAGCCGTCCAGATGCAATACACCAGAAAAGAAAAACCCCTAACAGGTGTCATGATAGCTAACTTTCTTAGTGTCCTGAGCCACCTTATGCTACAGTATCTAAAGAATGGAAGAGGAAGTCCTGTGTTCATCCTACTGTCCATCCTTCAGCCTCTCCTTTAGGAACACCAGACTTTCTGTACAATCATGTAACCCTCAACTAAAATCCAAGTGAGAGGAGATGTACAGAATAGAGCAATCACTTCCAATTTGCACTCTTTTCAGCACATCCCACTGATGTGGGATGAACCGTGGGACCAAGCCTTCAACTGTTGATCTTGAAATAAATATATTAATCTTGTCTTCTTTTCTGTTACTTGTTTCTTACTTAAATTCTCAATGAAATTCCTAATTTATTACTAATTACAGATGCACAGGTGCAGAGTACACCTTTTTGGTATGCAAGGGCTGTCATGTGAAAAGTAAATCAAGGGTGTGTGATTGATGGTTGGGTTCTTCAACACAGAGCTTTAACACTTCAGGATGGGGTGCAAAAAACCATGGTCTTGGATGTGTATGAGACATTGTTCAACTGAGAACAGCAGGTAGGAATATTAACGCTTGTGGCAATGATGACTGAATTTTAGATGCCTATCTGCAGAGTGAAAATGTGAATAGGCAGCAAAATTTCAGTTTAAAATTTCTGGAACTGATAAATTTTAACACTCTAGAAAATCACGCATATAAAACCAGGGAGCTGAATCTGAGAAGGACCTCTGACTGTAACAGGTTCTACTGATAAGACTGGTCTTTGATTCTCTCAGGTCTTGAAGATCAGGGAGAAAATCTGGAACAAGGAGGACTTCTCCTTGGAGGAGGAGGACCAGGTTAGGGAATATTTAAACAAATTGGATGTCCATGAGTCTGAGGTGTCTCATGGGATACAACAATGATTACTTGGAAGTTGGACAACGTTATTGTGAGACCACTTTCAATTGCCTTTGAAAGATCAATCAAGAGAAACGATTGAGAGCTAGAAGGGAACAAATATAGTTCCTGCCTTCAGAATGGACAGGAGGAAAGACCTGGAGAACTACAGGCCAAGCAGCTTCACCTCAGTTCCTTGGGAATGTAACAGAGGAGACATTTTCAAACATATGCATTACAAAAAGCTGGTTAAATCTAGTCAGCATGGATTTACAAAGAAGAAATCCCTCCTGACACTCCTGATAGCTTTCTGCAATGAAACGTTCAGCTTAGTAGCTGGGGAAAGACCAGTGGTTATTGTTTATCTTGTTTTTAAGAAGATATCTCACACTTCCATAATATCCTTCTCAACAAACTGGTGAAGTTTGGACTACGTAACCAAAATCAACTGTTCAGCTCAAAGTGGTTTGATCAGCAATGTGGCATCCAGCTCAGGACCATCACCTGTGGTGTACTGGAGGGGTCAGTGTGAGAGCCAGTATTGGTCAACACTGTCATTAATTACCCAGACGATGGGACACAGTGGTCCCTCATCAAGCCAGCTCTGCTGAGGTCAAATCTAAAGTGTTGTGTTCAGTCCTGTGCTCTCCAGTACAAGAAAGATGTGGACATACTGGAACAGGTCCAGTTCAGGACCATGAATATGGTTAAGAGAAAGGAACACCTGGTATACAAAGAGAAACTCAAAGAGATGGGGTGGATTAGGGAAGAAAAGGCTGAAGAAGAGGAATCTTGTCAATATGATGGGATATATAAACCTCATGGGAGAATTTAAAGAAGACGGAATCAGGCTTTTTTCACTTTTTTCACTGGTAACAGGAGAGCAAACAATGAGCAGAAATGGGAACGCAGGAAATTCCATTTAAACATTGAAAATAAGTTTATTCGTGCAAGGATGGTGCCCTGGAGCGGGTTGCCTAGAGACGTAACTCAAAACCTCCAACATTTTTTCTGGAAAATGTCTGCAGGGGCCAGGGCCACTGAAGGCAGGTCAGGGACCTGACCACTTTTACTGTCCTTGGCAAGTAGGGAGGTATTGTTTCATCAAGGAAGGATGAAAAAAAGTTTGTTTATCTTATTTTGAACTTATTTTATGTACTTGAATGCTGAATCGAAGACTCAGCTGTGAAGGTAAATATAGCCTGATGCTCTTACTCTACAAACCAGGTTGAGTCCACAGAGAATGGTAAAATAAGAATAAAAAATTAAACAAACCCCAAACAACAATGCTAAAAATTTTCTCTGTGGGTTTGTTGAGTTCTCTGGTCAACTGAAATGCCATTTTTCTTTTATGAATAACATTAAAACATATGACTGTCATAGCACTTAAAATTGTTTTGGCCTTGTGTGAAAGCACTGACGGCAATTCCATTTCTATTGACTAGAAATTAATCAGTGCAGAAATGGTTGTTCATTCTTCCCCAACCTAATTTAGAGAGATTTAACAACAGAACATCATGTACTTTTTGTCATTCCTTTTCTCTTCCCATCTGATGGCATTTGCTCACAAATATGGAGAAACTGATTTTCTGTTAGCTCCTGCTGAACATATCAGCTATCAAATATAGCAAGATAGGCATGAAAATCTGAAAGCAAATAAGAAGACAATCTATGAAAACAGAATATTTTTTAAATTGAGTATTTGCCTTCATCTATAAAGAAAAGAAACATCACTTCTGGAGCTGCTAATATTTGGCCAGTAGATCAGAGATCACACTGGTGAAATGATAAAAGCACTGGTTATAACCATAGAAAAAAATAGAGTATTTTGTGAAGGCAATTATATTTGATATCACAAATATCCTGCTACATTCAGAAGGACATTGGAAATCTAATATTATTTTTTCTATTACTTTTATCATATCGAAAATGTATCAGGAATTAATTCCTCTCAGATTACTGAACTTTACCATGGATATCTCTTGATAGTTTACTTTGGAGAAAGGGAAAGTTATCTGCATTGATTGTTTTCTTTAGGGTCTGCACCACCTCAGTCTTGATGGAAAGGAACACTTCTATTGTCAGCTACAGCTGTTCAAGGCTGTTCAAGGCATAAAAAAAAAAATAAAACAACAAAAAACATAATTTGGAGGTTCTTTGAGTTACCGGCACCTAGTTCTGTCAAACAGGGGCCAAAATCCTTCATTGAGATGACCTAACATATACTCATCTTTCCCTCTGAATTACTCAGAATACAGACTAGACATAGTCACAGAGGCATAGAATTTAAGAAAAGAGAGGCATCAAAAGAGAGTCATAAAAGCATAGCCCTTTGGGGACAAAAGCAAGAAGATAAAGCTTGCTAAAGGATAAGTAGAAAGGAATCCACCTATGTGCTAGTAATAAGAGGACATTCTGGTAAAATATGGTACCTTTCTTGGCTTGTACTCAATACTTTTTTTGGGTCTCAGACTTTACAAGTAAGAATTTCCTTTCAGTCCTGCTTGTGTACACTCTGAGAACACAGAATCATAGAATTATAGAATAGTTTAGGACATATAGAATAGTTTAGTTGAAAGGGACACTTTAAGTTTGTTTAGTCCAGGCCGTTTGCAATGACCAGGGATATCTTCAACTAGACCAGGCTACTCAGAGCCCCACACAACCTACCTTGAAACTTTGCAGGGGTAGGACATCTACCATATTTCTGGGAAACCTGTTCCGGTGTTTCAACATCCTCGCTGTAAAAAACTTCCTTATATCTAGTCTAAATCTACACTTTTTTTAGTATAATATCACTTCCCCTTTTCCTGTTGCAACAGACCCTCCGAAAATGTCTATTCTCATCTTTGTTTTAAGAACTCTTTCATTACTGGAAGGCCATAATAAGGCCTTCCTAGAGAACCTCTTCTTCAGGCTGAATATCCCCAAATCACTCAGCCTGTCTTCATACAAGAGGTACTCCAGTCCTTCTGATCATTTTTATGGTCTCTTCTGGAACTGCTTCAATAAGTACATGTCTTTACTGTGCTGGGGCCCCCAGATCTGGATGCAGCACTGCAGGTGGGGTCTCACCAAAGCAGTGTAGAGCGAACAGAGCTGAGCAGAACAGAGGGGCAGAATTCCCTTCCTTGCCCTGCTAGCTACACTGCATTTGATGCAGTCTAGGATGCAGTTGGTCTTCTGGGATGTGAATGTACATTGCCAGCTCATTGTCATCCATCAGCACCCCAAAGTCCTTCTCAGCAGGGCTGCTCTCAATCCCTTCATCCCCCAACCTTTACTGATACCTGTCCCAGCCTGAGTGTGGCACCTTGCACGTGGTCTTGTTGAAACTCATGATTTTCACTCCTCAGGCTTATCCAGGTCCCCCTGGTGTGTAAACTGCAGCACTCAGCTTGATGTCTCTGCAAATTTGCTGAGATAGAGAACAAACTGAAATGGGTAATATCAGTTTAGGGGCTACTTAGAGAAGCTGATAGTAGTGGAGTACATGGAGCTATAAGAGATTAATTCAAGGGTGCTGATATGGCACATTGTTATGAGAAGGTTGATTATCATCTGCAGAAAGTAGATGACAGCTGAAGAAATTCTCTGCCAGGTGGAAAAAGTTAAAATTTATGTTTAACTTCATGAGAAGAACCACCTTGCAAACAAGAGGCTGATCAGCCTCAATCCCTGGAAAGATCTTAGAGCACATTTCCTTGCAATCCAGTTCCAGTTTATTGAGAGATAAGAAGATAATAAGGAACAGGCAGCCTGCAAACCCTGCTTAATCAACATGATTTGAGTAGGTTACTAGGTGATGATAAATAAAGGGTGAAAGGCTGAACTGGAGGGCTTTAATCCAGAGGAGATTTGAGAAGCTTGAGGACTGAGCTAAGAGAAGCCTCACAAAGTTCAACAAAAAGAAGTGCAAAGTTCTGCTCCTGGAGAAAAATAATCCCCTAATAATGATAGGTGGGGAAATAGCTGACTGTATAGCAGCCTGCTGTAAAGGACCTACAGTGTCACTATACATATATGTTGCAGTCATGCTGGGGATGTCCGAAGATTAAAATGAGTCTTTCATCTCTCTTCAAAAAGTGTAGAAGATAACTGGTCATAGCTTTAGTAATCTCAATGTGAAAGGCACTTACGTGATAGCTTGCATTTTTTTACTTCCTGTGAACTTGTCATGTCATTGGACTGGTCAATAATATTTGAACTAGTTTTAAAAAGTTTAGTTCTTACCAAATTTGTCATCACTTCCAACTTTGCATTTAATATCCCCATCAAAAAATGGGAAAAATACTTTAATTTACATACCGAAACAGGTGTCTAAACTCGCAAGCTAAAAGTTTGGAGATTCCAAGGCTAACATAGGCATGTTATTTAATAAAACTCCCCATCGTCTGAAAAGGAGATTTGGATTAGACTAAATCCCAAACTCTGGGAAGTGCTTGGGGGAAAGTATTATTAGTTGAGGCTGTCAGGTATGGTTGTAACAATAGTATGAGCAGTTGAGTTGTCATCCTGTTGCTTTTACCATGCTGTTTAGTTTACTAATGTGGAGGTAGCAAAAGGGTTTGAAGCAAATCCCAGTAGGTAAAATGGCAAAAGAAAGTGTTTAAAAAAATTTTAAAAAGGAAAATCTATAGCCCAGTGTAAAATCTGAAATATAAAATTTTTCACATTTATATATAGAAAATATATATTTATTTATTTATTTGTGTTTTATGAACAATAAAAGCGTTCTGGCACGATGCAACAGTTTCAGATCATGGCATCATGTGGCCCAGAGAAATTACACTTAATGGCCTTAAAGAAAGGAGACAGAAAGCTCTATGAATGTCATATAGTTCAATGAATTATATATTAGCAATTAATCTTTGAATATGGAAAAAACCCTCTGGAAGTCAACTACTCGTATATTTCCAGTATTTAGATATGATAAAAAGGGTGAAATGAAGCATCACTTCTAAACAATATAATAGCTAATTCAGAGCCAGCAACAGTGACTTCACATGTAACTGACCAACAGTGAGCGACTGACTATATACTCACACTTCATCCCTTGCAAGGTGTTCAAAGCACAATCTTAAAATAGGGCAGATTCTGAAAAAAAAAGGAGCCTTGTGATGCAAAACTTGAGATGCACACTCTATCCAGTTAGTCAGAGAGAAGCTATGGAGGTTACTTGTCCATAAAAATTGATGTGTGCTTGTCATTTCCATTGTAGTATATAGGGAAATATTTCAGACCTACAGAAAAGAGCATGAGATAGCACAGTTGCTAGAAGTTGAAATCAGGCCACTTCCCTGAGGATGAAAATTAAATGTTGGAGCAGTTCATAAGAAGAGGTGGGGGAATGTTAAGCTCTTGCTGAGATATTGAATTTCATTTTAAAAGCCAGCCATCAATCCATCTCCTGGGAGCAATCCTGTTGTCAGTGTTCAGAGCAAGCCTGCACAGTTCACCATGTGGTCCCATGGCATCTCTTGAGTTTCTCTGTGCTGAGCTGCCCTGGTATAATACCATGGCACATCACACTGGGTCAGAGTCCTCAGGTCTTGGTTGTGAGCCCAGTATGGACCAGTGTTTTTGGACCTACCAGAGCAAGCTGAGTCCCACCTTGGGGCTCTATGCACTGCTACTGTGAGCCCTGCAGGGGGAATAATTCCAGCCTGTTTCAAGCTCTTCATTTGGAACCACTGTAGGCTTGTTTTGAATTTCATCCTGTCACTGACATTCACATTAGTGTTTGGACAAAAGGACCTCACAGATTGAGAGCCTCACCTGTATCTCCCACTGCATTTATGGTCAAAGGATAGCTGTTCAAGTTGTATGTTGAAAGCTAGTGATCCCTTCTACCCCATACTGACAGAATGCTTTTGCAGAGTCTTCACAACTGACTGTTGGAAAGCAGCTGAAAATATTCCTCTTGTGGCCGTAGGAGAATTAAGCACAAAACTTTAATGATTATTAAGATGATTAGACAACAATAAAAAGGAATAATTAACAACAATTTAAAGAGATTTTTGTTATGAAATGTAATTCCCAAATCCTATTCTCTTTCTTCACTTCTGAAATAATAAATATTTTCTGGCTGTCCATGCCCAAACTTTCCACCAGCTCCCAGCACATTGTGGCTGTGCTGGGACATTATTGACACCATTAACAATCTGTTAGTTGGGGTTCCTGGCAAATAATTTTGGCAAACCTAGAGGCTGATACCATGGATTGTCTGGTATTACATGCACTAAATGCCAGACAACACACATAGTTCAGTCTATCTCCACAAACCCAGGGTGGACACATTTGAACTACACTGAATGGATCTACAGCATACACTGATTCCTGAGCAGGGGGATCAGTGCATGCTGTTATTCCCAGTCATGCCAGGGCCAATACTGGGAAATGAATGGTGAGGAAAATACTGCTTGGGTCTGGCCTCTAGCCTGTTTAAAGAAATAAATGTGCATACAGCTGTAGGCGGGAATCTCAGCAGCACTACACTAAGAGCATCAACACAGCTCTACTAAATTACAGTGCTATGAAAATACCCAGTGTGACTTTGGACTTGAATTTGCTGGTTTCAAGAGAGGACCAAAATTTAAAATGTTTTTCTGGATAGCAGCCGTATTATGGGGGAAATACGTGGTGTAAACATAATGAGTGCTACGCAGCTGTTCCTTTTGCCTTCGTCTTCCATTCTGTAAGTGTTTATATAATACCACAAAATACATGAGAACTAGCTTAAGAGCCTGTCTGGTAAAAGAGTATGCCAATACACCAGTTTTTGATATTAGATGAAGTCCAGAAACAAGAAAAAGGAACAGAAGGCTAAGCAGAGATTTCATGACAATAAAGGCCACGCTGTCATATCAAAACCAATAAGTGAAATATTATTTTGGCTTAGATGCCTTATAAAGAAAATAAGTTCTGTGATACTGAAAATCTGGGATGTCCAAACAATTGCATGCCTAAACACGTAGAAAAAGGGTAAAGGATTCAGCACTAACAATGTGTAAGCAAACTCTGAACAAAGAAAAGTGAGGTCATTTCCCTATGGCTCAGAAACCAAAAAATAAAAGCAGAACATATTAACATATCTCTGCAGTTATTTCTGTCTAAACCCTAATGACTAATCAGCCTAGGAATACTTCACACGCTCATCCCAGTAAAAGATACACTTCACCAACTGTGATAAATAGAAAAATCAACTTGAAATGGTGTGGTGGTCTTACACCAGCTGGAAATTAGACTCCAAATAAGCCTGCCCCTTCTGATAAGAGATGGACAAAGGCAGAGACTGGGTTGAGGTAACAATTTACTGAACAAGGCAAACAGCCTCGGAATAAGGAACACACAGTAACAGCAGCAATATAAACAACAAAAGTATGTGGAAACAGAAGGTGCTTTACACACAAAAGCTGTTCACCACTTTGACTTAGTTCTGTGTGGCTGCCAGGACAAAGGCAGGGTGGTGGATGCTCCTTGTAGCTTGAGTCTGCATGGCCCCTGGGACAAAGACAAGGTGTTGGCCATTTCCAGGCAGCACCACATGGTTTCCCAGACAAAGACAAGGTGGCAGGTGCTCCCCGCAGATGTTTTTTCTGTCCCTGAGCCCAAGATGATGAAAAGCAATGATTGACAAACCTGCAAGATCTAGACCATCTGTGCTGTGCCATCTGCTGCTTTCCAGACCACCGTGCTCGGCTGGTTCAATCCCACATGGTGCCATTGCTTTGCACTGCTCCGCCCCACCCCACAGGGCTCTCTGTGGCTCCTTTCAGCTGGGCTGGGATCAGGCTCACCTCTGCTGCTCTGTCACCCATGGATGCTTCCCACACCAGAACCACTTTTTAACACCACTCCTTGGAGCTGTGTCTTGGAGGAAAGGGAAGGGTACAGGCAGCAACAGAAGACAATGTCTGCAGGGCTGATCCTGGCAACATCCCTGATGGAGAGAGGGGGGCAAAACGTCACATTTCTAGTGTTTCTTTCATTATTTCTTCCCCCTAAAACCACTCCCCCAGTGATGATGTTGGCAGCCTGCCCATGCCATGTGATGCTAAGCCATTTCCCCTCTCTGCATTCAGAACTGGTGGGTATCTATGCAGAGATTCAATCTAAGATGAAGATATTTAAATTAATAACTGTCTATAGGCACATCAAGTGTCTCATTCTTTGTTAGGGTCTAGGGAGGTAGAGTTGTAGAGAAAGTAGCTCATCCTTTCATGATAAAATTCAGCTGCCTAGATATTGATGTCAAGCATTTTCTGAGTTGATGCATGGTACAATACCTGCTTTCCAGTCTTCAGAGGGATGCAAGTCTCAGGTAATCTATGCCTCAATGGCTATAATGCATTTCCCAGGGTGTCTAAACTGGCTCTAGGGGACTACATAGAGGCAGCTGAATCCTGCCCATAATACTGGTTCAACTAACTCACTCCACTTGTTGCAAAGAACATTTCAACACATAGAGCACATCTAAGTATCTGAATGGGAGTCTTGAATAGAATTCTGCCTCCAAAACTCATTACAGGAACTCTGTATGTGATAAGAAGCATATGCTGTAACAGACTCTTTGCTATTAGCTGATGGGAGTAGATGACTTATAAAATTACATTACTTCATCTGAAAGATTAAAACTAACTGAGATGCAATTGCATAAATAATCTTATTTGGGATATATTTCATGTTTTATTTTAGAGGCTTCAGAAGCTTTTAGATCAAATAGAGTTGATACAGTAGAACAAAGTAGGATAACTCACATCTGAGAGATCTCAGGAGTCTATAGCCTTGTTTTCTGCAGGTTAACTGAGGTCTAACCAGGTTGCTCATTTCCTTATTTCATCTAGGTCTTGAAAACCTCCAGGGACGAAGCCTGCTCAATCTTTTTGAACAATCTGTTCTAAATGAAATAGAACTCCAAGCAGAACCCATATGCTTTGTGTGCTTCTTTGAAAATGTTATTTAGAGCCTTATTTTCAGAAATACATAGGCATTGCATGCTATGAAGAGGCTGAGAATGAGGAAGAAAAGGATTTAACTAGATATCCACATAAACTGACAAATTATGAGCAATTTTGCAATAAGTATCATTAATAAGATCACTCTGGATACTATGTTCCTATTTCAGGACAAGAGATGAGAACAACCTCACAACAGACCACTATATGAACAGTTCTCAGTACATGACACCAGACTCCACCTTTGCTCCATAGCAAAGTGTCCATCCAGCTGCTCTCAGGAAATTAGGTTGCAGATACAGGAAAGTACAGAAGAGTGAGAAAGAGGAACCTAAATCCAGAAAGAGGAAACTAAACCCAAAGGATTTTATCAGCAGTATTTAAACCAGACTGAATCTTGGACACTCTAGAACTGACTAACACAATCCATTTAGCAAGGAAGGCACTATACTACAACTGAGAAGCACGAGTGATGTCCTCTTTAATCACCTGCAGGTGATTAAAGAACTTTTCTATTCTTTTCTATCATTAGAGATTTTGAGATGCGTTTTCAACAAGGACAGTGGCACTTAACCACTGCCCAAAGGCTTTCTGTGAGACAAACAGGTAGTTCTTATCTCACCATATACCTGTCATGTTTAAATTTTCTCATTTAGAAGGTCAGAGAATTATATGCAAAAAAGCCCCCAGTACCAAGAAATTACACTCACACACATCAAAATAGTTTAGCCAGTTAATGAATCGTGGAGATATATTCATGACTAAATAACCAGAAACTTTAAAAGTAATTTAGTCAATTTGAGAAACAAATTGGGTTTGGCACTTTACACAATTGTGTAATGGAATGTTTAATTAAAAATTGAGCAACCTGTCCAACCTTTGTGTTTCCTGGCTCTGATTTAGCTAGATTTGTTATATAACCTTTCCTTTATGAGAGCAAATTACACTCTGCCTGTGAATTGTGGAAACTTTTCCCACATCAGCTGTGGAGACAGAAGCAAGGTCACCATCCTTTATCCTTTTCCAATGGCCAAAGGTCAAGGGAACACGGAAAATATAAAAACATCTAGGTCGTGATCCTTTCACCTCTGCTATAACTCCTTACAAAACAAAGAAAAATTTTATTTGAAAAATTGGGAAAACTTTTGCACAGACCATGAAAATTGTCAGCATTTAGAAGAAACACATTTCTTCTTAGTCCCTTAAAAATCACACTCAAGACTCTCAATTCATTAAATCTTATCTTACAACTTACAAAGTAAACTACAAATATTCAGATCAATATAGAATCATCAGCTATTAGTTCTTAGAATATTAATTAGTGTTCATACTAGAATTTCCAAAAGGAAGACTATTGTTGCTGATTACCATTTGGGATCAGTGGATTTTAGGTTAATTGTCTTACCAAGTGACGCAATACTTTGCTTCAGGCAATACTGATTCAGTACACTGGAGTTTCTTTAAAACTGTCAATCTTCAGAGCACAGAATACACACCTCTAATTAAGACACAAGCAAGCATTGATTTTGGACATTATTTCTTAATTTCATAGCTTGATAGCCAAAGTAAATGGGGAAGAGCAAAGAGAGAAAAGGGGGATAAGCACTAGGGATAATAATAATATGATAAATAGCATCTATTAAAATTAAGATTACCATTATTATATGAAAACAGAAGCTGGCAAATACAATCAGCCCACAAAAATAAAAAATGAATATGGAATGGGAAACTCATCATCCATTCTCAACCACCAGCTGGAGCAGAGAGGTGTTGCAGCTTGCTTCCTGTCATTTTAAGTCTCTGGCACTATAAAGGTTTGTGTACCCTTACAACTCCAGCAGTGAGTGACTCCTTTTAGATGTTGTACTTACTTTTGTTACTTTCAGGCTGCATTTTAGTGCACCCAGACCAGGCCTTAGGACCCAAGAGAGATGACTGGGAAGAAGAGGGATTCAGCAAAACAACCTGACTCATATGAGAAACGAAAATACAAACAAATAAAGAATTGTTCACCATGTCATCCAACAGAAGAATGAGGGCAATTAAAAAAACCCAGAGGGTGGCCGGTCACTCTGAAAAAGAAGGTAGCTCTTCTCAGTGCAGGTGCAAGCTGTGTTCATAAAATACATGTCCACCTCTTCATCAAGAAATTTTTGACCTGCAGGGTGGTGAACATTCAAAGAGTATCCTGATGTCCCGGTAATCTCTGCATCTCCCAACAGCCATTGGTGATGACATGATGCAGAATCAGATGAACTGGTGTAGTCATCCTTTCTATTCTCCCTGTCTGCATTTCCTTCACGCTAAAGACTGCCAACAGCCTTCAGATTTCCTCTTTAATCCTCAGATAGGTGATCCCTAATAAGAGGCAGAAGATGAAGAGCAAATACATCTCCTGATTCGAAGACAGTAGGAGACACAATATGGCCCAGTATTTTCCCCTTAAGAATAAGCAAAAGAAAATGAATACTCAGACCAGATACATTCCCCTGAAAGCAGAGAGCCTATGAATGAATGAACACTGATGAACACTGAAATGTTCACTGAATTCAGCTGATTTTTCCTGTGGAAGATATCCTGGGATCTGTATGGGAATGAAAACAAAGAGATCATGGAAACCATGACTGCATGCAACTAAGTGAAAAACATTGAATTTCGAGAAAGTTTAGCTATTTAAACATCTACATAGTACTATCAAATAATTTTGAATGAAATCCTCAAATATTTTTCTGAATATTTTCCTTAAAGATTTCATAGTAATATCATGGAGAAGCTAAACCTTAGTTTAGCCACTCTTAGACACTGTATCAAACAACAGTTGAAAGGTATCATTTAAACTCAATCAAATCTACTCAATAGGTGAAAATCTCAGGTGGAAAAAATACATTTATGCAAAAGTTCCAAAATAAGAAGATTTTGCACAAAATGTAAAGATATAATTATGGTTTTAAAAGGACAGTACCCCACTGAAGAAATCTTTATACTTGGTTCCAGTAAATTGGATCATTTTCAGCACAGGGATAGTCACATGTGAGATCCTACTGCTTTAATTTAAAGGTCATGGTTTCACCGGAGAAATTATTTCTCTGCATGTGTCCTCTGCCCTTGACTTTATTATGGTTTGCTCATTCCTAATATCTCTGTTTATCTGTTTTGTATTATTGCTGGCTACATCACGCATTTTTATACCAAATATCACAAGTGAAAGGATAATTCTTTGGAAACAGAAGCCTGGAAGTTTAAAAGATTTCTTAATTAAGGAAAAAATAAAGTTTATCTGTCTCTTACTATTTAAATGGGTCTTCACATATTTAGCTGTAGGTTGAATCTGGCCTTGACTAATTTTTCATAACTCTCTCCTTCATAGAAACATGAGGGCTGTATTTATATAAATAGAACTAATCTTCTGATCCAACAAGTAAAATGGCAATTTTGAGAAAGAAAAAAGTGACTATTTACTCAAAACATAAGAGCATCTTAATCTGTTGTGTACCTGTATTTTTAAGGATATTGATATTAAACGTGCATAATGTAACTTGTAAAAATGTCAACCTCTGTAACATTTAAGTCTAAAACCAACACAAACTTATGCTATTTGCACCAGTCTTGGTGAAAAAAAGCCAGTGAGGGAAGACAACAAAGCTATATAGTCACATTTTTAATAACATGCCCTTTTAACTCTCTAGATAGTGGTGGACTGAAAACTGAAAGGCAAGACCTCTCCTTGTTATTTTTTGTGATTAAATGTATACAGCTAGTTAAATCTCTGCTACTCCTTTTCTAGTTGTAAATTTTGGAATGAAAATTGTACCAGAGCAATATTTCCTAATTCTGTTATAAATTGCTGTGAAGAGATATTATTGTTATGAAGTGATATAAATTTTAATGGTTATAGGGAGAAGAAATTGATGTGATTATATGGTGCTTTGTGCAATTTTGTGACAAAAAATTGAACATTGTGACAAAACTTAACAATGGATTCCACCTGGGTGCTTTCATTCTGCAAATGGTTCAGGACAACAGAAAGGAAAAGCAAGTAGACAGAAGCAGTTCTTAAAATTAGACAGCTCCTTATATCCCTATTTAATTTGGGAATTGCATTTTGACTCTATGTGTGCATACAAAATGCATGATATGAAGAATGATAATAAATTAGGTAGTCTAGACTGAACTAAAATGCACTAGGCAGAAGGTGGTAACCTTCTTGTTTCTGCCTCTGTCCGAGTTTAGTGTTAGAAATCATGTATTATATTTTATTAAGACATCAGAAGACTGCAGACATGCTCCTTGGCTTGCCAAAAACCTGCGCAATGTGGAGTACCTCACCAGAGAGCTAAGTGAAAAGAACTGAAGATGCTCTGTGGTGTTTTTAAAGCTCAGAAAAAGTTGCAAAATGACAACTTTGTTAAACAGGAAAAGTTTATGGAAGATGGACAATCAGTTGTTTGTATAAGGAGCAGACAGTACTTGTAGGTAGAAAGCGTGTGTGGAGAAGGGAGCAGGAAGACTTCCATAACAGTGGGAGATTAAGTTCATGATCTACTGACTAGATTGATAGATTTTCATACAAATAATGAAAAAATGTTGTTACTGGTCAGAGGACATTCATGTAACTATATCAGGCAGGTAAAAATCCACCTTTCCTTTGTACTGTACTGACAGTGCAAAAGTAAATAAACTTCATAAAATGAAAAATATAATCTCTTTGTAGGAGTGAAATTGCTCAGTTTGAAATTGTGATCTCTAAGGTCCCTTCTAATTCAAACCAGTCTATGATTTTATGATTCTTTGAGACTCCTATTAACTGGGAAGAAGTGGATTTCCTGCTCAGTAAAGTGTGAGAAGTTTTGTTTGGGTCTGATGTTTTGAGGGCTGACTCCATCTCTATACTTGGTTTTCTATGTGACCTTGAAGTATCCAGGGTCAAACGTACTTCTTATGCTTTATTCACTGTTTTCATTAAAATGGGTCTTTCACTTTAGTAATGAGAATTGTTTTCTCCTTATTCAGGCAGGAATTCTTTTCACTGAAATATTATTTTATTTTATTTTCTATTAGTTCCATTATTTAATCAGAGTTATATAAAATATAAACTTAAATGCTGCTAGACTGGGCAAAATTTGGCTCTCTGCTTTGCAGAATTTTATGCACAAAAATGGTGTGGCAGTCTGACTCGGAGAGATACAGCAAGACTAATTCATTGGATCCTTTAAAATGCAGTTTAGAAATGAGAAAAACCTGTGGGAACTGGTTTCAGGCAGATACAGTAATAGTCTTTCTGCCTCCTAGATGGAGCTAAAGCACTTGTCTCCTGTATCTTGGCTTGTGGGATGGAAGAAAGAAAGTAACATGAACATAATTATCTTCTCTTTCATTTTTTATTAATATTACCTGCAATTTTTTACATTCCTAAAGAACATATTTTACAGAATAAAAATTAAAAAGCTTGGTCTTCATTTTGTGAGGACAATCTTTTGTGAGTGTAAATCAGGATAAAGTTAAGACTAAAGCCATTTTCTGCTTCTCTGCAGGCAGAGACAGTGCTGCTCACTAGACACATGCTTCAGCAAGCCCTGCCAGGTACCCAGTTCAGCCTCCTGGAAGATTGATGTTCAGTTTTCTTACCCCTAGTCCTCATGAAGGATAGACAGAGGACTTCTGCCCCCAGGACAGAGACTGAACATGCAGCCGAGATGAGACCTTTTCAGTGTTTATAAAGGAAGAGATGGCACAGTGTTGAAAGGGAGGAATTTGAAAATAGAACCCACAAAACAAGGTAAATGAGCTGAGTATAGACACAAAAGCAAAGCAAACCTTGCAGCTTTTTTTTTTTTACATGTAAACAAACACAATTCTGATAAAACCTTGCAAAAACCCCACATGAGTGAACACAACTGTGTCATGCAAATCCATGTATTCTGTATCTGGGTAGGTCATAAAATGTCAGGAAGAGGATGTTCCTCTTTCAGAGTTCTAGTGAAACTTGAGTCATAAGCACATGCATAAGTCTCTGTGTCTGTCCATGCAATTCAGTACCCATCAGTACACTGAGACATTTAATTTTCACAGCCTCATTTGTGGTGAGTGTTAGCAATTCAGTGTACTCTATCTACCCATGTTTTGGGGTGGTGAGACCAAAAGAAATGGAGGAGACATATCAAAACAACCACAGGGTGAAAGTGATAAGGGAAGAGACAAAAGCCCTTCACATTATACAAAAATATGAAAGACTCACAACAGATACAACCAGAGTCTAAGAACATTAAAAAAATAAAACAACCATACCTAAAGAAGACATTTTAGGTTTAAAAAGGGTAAGAGGATTAAGAGGTGGCTGATGTCCAGTGCACCAGCTGCAGCTCAGTGGCAACTAGTATCTAGGAAAAAGATCCTGGCTATCTGGAAGACAAGGTAGTTAGTGAAACTATTACAGGAAGTTGGCAAAGCAGACCCACTGCAGAGGAGAAGGTCTGACCCTTTCCTCTGGGTAACTGGGCTTCTGTCTGTGCTTTTGGACTCATGAAACAAACAGATCTGAAGTGCAGCCAAAGAGGCACTGCTGAATCTCTACGCCTGGCATCTGGCCTGTCTGCATTGCTTATGATTTTAATGGCATTAATTTATTGCAATATCTTATGATGGTTGTAAATTATTTAATTTGATGCTTGAGGTAATTTTTAATTATTTAATTTGTATTTGTTCCCTTATGTTGCTGCCTATAATAATCTATGACACTGATCCTACAATGACTTCCTTATTGGTTGTACCTATTTTCTGCTGTGAACCTGCATAAAAGGTCTATGCATATGACAAGGAATTTTCTCACTTCTTTTAATTAAACAATAGTTATCTGTAAAAAACCCTCTTTTTGTTTTATTCTATATCTTATTCTCAATCTATCAAGAAATCATCAAAAAATGGGTTATTTTAATAATCACTAGAATCTGGCCCTTGAGTCTGCTCTTTTAGAGTGATACACTCTACAAAATATGTTAAGTCAATATATCTGCTTTAAAACCACACCAGGTTCCTATTTGGGGACTGAGGCCACAAGCCATAGGATTTTCCTGTAAGAGTCATACCTCAACTCCAGACCTCCTGGTTGAATGTTATGCCATAAAACAACGTCATGTGAAATTCAGACTCCCCTTCAATATTTCAATACTTTTACATCTCCAGGATGCCTAAATATTGCAAATGCACAACACTTATTAACAGCCACACTCCATAACAACTCCCTAGTTTGTATACTGTGGAATCCTCTGAAAAGTTACCTATAAAAACTAAAAAATATCCCATGCTCTATAAAACAAGTTACTGTCCTGTAACTGTGTATTCTATGTTTTGGCATGGGACCGAGTATAAAGCAGACTGAAATAAGGAACATTATATCAGTCTTTGAAGAATATCTACATAGGCCATATTTTGTCGTCCTCCTCTGGCAAAATCACTGCTCCAGTCTTGGCCTTGTTCTCAAACACAGCAAATGCAGCTTACACCGTCTCACAGACCTGGTAACACAGCTGAGAAAACTCTTTCAAGTTGTACCCTCATGTTTACATCTCTCCTAAGATCTATGCTTATGTATGCCCAGATGTGCCTGAAGGATTAAATTGCATTAGTGCATTGTATTCACTGGCATTCAAACAACTTACATGAGGAGATATTTTGTCCCTGTGCGTTGACAGAGCTGCCATGGAACCAGTTTTCACTCAGGAGTGTCACAGCAGGTTGAAGGCTTAGCTAAGAAACCAAGCCCATAGTCTAAGCTATTGCTGAGCACAGCTGAAAACAGATGTTAATTAAACTGCAATTTCTTCATAACAAGACTTGCATGCTAATTGAAAATAGAAGGGAACAACATGAAACTGATGCCCTGGATCATTGAACTATCCGGCCATAAAATCCCACGGATACAGAGCCAACTAGCTTTGGGATTGCTGCTGCCTCTGTGAACTGGAGCATCAAAATCCTAATGGAGGCAAAAATAAGAAGGTATTCAGAGGCGTCTCTTCATCACTGTTACTTGAACTTCAGCTGTAGCAAATTGACATTTAAATAAAACACCTGTTCTCATGGTGAAAGGGATTCCTCCTGTGCTATTAGCTAGCTGTTTGGCATCACACATTTTAGCTAGACCTGCGAAAAAGGAAGCGTGATCCACGAGGAGGCCAGACAGCTTTGAGAAGCAGAGAAAATAGCTTGTAGGGAATGAGACCAGTGGGAATACTGGTCTTGCAGATTAAAATGCTGCATGATTTTATGAGCTACAAAGCACTCTGGAACACAGATATGCTCATGGAAGATAGAGATCAGCAAATTAAGTTTAGAAAAGTAAGTAACACTTTAAAATCTCTTTACACTTTACAAAAGTAAGTAACAATCTACAATCTCACTTCACAATCAAAGGCTCATGAAACAAACAGGTTTGAAGTGCAGCCAAAGGAATGATTCTCGGAACACTGTAACAGTACTAGAAGTGTTTGATGAGAGAAATTGTAGAGAGATACTTGGGTGACTGTTTTGCCTTATCTTTTAAAATTAAGACTAAGAGTCAGCAGAGACAGTAGATGTGTTGCAGAATTGGGCAATCTGGTATCCACATTGAAAATCAAGGAGAAAATTTTAATAACTGGCTTATTTTGTGAGGTATAGTAATCAAGTTTCTAGGACAATTGAGAGAAAATGAGCTTTGCCTCCAAATGTTAAAGAGAATTGGCAGGAAAAAGTCAAAACCACGGTCAAATTGTGATAAAACACAGCAAAAATTTATAAGGTCAAATCTGAATAAAATCCAGGACCAGAAGACAAAAAAACTATATTGTATTCAGTGACAAAAATAATAAATATTTTAGGTCAATGTGAAAACATTTTCAGAATTTTTTTGCCTTTTCTTTTTTAATTTTTTTTATAAAAGAGCCATTTTCTGACTGTGAAAGCCACAGAGGGGAGTTATGTTCTGACAAAAGAAATGCTTTTGAAAGACGACAGTTTCACCAGTTCACAGTGAAGACAGACAACAGTCACAAACTGCCAAAGGAGAAAAGAAGAAATCTTAGATGAATTTTGCTGAATATAAGGACACGAATACGAGGCCTAGTTCTATACATCATAACACATTGTGAAAGGCATTAATTAATACACTGAATTATATTTGCACCCTTGATGATCAGTTGCACACAACACTCACAAGACGTGAGACTACACACAGTAAAGCAATTCCCAAAGTTTAGAGTTAGCCATAATCTAAGATACAATAATCACTTGAATGCTTTCTACAGTGGTGCCCTGTGGGTGGAAAAAGAGTATCTTTAAGAGGATCCAGACAGCAATAATATCAGATTTAAGAGGTGACAACATTTAATTGATGCATATTTCATGCCTAGAGATAAAATAATGCCTAAAAGGAAAGAAACGTTGTCTTTTGTCATGAACACCCATACAGGGAAAAATACAAGGTGTATAAAGAATACTTTGGTCACTCTTAGAAGCAAACTTTTCAGACTTGAGAAATCACAGCCTTTTTTTTAGAAAAGGTTGTGATGACCTCTACAGTTTTAAAATGAAGAACTACAGATCAAAATTATCAGCCTCTGAGTGCTAAATCATTCCAGCAAGAATTATGATAAATGTTGACAGCAGATTCTGCAAGTTGTAACATGCTGTTTGTTAGCATATGAATTAATGGGTCACAGTGCATGCCAGCATATTCAAATTTATTTAGTATATAACTGGCATTGAAAAACAATTTATGCCCCCTCTGGATTTCCCATCAGCCTCAGTGGTCTAAGATACAGACTAGTGTTCTGAAATTTATAGGAAATTGATTGGCTTTTTTCAAGTTCCCACGGTGCAAGAAGTCCTAGTTAGGCTGGACTCGAGAACGTACTATACAGAGTGCAATTAAATAAAGGGTGGGAAAGGTGTAGAAAACCTGGATCCTGGAGGGAGGAACTCAAACTGCAGAAAGGAAGAGGCTGAAAGTGTCACTATGACACCAGTATGAGTACAATGGGACTAATGGGAAGCTACCTGCATCCACACCTTAATTTGGTTTTACAAGCACTGACTCCTCTGATGTTATTATTCCCTGCGCAGCACACAAAACAGGAACACTCTGCCCACAAACAGACAGACAAGAAACCCCAAATAGATCTGAGATCTGACCCTGATAGGGAAAAAATTCTGGATATGGGCAAAAGCTAGTCTTCAACATTGAGATGGAAGACAATGTCTTTTGAGGTGAAGACAATGTCTTTTGAGGTAAAGACATGAGATAAACCAATGGCTTCACAATAAATACAGTGAAGATCCAGGTCAAATGGTAACATTTTCATAATAGAATCAAATAAAATAATTAGTGAATAGAACATATAAAAACTCCCAGCTTAGCCCTAAGTGTTTGCTATATAAATATGGCACACATAGGGCAGCAGGGATGTACCAAATACATGTCAAAAATTCCTACAGCTCCACACTGCATCCAAGCAAGTAAATACATTTAATAAGGGCTGGTGCATACTGCTTTCATGCATCTGCCATTCTTCCAGTCCTGGAGCTGGCTCAACCATTTCTTCAACCATTGAATGCTCCAATATGCTTGCACAAGCAGTCACTTATTTCACTTTCAGGACAGACTTTGCATTTTTAAGATCCTTGTATTTTCCCTTTAATAATTACTGGGGTAGACTTTCTCATACCTATTTCATGCAGGAAACATCAAAAATTGTATCTGAGTGAAGTATTAAATGTACCCATTTTTTATATGAAAATGATATTCTGTTTTCATGGGAGATGATATGTCATTCTCCTCTGTCAATTCACTATTGAGAAAGACTCTTATTCTTATTTATTGCCCAATGTAGACATTCGATTTTGGAACATATTTAATGGGAAACATAAGAGTAGACTACAGTGATTAAAATTATTAGAATCATAGAAAAGGGTTTGACATCTCCAGGCTCTAGGCCACAAAACACACCTAACATGAGACTATTTGAGCAAAACCTTCAGGAATCAACAGCACGTTAAGAGCCCTTCTTTTCTTTTCTAGGCAATTTGTAGGACAGGACAGTGCTGCAACACAGGATAGAAAAGTATGTGCACATTCCAACAGCAGATCCAAATGGCATGTGCCATAACCAAAATGCTGAATGTTAAGTAAGATACCATAACAAAGATAACAAGAAGCACTCACGTATTAGATGTGAACATCTTGTAAAGAGAGATTATTTTACATTCTGACCTACAGTCTACTGGTATCACAGAGGAATTGAAATAATTTTGAACAAATTTCACTGATGTATATTGGCTTAAAGGGCTTTTCTCCTTACTGCATTGGTGGTGAGAGAAAATAGGTAAGTAATTTAAGTGATTCACACACCACATTGGGACATGTGCCTTTTCTACATTAGTGAGCATCTGACTTTGAAAAATACATATGTTAAGACTCTTCAGTCTTTGTGAAAACAGCCCATGAATCCAAATTATTAGCTTGAAGAGAATAATTTTATTTCATGGCAGTTAAGTTGGTGTAAGGTAAGTATGAAATGTCTTTCAAACCCGTCAGGTGATTGTTAGGTACTTCTGCATTGTTCTGATTTTGAAAACTGATCTTTTGTAGAAAGAGAATTTTCAGAAAGAGAGCACTCGTTATTTCAATGCATCTTCTACTTTTCTGTTATGAATCAGTGTGTTCTTTCTTTCTGCCCACTCTACACATGCTAGCATATGTACATATATATATATATATATATATATATACAGAATTTTAAGCACTCTAATACAGACAACTATTATAAGACTGCCTTGATTTTACTTACAATTTTCCTGAAGTTGATGGCATGCTATTTGAATGCCTCTGTTAGAGTATTCTGTTATAGACAGGAGCTGGTTTAAAGTGGTGATTTAAGTTAAATAAACTCCAGCTATTTTCTATTGGAAGGGAATTTTTACTAATCTAGGTATCTTTCTGGAAGAAAGGAAATATTCAAGAACAGTCAAAGAAGGAGCTTATCTGAGACAAGCATGGTATAACAATACAAGTAAAGGGGCTTAGGACTTCAGTCTGCTGTAACAGGTTTCAGTTATCCCTTTTGACTGTGGGATCTGGAGAGTTAGAGGTAGATCATAAACAAAAAGAGACACACAGAGATAAAGGATAAGTCTATATCCATACAAGCCAGGATTCAATCATGTTACATTTAATATTTCCTGACCACAAATAGGTTTTTTTGCACAAAAATTCATAGGTATTTACAGAGATTGCCTCAACTACAGAGGTCTCTGAAAAGTTGGAGGCAGTTGGCACCCCATTGCATATCTAATATTTCTCTTTGTAAATAGCTGGGTTAAGCACAAAGTCATCAGCTTTTCTACCAGCATCTACTCAAAATCAGCTCTTCACAGGCATAATCATGGCTGTCTGAAAAAACTAGTCAGGAAGAAGATATATGAAGCTGAAAACATGTTCACACATGAGTAGTAGGAATATTGTTACATGGTGCACTTCTCTTCCCTTCCCTCCTTTCTTAACTCCCACAACTTATGCATCTGTACAAGATGAATTTCTTAAAAGAAAAAAAATATATTTTAAGATTTTTTTTTAATTCACGTTTAGCCTGCTCATTTTTAAGTTATCTGACAAATGGCTTAACAAGCAATTTGTATGTCATTTCAATGGCATGAACACTCAAGGGAATGGCCTGAACTTATGTCAGGAGCAGTGTATGTTGGATATTACAACAAGGTTCTTCACCCAGAGAGTATTTGGACACTGGAACAGGCCTCTCAGGAAAGTGGTCACAGCACCAAGCCTGACAGAGTTCAAGAAGTGTTTGGACAATGCCCTCAGGCACAGAGTGTCCTGTGCAGGACCAGGAGTTGATCTTTGATGATCCCAATGGGTCCTTTCCAGCTCAGAATATTCTGTGTTTCTGTGTGATGGTCTTCATTACCCTACTGTATTCATAATTTCAGGGATTCCACTTTAAAAGTCACCTTGTCACCTGTTATCAGTAAGATAAGGAATTTTATGGCTTATCTCTCTGTGTTATCCTCATGAAACCTTGGTTTGAGTTTTATGGGCTGATGAGTTAATAAATAAAATGAAGTACTGTTCAGTGTCTGTGTTGTTTTAGAAGTTTTGCACTCTGACCTTCCTTTTTATTGGCAGAGCTGGAATGCAATATCATAACAGACAGGGTAACCTTGTCACGAGTTTTGTTGCTGTTTAGAGTACAGCTTTCTTAAGTTGGGAATAATACAGTTTGGGAATGATTTAATTATAATTAAGGCTGATATTTACACATTCCTTCCTGAGGCAGAACTGAAGATAAACATAGTCAAGAAAATAGCATATGCTAAGTTCAAGAAGACCAGTAGTAGGGACTAAAACTTTTAATATTCATGAAGGACCATATATTTTCCCGTGACATCAGAAAATAAACTCCCTTCTTTAGCCGAGCAGGTTTGCGGGTAGGGAGAGATACACATACGCCAATGAATTACACTTCTTCCAGCTTCAGTAATAAACATGCCTGAGAAGTATTTCAAAGAGCTAACTTAGGTCAGATTTCATACCTCATGACTTAATTGAAGGCCTGTTCTTCATTCTGTGCTAATCTTGCATCTATTTCCATGGAGATGAAGGTTTTGAATGCATTCATCCCTGAATGACTTCCACTTCTTTGTTATTAAGCAGGTGTGCAGCGTGCAAGACAATCACCCCAGAGAAATTCTGCCTGTTCACTTTGCTCCAATGAATATGAGCCTTTCAGAACATTTGCAAGCTGCACTTTCAGGTGAGTCAACAGGGAGTATGCTTAAGTGGATAGCCGTGCCCATAATCAAGAGGCTTGACTTACAGACTTCAGAGTCCCCATTGGGTGTGACATCTCTGAGAAGAGCCTAAGAAAGTTCAGAGTACATGAATAAAAAATGTCATTCTAGTAAAAGCACTTTAGATTTTTTTTTTATTTTGTTTTCTGCAACTGTGTCAGTGTCATTACCGTGGGAATATTCTTGATTCTTTGTCTCCTTAGAGCAAAACATTTTGCACAGAGGAGATCTCCAGGTCTCACTTTCTGTCGTGAATATAGTCATGTGCTAGGTCATTTCAGGGAAAATTCAGAGAAGAAATTTTAGGAAAGAATTGAGCAGTATTCACTTTGCCATAGTTTGCATTCCCTTAAGAGTTTATCTTGCAGTCTAGTTATTTATTAGACTGCACTGGTATTTGTAGTTCAGATCTGAACCAGGTGTTTTTAAGAGAAATACTATGATTCAAATAAATCAGTTCAGCACTTTTTATAAAAGATCAAAGCATATACAGAATGTCTGTTCATAAACATGAAGATGTTATTACAGAGTACACAAAAATTCCCAGACAGATGTGATAAAATGAAGACTCCCAGTACACAATGAGTCATATTTTCTCTAGGGTTGACATATTCACAACTGAGAGAGCAGCAAGAGGGTATCTAGGTTAGTTGTAATTCAGCCAGAGACATGTGAACAAAAGGCTAGATCAGTGGTGCTCTGGTCTCTGCTCCCTCCCCAGACATCTGCACTTGAAGGTGACCAAGTTGAAACAGAAGTGATACTGCTAAGAGTAGAAGGAATGCTGAGGAAATCCTCAGTTTGCCATTTCTAGTAAATTACCCAGGACAAAACAGATGTCTGAGGCGTAACATTCTTCTATTGACCCTGCTGAGTCTTTGAAATATTGGTAAGACTCACCAGCTGATAGCTCTAAGGCATCTTTAGTCCTATAAAACCACCTCACTACTCCACATTTGACAGCTATACCTTGAGAATACAAAATAGGATTTTAATTATGATTATTAAATAATTACAACTTCACACAAAATAACAACATTAACAGCAGTAAAGGAATATTTATGGATTATGACTGTGAATAATGACTTCAATGTGGGTGACCCTGACTTACACAATGGTACAGTAAATCTGCTTTAAGGAACAAATGCACATGAAACTTCTGTCCAATCTGAAAAAAAGAAAATCACTGTGACAGCCAGTGGATTTGTTCAGATGCAAAAACTAGTGGGAAAAGAAGCAGTTTTCTCCAGATCCTGTGATAATCATTAATACACAATATTCACAAACAATGCCTGGCAAACTTTGCACAATAGTTGCACATTTTAATGTAATAAAACACTTTGTCTTCACTATTTGTCTTCGTTCCTGCATGCTGTGTGTAAGAGGTCCTGAAGGGTTAACCAGAGAGTTAGGAGGCAAGGAGATCCCGGGAAGTGTAGCCAGCTGTTGAATGAAGCATCAAGACATGAACAGGACAATCACTTGAGGCAGTTTTCCTGCCTAAGACAACAGGAAGCTTCATCTACTGGAGATGAATTTTTAACAGGAGAGCTTTGAAGTGACTTCAAAGACGTCAGGTAATTAAAACAGATAAAGGGAGCAAAGGCAGAGGCCGACCCTGTGCCATAGGAGAGGCTGGGATGCAGAGAGGAGTGGGCTGGGCTTTGCAGGCAGGAGCTTGGCCAGCTGGCATGCTCTCCAGCTAAGGCCATGGACTAACACAGCAGCCTCCCTCTGACAGGGACTGCACTATCCACTGCTTTCAGGCAGCAAGGACACTCTGCTGTGTTTCACAGAGAAATATGTTGTTGACCTGCTGATGGTCTCCATTTCGTGAGAATGCACACCCTGACCCACTCGGGCCATGGGTGAAGGAAGGATCCCAAGGCTCTGCTAAAGCAGGTTTAGGAGAGGTTGCTCATCCACAGGAAGTACATCTGGGGCTAATTACAAGTTTTCTCTGAGGATGTATTGATAAGATACTAGCTGAAAACAAAAGTATCATTTGGGATCATTTGGCACAACATCTGTCCTTCACATCCCCTAAAAGTTATTGTAAGACATCTTTCCACAGGATGTTCTCAGCATGGACCTTAAAAGGAGCAATATTTTTTTTCAATGTCAGGAAGCAAACTCTAATGCAGCTGCTGATTCATAGATGGCAACTACAGAAACATAGCAATAAAATTACAGGAGTTTTCTGAAGGTTTTATCCATTACCTCACAAACTTGTAAAAAATCTCATTATTAACATATTTGGCACTAGCAAGCTATACTTTTGAGAAAAAACACTGCTAAGAAATTTTAAATGCCCAATTTGGGACTATATTCTGGCTGAAATATCAGTAAAGTGTCAAAAGCCTTTCAAAAACAAAAAGCCTATCTAAAACAAAATGCAAATTAATTTTGTTTAACTGGTATGTTAGCTAAGTCATTTAGTTAAAGGACCGTCTAATTAATAAAGTTCCAGAACACAATGTTATTCTTCTCAACATAGAACAAGAGTCTAAATTATAATCCTCCTTTATTTTTGGATTTCATTCATATTGCTTCATTTTGTACCTGACTACACAGAAGGGCTGTTTGTGGCATCTTTTCTGGGGTGGGAAGGAGGGACAGTCTGAAATAATTTTGTGGATCACCTGTGATATTCTCTGGAGCAACAGCAATTCACAGGTCACATGCTGAATAATGCTAAATTAAACCAGGAAACACTGAATCTGTTAAAGAGAGGTCCCAGAGAAAACTTATTATACCCATAGAGATGGCTTACATGGACACAGACTGCAGATGTTCAAAGAGAGTCATAAAATGCACAGTGCAGCTTGCACATTAAACCCAAAGGTTGCAATAAATAAATTCTGTGCATCCCTTGAGGGATGCTCTCTCAAGGAAGAAAGATTGTCACTAAGAAGAATGGCAGCAGCTCCCTGTGCAGCAGCAGTTTCAGGCTTCATGCAGGAAGGGGGAAACTGAGGTTTCCCTCTACCCACCCTGCATAACACCTTTGTGCCTCCTGTTTGACGCGCCAGGGACATCCCCAGCGCTGGGGGTGCAGCAGGAGTGAGAATATACTGCTGCACAGAAGTGCAACTTCCAAGCTGTTGTAAGTCAGCTGTTGTAAAATATCCCAAGTCACAGAACAACAGAAGAGAGATAGGGCCATTTCCAGATGATTTTTAATATTTAAAAGTCATTCTAGTCAATCATTTTTGACTGTTGTTTATGCTTACTTGTACATGCTGTCTTCTTTGGAACTAAGTGCTCCTTTTTGAACTGGTTGGTCTGGAATTTCCACTTCCAGAATGACTGAATGCAGGGGTCAAGCTGCTTTGGAAAAGTATTTCTAAATATTTTAGAAATATTTTAAGAAATATTTATGATTTAGAAATTTTTTAAGTCCAAAAACTCATAGAAATAGGTCACTCTGAAGGGGCAAAATGGAAATTGAGGAGCAACAATAAGGAACAAAATCCTCCTTAAAACATAGGGAGCTACCAACAGAGACTTGGGGGTTAATTTTACATCTTCTACCCTCCTTTCTGAGTGGCTGGTCCAGTAGCACACATGATCCTGCTTAGTTCCATGAGAATCTCCAGCAGCCTTCTTTCTCCCTATAGCACATTGGCTTTGTTCTCAGTGCCATAAGGAGAAGCAGGAACACAAATGTCTAGCATTTTTCAGCTCATTTTTCCATTCTCAGCAAAAAATTGTGAGAAAAGAAAATAAACAGAGCAGAATGAATTCTACAATTGTTAAGTCATGTTATCTTAAAAAGCAATGAACTTAGAATTATTGTTTTGTTGCCATGGTCGATTTCTTAAACCAAAATCAAACATTTTAGTTTAAGAGCACCATTGAAACAAATACAATTATTGCAGAACGAGTCGTGTACAAGCCTTCTTAGTAAAAATTCCAGAAATCCACAGATATTTATGCAGTTATACTGCTGCAAGTGCTGAAGATTGCAATGACCAATGTTAAAGATATTTACACAGCACAGTTGTTTCCATCTTTTTCACAAAACTCTAAAGTTACACTCAACCTATTCAAATAAATCTAGCTGTAACTTATAGAAGTATTTTCACCTAGTGAAGGAGCAGGAGAAACTTTTTCATCTCTCTGTCCTGAAGGTTATAATGAGTATAACTCAGAAAATTTTAAAAAGGGATACCTTAAGAAGCAATTTAGGATTTCTTACTGTCTAGACAGAAGAGACATGGGACTGCAGGAGCCAACTCTAACACGGACAGAGGAGCTGTACTGTATTTTGTCTCTGGTATGATACAGACAGGTAAATGGAAGAGAGTTTAGTTTTTTAGGGGATTTTTTTGGGTCTTCTTTTTTTGTGTGGGGTTTTTTGTCAGTTTTGTTTATTTTCCCTTTACAGAGTAGTTACTATATACAAGGAAGAGCAAAAATGGACCAGAAAATACCCCAGCTAAATTACTTCCTGCAAAACACCCAATTTACTCACATTGATCCAAATTATTAAGACTCAAAACCCATCCTGGTTTCTTCCTGACTAGAAAGTCACTGCAGACATGTAAGCTGTCAGTATTACAATTTCTGACCACTCGAACTCTGCTCTGGTCACCCTTAACTGGCAGAGAGAGTTGTCTCACCTTTCACATATCTCTGCCTTTAGAGTTTCTCAGTTAAGCTTTCCTCCATTTTTTTTTTTTTTNCATCTATCCCTGGTCTTTTTGTGTCCCTGGTTGATACAGAAATTCTTCATGGAGCTGAGGAAGAACCAGCAGCTCCCCTGGACTACCTCTGTAGGAGCACCACTGCTGAAGATGAGCAAGCAGGTAGTAAAACAAGCAAGGGCAAGAAAAGAGGTGCCTGTTTACTGGGAAATTAAATTAATGGAAGAAGAAATCCTTCCTTTTGGTCCTTATATCGGTCTCTGCTTCTTTATTTTAGCTTAGAGGACAAAGAAAAGATGGAAAAATGGGATTGCATGATGTGTTTAGAAATTAAATCCTAGTTGACTACATAAGAAACCTGTGTAAGAGCTGCTGAATCTTAATCTCCCATGTGCTAGTCCAGTACTTAATTTAGAAATATTGCCCATCCTGAAAATCAGGACTTGGGATTGCACTCTCTCAGGTGTAAATCAGCATTGGAAATTGCCCCAGTGTTGTTTAGATGTAGCAGTTGTGGGCTTTAGTATTAGCTGGAAGTACTGAATACATTATTGACCTTGTTATACAGCAAGCAGGATGCATTCATTCACACTACTTTATGATTGGTTTGCAGTTTTTCATCTATATAGGGAATACGCATCATGTACATAAAAAGAAAATCCAAACTAAAAACAGAACCAGAAAGGTGTTTGAAAAACTCTGTCATCAGGTTGCTGGTTTTTGTACCCATTCTTCTGGTGATGATCCTTTTACGCCTGCATCATCACCATACTGAAAGCAAATTAATTGCATGTTTCCCAAGTATCATTTCCTGTAATTGATTACTAGAAAAAGTAAAACTCAACATTCTGATCTTACTTGAAGGTCAGTAAGGAATCATCTGCAAACCAGAGATGTTGATTAATATGCACTTTATTCTGGGGCATTTTACTGCCTTGTCAGATCAAACAAATCAGTATTAACTATTTCTTTAATACTATAAATATTATATGTATAAAAACATCACAAAATATAATTGCTTATCATGCAAAGACTACTCTCACACAGACATTGACACTGAACCTCAGAAACTCAGAGTGGTTAAAATGCCAATTTTGTCATCTCCTGAGCAGCCACATTTGTACTTTTGTCAACGCTAAAGAAGAGAGATAACTGAGCAGGCTGTGAACTATGGCACTTAAGATACTTTAGCAGTCTCATTATACCTGCAAAATTGACTGTAGCTTGCGTATTTTTTGGGAGTATCATTATGCATTGATACTGATCCATAAATGCATGTGTAGCAGTGTGAGGAGAGAAAAAGAAAATTTCTCTCAGGAAATGAAGGAAAACTGCAGACCACGTCCTTTATGGTGATTGTGTGGTTTTGATCAGAGAAATTTTCATCAGACAACGAACACCACAGAACAGACCTGCTTGAGACTTCTCAAAAGTGCTTACAGGAATAGGTATTAACTCACTGTACTGATGAGGTCAGATTCCTGCTTATGATTTTGTGTCACTTTGTGTGCTTTCCAATGGAAAAGAGACAAATCACACTGCTGGTTCCTGCTCTGCCCTTCTCAGCACTTCTCCCTTCTACAACAGTCTGCTTCCACATGAAAAGGAACAAAATAAATATGGATGGGAGAGAATTTTTTGCTTTTTCCCCTTTTGTGATACTCAGGAAGATTGTTTCAGTTTCTCAAACAGCCTCCCTGCCAGTAACAGCAATCTTGCTGAAGCCCGGTGTGGTCACTCACCAGGATCAAGAGAGAAGGTTTTGGGACTGAATTTTCTAACTCTTTCACCTGACAGTGAAAGAGTGAATCAGAACAGGATACATATCTTCTACGTCTAGGTCTGAGATTCACACTCAAATTAAACAAATAACAACAAGTACAGGGAGGCTAGGGGATACAGACATTTGCACAGGAGTCCAGGCAGCTGCTGGGAAACACTAAGAATGTCAGGTGAGGTATCCCCCCTGCACTGTGTGCTGAGCACCTGCTGGGGCAGGCTCTGTCCCACCTCTGCTGCTCAGTGTGGGCAAACTCTGCTCTCTGCTCATGACAATAACAGAGGGGGCTAGATTTTGTAATTACCTGAGATTCTTGCTTAAAGACTAAAGGCACAGGTGAGCGTAGTGCTCTGTGTGAAATGCTAGCCTGGGCTTTATGAAATTTTTAGTTGCCACCTTGTTTGTCACTTTGAAGCACTGCTAATTTGGCTTGCTGCTGGCAGGGAATTAAAATATGCCAATGCACATTTCGGTTGCCTCAAGCAAGTGGAGGGATTAATGTATCTTTCTGCCCTATGATTTTTTTGCATTTAATGAAGAGATTTACAGATGTGCACACAAGTGTTATGATATAAATGCATTGACCCACATTCCCTCTCACATTAAAAGTATTTCTAAAGAGTTCAAGAGCATAATGGCTCTTGTTTCTCAATAAGAGGAGAAAGCATTCTATTATTTGTCAAGGAAAGTGCTAAAATATGCTTGTACTTCTTGAAACTTAAGGTACATAAAATTTGCAAAGTCATGTCTCTTGTTTTTCTATAACTTTGGAACCCAAGGCAGTCATGGTAATGGAGTGAATTATTTAAAATTCAGAGGAACGAGATCTATTAATTAATAAAAGAGTTTTGATCTTGGGAAATTAAAAATTGAAATTTCCTTTTTTAAAAAAGAAAAGAAACATACAATACTTCTTGCTCAAGGAAATGCAGGTGAAGTAAATGTTGTTTGAATTTAAACTGTCAGCTATCAACTTCATTTATTATTAATCTCTCAAAGTCATGAGATTAACTAATCCAAACAAACTACTGGTTTGCTGACTGAATAAAATATCCCTGTTAACTTAAAGATTATAGACTGTAAATTTTTATCTACTGTGAAAGTAATCTCCTTTGCATTATAGACCATTGTTGAATATAGTTGTCTTTAAAGCTGATCAAGCTGGAAAATAAGCTCATGTGAGAATGTATGCATAGATATATAGATAACCCTTAAAATATCAGCTCTGTAACAAGTAATGCTTCTCAGGAAAAATATATTCCCATATAGATAGTGCTTTTCTCAAAGAGGTGAAAGTAATATGATAAGATAAAAGCAGGGCAAAACACAAGTCTGTGAAATGTGGGTTTGAGGAGCAGTGTAAGAGGAGCAACTTGAGCCCACAGGTTTGCAGCTCAGACATAAAACCAATAGCTAGCACAGAAATCCTGTTAGGAAAAAAGTATGAGCAAGTATGAGATACAAAAGTGCCTTCTGGTTTACTCTTTTTTTCACGGCTTTTTTTCTCTCTAGCCACATTTGTGGTGTGGGTGGGGAAAAAAAAAAGGACAAAAATGCTTCAGGGCAAACCTTCATTCTGCTTATAATCTCCTAAAGTTCAACACTTAATTGTTTGAGAAGTTTTATTGCTTGAAGCTGGCACACTGTGTATGAAGAAAAAAGAAATTCAGTTTAAAAAAAAGCTGATTTGTAGAGCATTTGTTCTTGAAATATACAGAGCAAAACAAGCTTCCCATTCTCAGCTGATGTCTTCCCAGCAAGTGAGAAGGATACTATTCTAGATCCATGATTTGTGATCCTATCTCTGTCCAATCATTTGAAGCATCAAAGGACAATGACACAATCTCTTGAACAATGATGCAATTCCTTGGACAGTGGCAGGGACACCACTGTGAGTTACCTGGCTGAAAAGAGACTGTATGCAATGACATTGCTCCAGAACATTCCTGCCACAACTAAGAATTTGCAGTGCAGGGACTCTATGAGCCTGAGGCGGGTGTCAGTGAGGTAACTAAAATCCAGCAGGTTTCTTATTTGTCAAGTAACCAGTAACAGATGCTGTTCTCTTAAAGGCTTTTTATGTAGCAAAGGAAAAAATCTGCTGTCAAACAGGCTTCTGATCTTCCCAGTTTTTTTTCCTCCATTTTTTTTGGTTTTTCCCCAAACCCTTGTTCTGATCAGAGAAGGAGGAACAGAGGGTATGAATCTTGAGGTGTGCATGACATCTTTACAGCACTTCTCTGTCTGTGAGAGTAAGTATATGGCAACCACCTGCTTCCCTATGGCCTGCATTGGTTCTGGTTTTTGGTTAGGGAGACATGCATGAGGAGTTTCTGAGAATATCCTAACTCCAAGGCCTGTCTGCCCCATTGATTTATCCACTTACAGGCTGAGTCCTCTGCATCACTCTGGTGTAGGCATAAATGGACTTGAACAGACTGAAGAGCCAACTGTCTGTCCCACCTTAGAAAGCACTAAAGTATTTTTGTTTTGATGAGCAAGTTGAACAGAACAATTGTGAAGACCATGGTTATTGGCTACTGCGCAGAGTAATGGTTAATCATTTTTTTTGTTTAAGGGTTGTCTACTTACTGACATTTATCTCAATATAGTGCCCCAAGTATTACTAGTCACTACTTTAAGATAAAAATAGCTGGGTATCACAAATACAATGTGATGAAGTTCTTGAGATACATAGGGAAAGGCCATTGAGTATATTACAAAGATCTGCAATTTTACAGGCACTTAATAGAATCACAGAATCAGTTAGGTTGGAAAAGACCTCTGAGATCTCTGATACAGGCTTTAGCAATATTTTAGTTTGGAATGTGCTTGTGCTAAACAAGACTCAATTTGCACACCTGGAAAGGGACTCTTCAAGTCACTGTGTTATTGGTAAATTCAAGGCTGTAGAATTGAATGGAAGTAAAATAGGGAGACATTCATGGCTGCACCCACAGCTACTCTGGCATTCAGGAGCCTTGGGCTTCCCATACACCAAAAAGTACTCAGCTAAAAGGAATTGGAAAATAAAGTAATTATACCAAAACTCTAAATATTCTCTTTTTCAAAAAAGTTTAGACAAAAAAAGGTTTTGTCACATTTTAACTTTTAGTAATGACTGGCATGCAAGTACTTTCCTGCCAGAAATCCCCTAGTCATACATTCATAGCTCCTGTCCTCATTAGGATATAGGCATTCCTTCCTTCTCAATCCAACTGATATGTCTCAAAAATGAAAAGGGTTTTGGTTTTGATATATTTACTTAGTGATGCTGAAATGTTGCTCATAGAGTTGCTGGAAGGGAAAGTTTATGTTTGTCTTAAGTGAGGAAAACACGAAGGAAAGGAGACGAGGTAGTAATTATCATAATGTGTGTGTGGGAACTGAAAAAAGACTTGAACTCAATGAACACAATGAGTTTTACTTAAATTACAATGTAAGTAGAAGCTCCTGTAAGAGTAGGAGGCTCGGTACTGTGCACACAGGTATGTGCATGGATGCCTGCAGAGACCATGCCACAACCTGAACCATCAATCTTCATATGTGGTAAATCACTTCAATGTTCTATAACCTTTTATAGCTGAAAAAGTGCAAACTTCTCTTTCTCTTAATTTCATTCCTCCATTAGGTCTAAATATAGACCATAAGCTTTTCAGAAAGGCTACTACATTTTCTACTGCTTTTTTCACAAGCACTGAGCAAATATTTAGGATTCAAAATCAATTTCTTATGAGCTATCCTATGGTACAACTCACGCATGGAGTTGTCAGAAGTTAATTATCACAAGCCATGTGATGGAAATTATTTTTTCAGTAGCAAGTACAATGCAAGAGATAGGCAAACAGATTTTCTGAAAGACGTTTCATTTAAATAGGGAAGAGGAAATTAAGGCGGAGATAGGAGGAAAAAGAAAACAATTTTGAACCTGACATTATTAGCAAGGCAGAATTAACAGGAAGGCAAACAAACCCAAAATATTGCAGCAAGGAAGTGATAGAAGGCTCTGAAAGGAAACATAGGATACTAACATTGTGGACCTTACCCCCTATATTTTTGATCCCACTTACTTTTTTACTTTTTATATGTTACCAATATTTTACTTCAGATATTTTATTTTAATGATATTGGCTTTGGTCCTTTCTCTGTGGTTAGTGTGAACTCTTGATCCCATAGAAGGTGCAACAGTTCTGCAAACAGTGATGCTACCACAAAGCAGCTTTGAGACTTTAATTTCTAACATTTCACTCAACATTTCTGATGTCTGCATTTTTTAAAAGATGTTTAAAATTTTGAAATGAGAAATGTTAGTAACAGTATGAGCCAGTGAAAAAACAAACATAGAAATAAGCTGAGCTTTAAAAGAAACATTTTATTAGGTAAAAAATAAAGGTAATAAATTATTTCAAGGCAATTTTTGGTTTGTATTTGTCCATACACAGTATACCCATAACATAGGTGCTATGTAATCCAGGAATTCCATTTTAGGAAAGAAGGGATTTACATATCAAGTAGTTTTAAATGAAACCAGCACAGTCCTTTATATCTGTCAGTATTGAAACCAACTTGAATTCCTTTCCCATGCTCCTCACCCTCCAAAATTACCCAGGAAAACCCATTCTGAGTCTTGTATATTTGCAGCATCCCTCATGTTTCTTTTCCATCACCTAGATTAGTGCCTCTCAGCTTTTTTTAATCAAAGTGCAACTGATTATTATGTTTCCTGCCATGTTGGTGCAGTAGCTTTCATTTTCAAGCGGTAAAATGTTCAACTGGTAAAACATTACGAATATCCACTTGCAATTACATCTTTGGATTTTATTAGTTTCCTTTTATGTGTGTGAAGATACCAGCAAATGCTTTAAAGTTTTTTCTCTTTGTGTTTTTAGTAATTCAAATTCACATCCATATCCTCTTTTGAAATCTTATGGATCATCACGGATCCAGGCACTCTGCTTTAAAGAAGATTATCTAAACTTTGAAATCAGAATAATATTTTCGCACCAGCACGTGGCATTTGAAAGAAACATATCAGACATGATGTTTAAATGTGGTGTTGCCATGGGTCAAAATTAGATATGACTCAAAACAACGAAAGTCCATAATGAACAATTGCCCACAATACATCAGCTGGGATTGCACTGAGAGTTTTAATACCAAAATCCAACAAAACATATATGCCTGCTGTGCTTCATCCTGGGATGGCCTAGTTTAAAAATCTAAGCATGTTTTTAATGCCTCATTAAAATAGTTCTTCAGAATAAAATTCAGGAGCTTGGGAAGCTGTAGATGATCAGTCTGAATTTTGAGTACGTTGATTGCTAAAGGAGGCAACATACAATAGATATGTAGGAGTCTAGTGTCCAATGCTAATTAATTAGTTGCATTCATTTCTCAAACACAATAAAATATTGTCACTGGTGCTCAGTCTTTCAAATATTTCTACTTCAACTGGCATAAGTTCTGTATGTTTTAGAGAGAAAAAAAGCAATTTTTCTCCCAGCTGTATTTACATATGAAAACAACACTATCAAAATAAGCACATATCATGGCCCATGCATCAGAAACAATTAGTTTTCCCACCAACTATCTTTTACACTTAACCATTGAATTTTTAGGTATTTTAACACATATGGTGAAAGAAAGATGCATAGCCTTAACAGAAGCTTCTTCTGAAGAGATGCCAAGTAGTTTTTAGCAAACTGCATTCTCCTCCAGACATAGAGAGATATTTTCAAAAAATCCACAAAGATATGTATGAAAAAAACAAACAACAAATTACTTATGTCTTTTTGAAGAAGGGACAGGCAACTCAGGACAACCACAAGGATATTGTTAGGTTTTGCAAGGAGAAAATAAGAAGGGCCAAAGCCCATCTGGAACTTAACCTGGCCACTGCCAGAAGACACAATAAAAAAGCCTTCTATAGACACATCAGCAACAGGAATGTTGAGGAGAATCTCCATCCTTTCTTGGATGTGGGGGGGTAATAGTCACAAAAAATCACTGAGGTACTTAATGCCTTCTTTGTCTCAGTCTTTACGAGTAAGAACAGTTCTCTGGGTACCTACCCACTGAGTTGGAAGACAGGGATGAGGAGCAGAACGAAATCCCCATAATCCAAAGGAAAATGGTGAAATACCTAATACACCACTTAAACACACACGTCTGTGGGGTCAGATTGCACCTACCCAAGGGTACTGAGGGAGCTGGAAGAAGTGCTCACTGAGCCCCTCTCATTTACCAGCAGTCCTGCTTAACTGGGAAGACCCCAGGTGACTGGAAGCTGGCTAATGCAATGTCAATCTACCAGAGGAGGATGGAGGAAACTACAGGTCAGTCCACTCTGATCTGGTGCCAGGGACACCATTTCCCACAGCACTCTCCTGGAGAAACTGGATGCTCATGACTTGGATGGGTGCACTGTTCACTGGGTAAAAATGTGGCTGGAGTCGATTCCCACTGTCAGTCAGCACAATGTGTTCCCAAGGGCTCAGCATCCTTATTGATGAACTGCATGAGGAGATCACATGGACGCACAGTCAGTTTGCAGATGACACCAAATTAACTGGGAGTGTTCATTTGCTGGGGGGTAGGAAGGCTCTGCAGAGAGATCTGGATAGGCTGGATCAGCAATAGTGCAGCCAGCAGGACCAGGGCAGAGATTGTCCCTCTGTGCTTGGCAGTGCTGAGGCCACACTTTGAACACTGTGTTCAGTTCTGGGCCTCTCCAATCAAGAACATTGAGGGGCTGGAGAGTGTCCAGGGAAGGGCAGCAGAGCTGGTGAAGGGTCTGCAGCACAAGTTTTATGATTTAATTAGTCAACATCACAAAAGTAAAACTCAGAACTACAAGCTTTGCTTGACAGAAAAGGAGCCTTATTCTGAGCTCTCCAAGAGCAAATGTTTTTTTCCAACCTGTTTCCAAGTACAGAAAAGCATTCTCAGAACATGCAACATGTTTGGCATCATTCGAAATGTGAAAATTGTAGACCTAACTGTAACTCTTAGAGCTGCAAATTATGAAAGATTTCAGACCCTATATAAAGGTACCCAGACATCTATCTGTAAGCACCTCCCTGAAATAAGGAATGAAATGGCAAGACAGTCCTTTGAGCATTGCAGTCTCCCCTCTTGTCACTGGGGTGCTAATGGAAAACATACTCATGCAAGTGAAGACAAAATTGGAGGAACATTCTTCAATTAGCCATGAACTACTGCAGCTTTATGTTGCTCTAACACTCCTGACTTAAATGAAAACAAACTAAAAAACCCCTAAGTACTGTACTGTGGAATACAACATCGATATGGGGAATAAATTACACTAAGTACCATGGCAACCTTACTGATCTCTCTGCATCACACGGCTGCAAAGCTACTTGTTGATTGTACAGCTTACCCCACATAATGCTACAAATGAAAAAACATAGGTATTTATCATACAGCTTAGTAAATTTAAATTTTATTTTTACATTGTCCTGCAACAAATTTTGGTATTTTTTAATGATGTCTTATAAAACCACAACATTTTTTAATACACTTCAGAAAGCTGAAAAATTATCAAACAGTTGTTGACTTTGAAAAGTAATTTTTCACCTGTGCACAAACATCTAGTGCCTGATAAGCTTTTTGTTTTTCTCAACGTTTGTCACAAATACTACTATCATCATTTATTAGACAGCTGGCAACTCACTTTTTCTTGATTTATAATCTTTCTTCACATCTAGTTCATGTTTGTTGGCATGAATAAAGAGGGCAGTGCAAGGTCATTAATAAGAGAACAACCAACAATTTTGCAATCTGAGAGGCAGCAAAAGCTGTTTATTATGAGGCTAAAGAAATGAAGCAATTTATTCACTTCATATTATGACTGTATGTAGGGGTAGTTTCTTTATGACACAAATTGAATGAGCACTGTATGAGGAGCCTGCAACTCCCAGCTGCACTGCCTTCTGCTCCCGAGAGTGCTCCTGGGGGCCATGCTCAGCACTGCCTAGCTCTGACCAGCTTCCACAGAACTGCCTTCAGAGATGTGTGACAGTGCAAATGGAGTTTCATTTGATGCAGGAATGGCATTCCTTTTGGACTTCACAACTCCCAAGTCATGTGGCCAAATGACCGTCATGCACAGCAACAGCCTTACAAAACTGGGAGTGCATTGGGTGTGTGCAGGTTGTAAAACTTGTAAGGTGCAATGCACATTTAGGACATACTGAATGAAATGCATCACTTTGGAAAGGCAGAAACATCAACACAAGCTTTGGAAAAAAGGAGCTAAAAAATACAAACTCCAACTTCTCCCTCCAGAAATCTGCACATCCTTTTGCTCTGCTGATAGAAGGAATTTTTTGTCCCCTATATCTTCATTTTTATTTTATGGGCAACTGGTTCCCATGGAGAAATGAGGCAATGCAGACAGTACTGGGTGAGCATTTTCCCACTAACACAGGCTCTGGAGGGAACAAATGAACACTTGGTCCTTGTAGCACCTGTGGACCTCCCCAGTTGTGCTTCCCAACCTTCAAAGCTGTAGCTGCAGGCAGGGCATTAAGCTGCTCTTCCCATGGTGTCAAGCAGAGCCTTGTCCTTCCCAGGCAGCACTGGGTCTTGTAACATTCCTAAGATAGTGATGTCAGTACATGAAGTGTCTGTTCCTACTTCCCCTGAGGTCCATGGAATTAATTTCAATTAACCTCAGATCCAGCTTTAGTGCAGACTATGTGGGAACACTGAGAAGAGATGGGAAAACAAAACAAAAAGAAATGCTAGTTCTACAGAAATTTATTTTTTGCACTATCAAGTCTATGAGCAGGCTCTTCACTGAAGGCTCTTAGTCTTCTGTGTAGGTGAGAAACAGCAGTATATATCTACAAACACAGATGACTTGGTATATTAAAATATCTGCCTTATCTTAAAGGACTCTTTAATTAGCAATCTATTTTGAAAAATACAGTAAAATATTTCCAAATTGCATGAGTATAGATTTCCCAAAGCTTATTACAATATGGAAAGCACTGTCACTTCTAAACTTGCCCCAAGACCCTTGTTCTTCCTCTCTTATTTCCTTCCCAAATATAGTTCTGCCTACAAGCATATGTCAGAGATCACTAGAGTACGAAGGAAAACTAAAAATCTTCCTAAAATTACTCTGACCATTTTTAGGTCTAACTGCAGCTCAATTCAGGTGCTATCCTGGACAAATATCCAACTGGATAGAAATAATATTAAGTATTTTAAAAAGTACTGTATGGCATTGCTGTTTACATAGCTGTAGAAGCATATTGTGCCTAGGTTGAAAACATGCCTGGAGAACTAAGACACTCCTTATCTTGAGTCTGAACATGTTGCCTCTGTTGGAATAGAATATTTAAATATAAATGTTTGTTTGGGAAAAATACTAACTATGGCATTTCACCAAGGAATGAACAAAGTGTTCACCAAGAAATTTACAAAATTTCTTTTGTAATCTTTTGTGATAACAGGTAATGGAGAGACCTAAACTTTCAGCAGAGGATTGACATGCAAGTCTTTGTCAGTCATATAAATAATTAGCATCCCCACAATGAAACAGTTACTGCTATGATGCATGAGACCTAATAAAGTTGCCTGAGAAAAACCTTGAATGAAGAGGTGACATTGCCTCATTGGAATCACTGACAGCAACTACAGTGACTTCATGGGAACCAGAGCAGGTTCTCAGTGAGAAGTAGATGTCCATTTAAAATCTATTCCCAGGGCCACAAGTAGATAAGACAAATGAACTTCCCTTTTGCCTTTTGCATTTTTGCCTTTTTGGTGTTTAGTTCTAAAGAACGATGCCAAGACCTTCATGGTGGACTCCTCCATAGAACACTGTGGGACCTTTCAGATCTAAGACTGAGGTTTTCTCCTAAACTCTCTCCTGAAACACAAAGATCTGTATAAGAATTCTAAGCTTTCAGCAGTGAAATTTAAAAAAAAATCTGAAATTGGAACAACTATCACAGAATATCTTACAGCTAAATGGTTATGGAGTCCTAAGACACAAACTTCACACCCAGGACAGGGCAAGCCAATTGAATACTCTGGCTGCACACTGCAGATGAGAAGTGGATGTTGTGCTGCTGCCCAAACACATCACCACACCTGTGTTTTTGTAAGCACTAACCTGTAGTCACCTATTATTAAGAAATTTTTTAGAGACTCAGATAAACCAAACATGTCCCCTAGACTGCAGTTAGGTTCCTCAATCCCTTCACTGCATTTTAACACTTTCTACTATTACCCTTCACTGTTACTGTCTTAGGAAAGGTGCCTTATCGTTAGATGTGGTGATTTTTACAAATCTCAATTTTAGCTGCCTGATTCCTCATGGGTTTGTAAGAGTCATCCTGACGTAAGCCATTAAATTTCAAAAACATCTGGCAACATTTAAAACAGACTGTTGCATGTGAAACTAAAAAACTTACCTGAGAAATGGAAGTCCACAGAATTATTTTTCTTAAACATCAAATAGAAAAATGTAATAAAAAAGCTTTTTAAACGAAGACATTACAGAATACTGGCATGCTGTACAAATGTAATTAACCCATAGAAATTTAAACTAGTTGTAGGTTATGTTTAAGGCACCTTTTTTATAAATAGATTTTTTTAATGTTCATTCTACATTCACACTACTTTAACCATGTAAACAAGTCCATGAAAACTCAGATTAAGCTCACTTTCAAAACTGTATGCCAAATACTTCAGAAAAATATCATATTACATATTCAAATTCAACGAAGTAAGATAGATCCATCTGCTGCCCAAACAGTTCAATAGATGCTATGGGGTAAATTATTAACAAGATGAAACCTAAAAGAGGCTTCCAAAAATTAAAGATCAGAAACATGCAATGCATTAACGTCTGTGTTTATCATTTGAAAGTGTACACAAATGCTGAAAAAATGTGATTTTCTATTCCTAGTGCTATCCTATTTTTGAAGGGCAAATCTTTGGAAATAGTATTATTTGAAGTTTAAAACATCCCCCATCTTTTTTACCCCATGTTTACTAATCTTACAATATGCTAGAATGTGTTTTCTTCACAAGGAAAATGTATAAAATTAATCTTACAATATCAACACTATAAACAGCTTCCTTGAGATGTCTTATGGACAGAATTTCTGTAAAGATTTAAGTATAACAATTCTAGAATAATTAGTTTTAAAAATATGTACATTCATTCCAATGTCCTAGACCCAAGAAGAAATCTAAGCAAACTCTACAAAAGTTAGTCACAAATCTTTGTCCAGTTAAGATTAAGTCCAGCTTTGACTGTCTTGCTGTATTTCAATACAATCAACGAAATTCTAACGTTACTTGTTCTTGTGTAGGAAGTTCCCAAACTTTTGCATAAATCCTCTCAGCTTGTTTTCATTAGGCTGCAAAGGGTGGTAAGCAGTTGAGTTGTAGCTGACCATGTGATTACCCCTGCCAAAACTATTTCCTAAGGTCTTGCTTTTGATATCTGATAGATGTGAGCTGCTGTTGGCTGCATTTCCTGCGGGTTGGCTGGCATTTTCCATCTTACAGAATGGCTCAAAGCGACTATAAACACGCCTTTCACTCAAACGAGACCTCAGCTCTTCTTGGTGCTTTGAGCCTGCCAGCTGTGGTGTCAGTGAACTTGCTCTTTGGAGAGCAGAAACAGGAGCACTTTCGGAAGTAGCATTTGTGGAGATTTCCTTTGCATCTTGATACTGAATCTGTTCTGTATTAAATCTTGGAGTAGATGGATCTCCTGCAGTTTCTATGAACTTACTTTCAAGGGGGCACAAGAGAGGACACTTTTTATTGCTCTCATCAGATGGAGGCTTTGGAGATTTTGTTGACTTTGGAGACTTTGGAGATTTTGTTGGACTCACGGTGACATCTTCTTTACTTCTGTTCAAACTACCTTGAGAATTTGATGAATTTCTTTTCCTCTTTGGGGAAGAATCTGTCTTATTTTCAGAAATCTTTGGTTTTTGATTCTCATCTTCAGAAACCAATGTATCAGAACTACTACACATTCTGTAAAACGCAGGACCTTTGTTTTTTGACAAGTTTTCCTTCTTGTCTGGTGTGAGATTAAGAAGTGACCGCAGTTTCTGGGATCCTTTCTTCAGAAAGCTGGGGGAATTCTTACTTTCCTTCTTCGATGTGCAGTCCTTACTAGACTCCTCCCTGCTAGCTTCAGTGAGAGCTGCCATGGAGATTGCCTTGCTAGCAGTCGGACTCTTTAGTTCTTCTTTCAAGTCCTTTTCCTCCTGTGGCGAGTGGTTGGTCACACTATGCAAACTTTTAGCACTCTTCAGCATGTCTTCTGGAAGTTTTGGACTAACTGGCTGCTTAAGTCTATGCCTAGTCAATGTGCTGTAAACATAATTGGATGCATGTTTGTTGGTACCAGGATCCAACATGGACTTGGAATTAAACATGGGAAAACTTCTCCTTTTGAGCATATTTTCATTTTGAAGGTTCTTCAGATTTTCTGCATGTTTGTCTGTAGACAGTGTTGCATACAAATACAGTGATGAGTCACCAGGTGCATTTGAATTCACACTAGGTTTTGTGTTTTCTGCAGTCTGAATTTTGTGGGCTTTTGGTGTGTCTGATTTAGGAGGAAAGTTTGTGTTAAGCTCCTCTAAAATATTATATGTTCCATTTTCCACACTCGGAGCATGGTTAGATGTCCCTTTAGGTGTTGCACTTCCCTCTGAATCAATTATAGTAGAATTTGAAGAGCTTGCACAGCTGCTTATTTCCTGTTGTTCAGGTAAAGTTGGCTGAAACACCAATGATGATCGCAAGCGAGAATGAGAGTACAGTGCATGAGCTTTAATATTTTCAGCTGTGTCATAGCTATCATATCTGTCACCCAGGGCTGACCCATTTGACTCTACTGGATAATCTGACTGATCATTCAGATAGGACTTTATTCGCCAGTTACGTAGGAATGATTTTGTTGTGTGCTCAAGGGTTGGCATCCTCTGCTGCAGATGGCGGATATGATTATCTGTCCCATTGAAAGACCTCCGTACAATGGAATTTCTCTCTGCAAGATTTACCTTTGGTCGTGAGAACTGATCAGCAAAACTTTGCTGGGGAACATTGTAGTTATTTGCGTATCCTCCTCGTAATGATGCCACAATACTAAGGCTATCAGACGGCATTTTCCAAGTATTTGGTAGATTGTTTGCTCTGTTAATAGCTCTGTTGAGCAATAGGTAAGGTGTCCTTTCTGGCTTCTCCCCAGCATAACTATGTCTCTTCCAGTGCTCATTCTTTTCACTAGGTTGATACTGCTGGATTGAGTTTTGAATGTTAAAGCCTGGATTAAATGGTTGCTTATTATAGGCTTGGTTTCTCAAACCATATTTATCTATTTCATTTACTGCGTATCTTCCACGAGATTTCCAAATAGGATCTATCTTGAGAACATTGTCTTGCCTACCAAACAGGTTTCTTTGGCTAGAAACTGAAGCCAAGGAAGACACTGAGTGTTGGTATGTATCATTATCCCAGAGCGTCTTGCGGCTGTTTACCCGCACCAATTCTGGGGCAAATGAGCTCGGAACGGAAGAACGGGCATAGAGTGTCCTGAACTCTTCATCAAAGGACTCAACAAGCTGTCCTGTGATAACTTGAACCATACTGAGGTTGGTTTTTTCAAATGACCACATAAAGCTGAAAGAAGAACATATGACCATTAGACACAGTTCCTTTGAGCTAAAGTATTACACTATCTTTCACTATCTTACATTCTCTTTCTTGATAAGAAAGCTTTTATGCAAACCTTAAGTTTGTAAAAACACCTTCTAAATAAGTAAGTTGAGGGCATGATTTATGTAATTTGGACGCAGAAGGTCTAATCTAACACTAGTTAAATTCAGATGGAGATTTTCCACTGATTTCAGTGGGAGCAGGAATGAGACTATAACTACCCTTACAATTGCCCTTATAAAAAGTGTTCTAAAAAAGGGTTCACAAATGTAGAACAGTAAAGCACAAATACCTAATGGAAAAAAATCACTTCTACAAAGTCTATGGCAGACTAACCTATACCCACTGTATTAACTGTTAAGTCAGAGTATTTTACTGTGTGATTATGTTGTGAAAAAAATATATTTGAGATAACATGCAGGATTGCTTCAGCAATTTTGAATGTACTTCATTCTGAACATTTTCGAAAAAGTGCATCTCAGAGTTTGAAAAAAGTTTACATTTTCTAATATGTTCACTGCATCAGATATGAAAATTTATTTTAATTGCAATGAGAAGGCTTTGATAATGCTTTTTCTCTTTCAGCTGTAAAAGAATGAACACATGCTCAAAGCTAAGTAGGTGCAATTAATTTACAGCTACAAAATGAGATAAAATAAATTAACATGTGCATTAAGGATGCTGCAACAAGACTAATACCATGGAGTGAAAAACATACCATTTGTTGGTTACAACAAAGAAAAAATTTGTTTTGAAATTCTATTTTCATTAAAAAGGGCAAAAAAAAAGAATTCATTTATTTGCATCTTTCTTCTAGATGTTAGGTTAGTTTTGTTAATAAAAAATAGCTAACTGATTAAGTGGCTTTTTGCTGGTTTTGTATTTTTTAGGAAGCTATAGTGTATCAAGATTAAATCAAATCATGTTGCATAAGATTTTTTTCCTATTAATTCTCACAATTAAGAATAACATATAATTTTTGAAAAAACCCTGAACTTTAAATTGAGTTCAGTGTCAGAGTTCAGAAAGACTTGTTTTTCCGGCTACAAATCACTAGATTCTCTTACAAAGAAGGCTTAATTTCCACAGAAATGGATGATTCCAGCCCCTGTGGTGCAACGTTCAAGCAGTGTTGTTTTTCAAATTGGAATGAGAAAACCTATCCCATTCTCACAGACTATGACACTGCGTAGATGTCAAAGCATGCAGGCTCTCCCTGCAGTCTCTTACCCTGAGTCATTTATGAACTTGTCACTTACCTCACTACCTCTTATACATGTCAGTCTGAATTTGGGTCTGGCTGAGTCTTGGAGGAAATAAAAGGTCAGATTTTCAAAAGCTTAGAGTGGTGGAAATCTACGAAAGGCAGTGGCTGTGGATCTGGCACCCAGGCACTATGCTGGCAGAAACCAACTCACTTGGGCAAAGGAGAAAAGTGTAGCATGAAAAGAAGGAAAATATTTAATAATGTGTGAGTTAAGACTGGCTCTGCTTTAAGTTAGGTTTTTTCCAGCTCTGCAAGGCTGGAAGAATTTACAGCTTTTGCACACATACACTGGAAATACAAAGGAAAACAGAACACACAAGCTTAGCTGAACATAGAGAGAGACGTGGGCAATTTTGAATTTGACTGTCATATACTAGAGAGCCACAGAATCAGTATCTACTGTTAGCTTTAGAAGATTGTTACATGGGGGAACTAGCCAAGACAGCTTACGAAATAATTTTGACACTCTCTTTTCTGGAGTGAAAGTTAAACAAGAATAATTCAGACAATGTAAGACAAATCAGGATTTTTTTTCTTTTTAGCAACACTCCAGCTGTAGTAAAACCTACATCCTTTATTTCTTATTCGTGAAAAATGAACAGAGGATCTCTGAGGCTAGTTAGCAATAAGTACCTATAAAAACTTGTTAAATTACAGCAAACATAATCAAATTTACCCATGTGATCCTCTAGAAGAATTTTCACAAACACAAACCCCCCAAATTTGCTATAACAGCAGTACTGAGATGACAAGTTTGCTACAGACACTTCAGTGATTGATCTTACCTGTAAGAACCATATATGACTTTCTTACAGTCAACAAGGATAAATTTTTGTTCCATTTTTCCATGGAATTTTGCTCCTGTTTTAGAATAGTAATCTTGTCCTTTCACTGTTCGCACCCTCATATTCTGAAAAAGACAATCAAAACACTTTACTTCATCTGTAGTCTACATTTAACATCCAGAGGGCTAAAATTCAGAGGAATAGTAGGATAAAAGTTACATTATTGCATACTAATAAATTCTGCAGGGAATGAAATGCTGATCAAGCTTATCACCTAGGGACCCAAAATGGCCAGTTGCTGTTTTGTCTTCAAGACTCATGAGATTCCCTAGGCCACAAAAAACGAAATTCCACTTTTCCATAGCCATCACTTCAGAAAAAAAGTTCTGGCAGAAGATACCTTCAACAAAGGAAAGAGGTTTTGTACTGTAAAAAAATATTCTTTCCATCAGCTGATACACACGTTTATATGATTTCCAAACTAATCACAGAAAACATGTAAGAGAGCCAGGATCACTTTTATTTCAATTGAATAAGGCTGTTGTGCCTACAAATACATATACCCTACTCTGAGATGATCCACTGAATGATACCAGTTGGTGCCAGAATCCCTTGCAGTTTTACTACCAATCAAATTCATCTATCAGCTTTGCACTATGAGATCAATCACATTTTTAAATTCAGAGACATTAACACAACACGCATAGGTAGCATGAACTCAGTGCAACAGTTAATTTTGAATTATATTAAGATTTATGTTTTATTCATGCAAACTCACTAAATGGCACTTGGGAAATTTTCCATGCCAGACTTCAAAAATGTGGTCAATTTTTATCTCAGACTACTGATGAAACTGATTGATCTAAGTCAGAATTTTGTATTTTTCTCTCTCTACTGTCGCTTAGTTTTTTATGCTCACAGAAAAAGAAAATTTGAAAGAAGTTGGTACTACACCTTATAGACTGTACTAAGAATAATTTTCAAAAATTCTTATGAGGATGTAGAAAAAAAGGTGCATTTAACAGAAATTGTTACACAAAATGTGCTTACTTAGAGAAAAACTAAAATTTATATTCAATGCAAACCAACCTACAAGCATCTACCTCTTATAACTATGAAACACAAAATGCTTCAGAAGACATAAGAGTAGCTTGGAATACAACTGTGAATGATCACAATATTTACTGCAGTTTCTAGCCTTGGAATAGTTTTTCTAGCAACCCTAAGTTTTTTCCAGTGGGAATAAAATCCATAATTTCACATTGGCAGTAAAAAACAAGAATCTACATGATAATTACATACTCTGCACATATGGAAATGGTGGAATGCAAGACCTGTGAATAGACAGGAATGTCATGCTTCACAGGACTGCCACGAGGGCAAGCTGCAGATCATGGCAGACCTGCTCTGTAAAGGTCAAATATAGGTGGAAGGGCTGTTCATGGAGCAAATGGAAATGGCTGTGTACAGGGTAAACCCAGCAAAATCAGGAGGATTAAATAAATAGGAAAGGGTGGGATGGGATGGCATGGCATGGCATGGCATGGCATGGCATGGGATAGCACTATTTCAGATGGAAAGGCTGTACAATGATCATCTAGTCCAATTACTTGACAAATTCAGGACTTACCAAAAGCTAAAGCAAATTATCAAGGGCATCGTCCAAATGCGTCTCAAGCACTGACAGGTTTGGGACATTGATCACTTCCCTAGGAAGCCTGTTCCAGTGTTTAACAACTCCCTCAGTAAAAAAATGCTTCCTGATGCCCAGTCTAAACCTCCTGTGGTGGGCTGAACCATTCCCATGCATCCTGTCACTGGATACCACAGGGAAGAGACCAGCAACTCCTTCTTCACTTCCCATCCTCACGAAGGTGTAGAGATATTCAAACTTAAAAATTCATTTAAAATTCCAGCCTATAAGGTATGACTGAGTTTGCAATACAGTGATATAAGTCATCATTATCTACAGGACCACTTCTATATTTGCCTAAAACATATGAAGTTCTAGTAGATAGAGGTTGTGGGAGTTTTAAGGATAGTATCTACTACAATCTGATGAACTTTATCTTTCCAAACAGGAAATTCAAAAAATTAGGAGAAAATATCCATGACATGAAAGCATATTTCCAAATATCACATGCTTTTGAAATCAGTGTGTATTTCAGTGTTGGTATCTTGAAACTTTTAGCAAATGAAAAATCAAACCACAGAAGCAAGAGTTGCACTTAAAAGCTGCTGAGTTGGAAAATTAAGAGTTTAACTCAAGCCATCAAAGTTCTTTAAACTTCATTCACCATAAGGTGAGCTTTTGCTTTGCATTTTTGTCAAGCTTTGAACACAAATTCAACTCAGCTAAAATGTACAAAGACAGCATTTAAGAATTACTTTTGTTTGTGAGCTATATGCCTAGCAAATGTAAAACATAAAGTTTATCTCTTAATTAGATAAATAACAGAAGTATTATCTAGAAGCGCTGTAAAATTTTAAAAGCAAAAATACAGGTGGATACTTAGGTCTACTTTCAGGAACAGCTACAAAATAATTAATAACAACCCAATTTGCATTATGGAATGCCAGGCTAACATAAATTTGCATCTCTAACTGCTAATCACTTTTGCCAACCTAACGTTCTGTATTTAAGTTTTCTGCATTCCAATTAGAAATTTTCTCATTGATATAAGTCAATTTTCATGCTTTTCAAAAGTGATTTTATTAAACTTTGAAAAAGCCACTGAAAAAATTTGTTTTTCACCAGCAGCTATTCAAGCTTTAATTAACTATATTAAAAGCTTTTATTTGAAAGATAAACACTACAGAAATACTAATTCCTGAAATAGAAGAAAATACTGACATTTACCCATTATAAAGATAACCATAATAGTAACCCCTTATTTTAATGAAATCTTGTGAATTAGTAATGGAATTTGCATTTATTTTGATGACTGTTTTACCCAGTTCTATATACCACATAATTATATGTGTATTTCAGACATATTTAATTATATTTAATCATATTTATATCATTATAATTTAAAAAAAGTAACTTGAGAGCAGCTTATACATTTTCAAGTACCCATAACAAGTAATGTTGGCCTAAAGACATAATGTTGGCCAGATGAACACATTAAATCTTAGATAAGGTCTGATTCATATTGGACAGGATATAATTTGGGACTCAATGCTGGAGGAACAACCAAGTCTAATGGCTTGCAAATTACCATACTACACAAAAAAAAAATGCTTTGCCTTAGGTACACATAAGTTGAAATAAAACTTTAAGTAGGCATATGTAAAAAAGGAATAAAATTATTTACATTAAATTCCTGGGAGGGTTTTAAAAAAAAATTACTACAGTAGTCACTGTAGTTACTCTGTTCACTTTTTTGTCTACCTTCTTTTCAGTATTTTTTCCTCCTGTAGCTCTTCCATCTCTATTCTCTGCTTCTGAACTCTTCCCCCTCCTTGGTAGGTCATCCATTAGCAGATGGGAACATGACAGATGCCAGAGATCATGCTCATCTTTCTCACATAACCCTTCCTTTTCCTGCACAGTTCATCCAGCTTCAAACCTTTAAACCTTCAAACCATCTAAATAAGGTGCCAGGAATGCACACTTTTAATAGTCTCCCAAAATCCCGAATCACCAAAACCATACTTGAAGATATACAGCAACAATGCATTCCACTTGGGATTAGAAGCAGTAAACACACACACACCGAATCACAAGCCCCATCTTCTATGAAATGCTGGACTTCACCCTCCTGCCTGGTTTCATCCTCAGGATATAGGACTCTCCTAACAGCCCTGTGCCACACATCACAGCATCATTGTGGGTAAAGCAATCATTCTTTTATAATGGACAGTTTTCAAGCGAGATCTTCTCTCTTGTCCAAGAGTTTATAGGACACTCATTGGAAACATCCAGTGGCTACAGTTTAAGGATAGCTATCAGTGCTATCCAATTAAATGACACCCAATGATGAACAAGAAACAAGAGCTAATCTATTTTATGCACATTTTCTGTACATTTTCATTCCAGAGAGTGTCACATACCCATGATTTAAAATTTTGAAGTATTATTCATCACTACACCTCACTATACTACACTACACTACACTACACCACTACATCTTTTCCTTGCTAAAATCTCTCCAATATGATAGCTAAGTACAGTGAGTACTTTGGTCTCAAACATTTAATTTCAGCACTTTTTATTTGTAGTCACTGATAGAAGCAGACTAAAAAAAGCATAACTAAAAATATTTATTATCCTGTACGCCTCTCTTCTCTAGGAAGACAAAATAAGTCATAGAATGATAGAATACCATATTGGAAGGGACATCAAGGATCATCTGATCCAAACATTCTTTGCAAAAGCACAGTCTGGTCAGGATGGCCCAGCACCTGCCCACTTGAGTCTTAAGTGTGCAGTGTTGAGGAAAGCACCACAATTATTTCAATGGCTGACTGTGCTCATTGTGACGAAGTTTCCTCTTGGAATCTCTCCAGGAGTAACTTTTTTCCTAGACTTTTTCTCCTTTCTATGTGACTCCTTGTAAAAAATGAGTCTCCATCCTCTTTGTAGCCTCTCTTCCCATGCTAGAACACAGTGATAAGGTCTCTGTCTTCTCAAAGCTGAAAGAACCCCATTCTCTCAGCCTTTCCTCATATGGCAGATTCCCAGTTCTTGGATCATCTTGTGGTCCTTCTCTGGATCTTCTCCAGCCTGTCCACACCTTTTTTAAGCAGTGGCGATGAAAACTGAACACAGTATTCCAGGTGTGGCTTGACAAGCCCTGAGCAGAGTAGGACAATGATTTGTTAATCTCTGCTGGTGATGCCATTGGAGATGAGCCCAGGACCCTGCTGGCTTTCTTTGCAGGAGCAGCAAACTGCTCACTCACACTGAGCTTGTTATTGGCAGAGCTCCAGCTGGCTATATCCCAGTCTGGGCTGCATTCCTGGATTTTGCTTTCCCAGGTGCAAGACTTTACTCTCGTCTTGACTGAACTTCATAAGGGTCCCATTAGCCCACTCTTACAGCTAATCCAGGTCCTCCTGCAGGGTGAGTCTCCCTTCCAAAGTGCCCTCTTACTCCATCTGGTATCACCAGCAAATTTTGTCAGGGTACACTTGATCCTCTCATCCAGATCACTTATGAGGATATTAAACAGCATTGGGCCCAGAACTGATCCTTGGATGACTCCACTTGTGACAGATTGTCCATTTAAAAAGTATCTATTGACCATAATGTGCTGTGCAAATGCCAAGCAGTTTACAAGTTCACTTTTATTCTGACTTTGAATATGACTCAATGACTACTCAAAACTTTACTGGAGTCTGGTCCTTATCACAGAAGTTTGCTCGCAGATACAAAATCATGCTGTGAGTGGCTATACAATAACCAAGTTTGCCTTAGATGTGGAAGTATGGATAACTTTTGATGATTTTGGTGAGAAAAAACAGGCTGCAAGCAGGTCTCAAGAGCAGCTCCTACTGTGTATTTAAACATGCACATCTGGGAGTAGACTTCATAGAAGGAAAGTAAAATCAATTAGTGGTTTAATTTTCCCTTTCCTGCAATTAATTCAAAATACTGACACGATTATCAGGTAATAAACATGTCCTGCCAAATTGCTTTCAATATCCTCCTGTAGCAAAATGATTCTTCATTATTAGCAGCAAAAGACTAAAAAAAAGGTTTCTCCAGAGCACAGACCCTCCACCATGTCTCACCTCATCTAAAATAAAATACCTGCCAGTAGCAGAAAAAAAAAAAGTCAAAAAATTTACCTATTAGTTTTTGAAAAATCACCTGGGAAAAAAAAAAAAAAGTTTGAATCTGTTACAACTCTTCATCTTCTATGCAAAGAAATTGCAGACCAAGCAAGTCAGACCAGTGACAAAGTTAATCAAAGAAGCGTAGGTAGAGAAAAAAAAAAAAAAAAGAAACACATTAATTACTGAGGACAAATGTAGTACAGCCAGAAAACTAATGAAACTGGAAAAGAGAAATGGGAAAGTACAGGAAAGAAATTATTTGACCTCCACTGATGGATGTGATGTCAAGATGGTCAAGATGAATATTAAGTAAAAAAGAACCTACCTGAAAAGATGCCGCAGGAAAGACTAAAAATAATCCTAGTAACGCCCTGATTTCATAGTTTCCTATATAGAATTCACAAAATAATGATAGAATATATGGTCCATCCATTTTTTCAGTTCTATGTTTCAATAAAGAAGGAAACATACCCTGAATTTGGAGTCAGACTATAGATGAGAAAAAATGTCTGCACAGACATTTAATTAACATTTATGAACAAAATCCTCTTTCTTTTCCACACAGAAGACTACTTAGTTGTAAATCTGAATTAATAAATACAGTTTTGTTTATCACTATATTTCAGGTTTTTTACTGATTCAAAGGGAAGGAAAAAGACACAGAGGTATTGAGTCTGAAAAGCTTTGCAGAAAACTCATCGCGAGTGTAAGGACTAAGAAGCATCACCCATACTCCAACAAGACTGAACCAAATCATGCCAGAAAATAACAAAAGCAATGCTGCTGGTGGCTGCATCTTCAGGAAAAGAAACAGACCCATTCAACTCTGTTCTCTTGCTGCCCTTATTGAAGAGAAGAGAAGAGAAGCAAAGAGTACAAAAAGTTGAAGATGTTTATCTTTTTCTAAACCTTGAGTGATGTGAAAAAGGGAAATGGAGAAAATATCTTCAAAATACTGGCTGTTCTTTCATAGTCACTTGTATTTCCCTTTTATCCCCTAAAAAGGCATAGGAGTCAATGCAGGAATAGTAAACTGCTATTTTCAGAGGAACAGTCACTGGGAGTAGCCCATGGATGAGAAGACCATTAATTTGGACAGATTTATTACAAGCTAAACTGGAATCTCAGCATACAACAGGACTACTGCTTAGCTCTTTAGCATATATTTTTTATTTTCTGATAAATTCAGAGTATTCTAAGTTAACCTTGCAGAGTAAAGATGTATTTTATTTCTCCCACTAAACCCCAGAAATGTATAAAACACAATGTCACTGAAAAGGCTACATACTAACCTCTCCAATCCATACTAATCCATACAAAATCCACTCTAATCTATGCACATTAATTCTTTTAACCACAGTATAAATACCTAGAAGTCTATAAAACTGCCTTAAAAAGACAACCTTGAATCCAAAGAAGGTAAGCTTTTAAAGCAGCTGTGGATACACACTGCATGGAATTAATTTGAAAATGCATATGGCATTTTTGAGACATCACTTGAAAGCCATGGTTGTTATTTTTTTTTTTTTTATTTTGGAAGGACAAAACTCATTCCATATATAGACACAGACCATTTTTGGCAACCTCTATGACATAATTAACCCAAGTAATCAGCAAATGGTGGTATCTCAAGTTCCACAGTATGGAAGCAATGCCAGATACTGACTTCATGAAGGCAATCACTACCAGTGTTTATAAAATACCATGGTTTTGGTGTTTTTTTCCAGAAGTTCCCACAGCTCTGTGTTTTAGGCCACCGGAGATCAACCCCACACTCATATGCAAGAAACAAGCATGGGGAAGTAGAGTGGGAATACTTTTGAGTATTTAAGTCAATACTCTAGACTAAAAATTGGTGTAAAATAAGAGTTTGCTCCTAACATCTACCAAGAAGTCCTCTTTATTCTCATAAATACACCATATCCCTATCTGATTCCTGGACTGGGTTCTTAATATAGGTGCTGCTAAAAAGAGCTTTTTTTAATACTTTTGACTGGTATGAACATAGCTTAACTAGTTACAGAGGCAAGGAACTTCAAATGGAACTATGCGCTAAGGCAGTGCTCAGAATTTTGCAAGGAGACTCTGACAACATTCCTGGAACTTCTTTAGTACTATCAACAGTAGAGTAAATCTAGAAGTACTTATGAAGACCTTATGTCAGTTCAGTGCAGCTCATGGTTTATATTCTGATCCCTGATAAGCATCTGGGCAGTGCAGGACATCTCATAAAAATGTAAAGGTCATCTTGTTATCGCTCTTACAGGATAAAATTACATATTTAATGTGTAAAAGCAATAGGATGAAGCACAGACATGAAAATATGGATTTTCAGGAAAGCATTAATAAAATAGAATCTTGGGCCTCCCAAAGTATTTTAATACATAACCTTAAAGAAGAAATCATAAAATGAAGTACACAATTTATTAATTTATCAAAGTTTTATGACTTTATTTGCAGGCAACTATAAGAGAAAGGAAAATGAGCTTAGTTTTTCAAACATGCAGTATTCCTAAATAATTGTGTAAAATAATGGAAAATTATTTTATAAATTCTATATCAAAATTATGACATTCTATGAAATGCTCTTGTTTTGACACTTGAAAAGAATGCTTTTAAAAAAATATATTTGTAGACAAAGTTCTGTTGACAGCTCACCTATTTACACCTGGTTGTTAATTTGAAAAATCAGTATTCAATAACCACTTTTTCAATAATAGTCACTTTTCAGTGGGCTGTAGAGGAGCAAATAGTGAATATTTATGCAAAGGAAGACAGAATGCCTTACCCTGAGCCTCTGAACTTGACAGCCTTGTTTCTCTGTCATCTTCAGAAAATGACTGAAGTTCGATTCATCAAGCAGGATATACACTGCAATCCCTCTAGCAGATGCCTCCACGATTTCTCTAAAAATATCCACATCTGTAAACACATCCATAACAATGGCAATGACCTGAATCAAATAGGAAAGACATAAATTATTTTATGGCATAAACATATATAGAATTTTTCACTGAAGCCTGCACTGAGCAGCTAATACACGAATATTTTTTACACATTAAAATGTTCTATTTTCTATGTTGTTCCACTTAACCTGAAGGTTTTCAAGACCACTGGATCTTCTTTTAGTGACATCAAGTGACCACCTGCATGACATTTGTCACAAGTACCAAAATCCAGTAAAATGCTGTGTTGTGGGTTGTCCTGGTTTTGTCTGGAATCAAGTTGATTTTGTTCCTAATAGATGGTACCGTGCTGTGGATTTGATTTAATATAAGAATAATGTTAGTAACAAACTGATGTGGCTGTTGCTAAGTAGTGGTTACCCCAAGTGAAGGACTTTGTACTGTTCCATGCTCTGCCAGAGAGCAGGTGCATAACAAACTGGGAGGAAATACAATTAGGACAGCTGACCCAAACTGGCCAAAGGGATATTCCACACTGCAGAATGTCATGGTCAGAGGGTAAACTGAAGGGAATTGGCTGGGAGGGGCCAATCACTGCTCAGAGACTGGTCAGGGACAGTCAGTGAGGGGTGAGCAACTGCAATGTGCATCACTTGTTTTCTTGGGTTTTACTTTCTCCCTCCTTTTACTTACAATTGTTGTTATAACTACCAATAGTATCCTTATATTATTATTATATTTTACTTTGCTTCAATTATTAAACTTTTCTTATCTCAACCCACAAGGGTTTACTTCCTTCCAATCCCCCCCTCCATCCCACTAAGAGGGTGAATGAGCAAATGGGTGTGCGGAACTTTATTGTTGGTCGGGGTTAAACCATGACATGGGTGTGTGTAGTGACTGGTTTTATGAGGAAAAGGAAATCCAGTAAGAGAAAGGGAGGGGAAAAAAGCAATACAAATGCTGTGGAAAAACCTTCAAAATAAAACTGAAGTAAGCATAAAAAAATCAGATAAAATTTTTGTATGTGGGGCTTCTCAATCTTTCATCTTTTTCTCTAAAGCTAATGCCTCAAGAGCTTGAAGTAGCTAAGAAGCAAACACTGAAGAGCTGGAGGCACTCTTACTGGGACAAAACCTCCTCAGCTCGTGAGAGCTTGGCTCAAGATCACCATGCTGATCACCAGCTACCAACACACTTCAATCCACAGGGATAAAGTGAGTATGTCTGATTTGGAAAAGCAATGTCTCTGCAATATATAGGTTGCACTGTTGACATATCATTAGTAATTTGGGAAGAGCTACTGCTGAAATGTGAAAGGAAATAAGAGAAAGAACCCGTGACTGTGTAACTTCTAAAGGTAGTTGTTTTATCCACTAGGGTTGTCATGAAAAGTTCCAATGAGATGTTTTGGGTGCAAATTCAAACCAAATAAAACTTTTCACAGATATTAGAGCAGGTTTTATCATTTTCACTAATCTTTAAACTACCTGTACATCAATGTCAAAGGTATAATTGTTAAGATGCAAGTATTCATCTTACTCTGGAACTGAAAAATTTACCTCATTCAGGTAAATGCTGCTGCACACAACCCAGTAAAAGTTTTGTCACTTGTATGAATCACCTTTTTTGAATCCCACCTGCTTAGAACTAAAAGCTTCATTTATGTGAAACATATTTAAACCACTAGAAATATAAATGATAGATGATTTACATAAAATAAAAGTAAAAAACAATGAACATAATTAGAAAAGGTAAAAAGACAACTCCTGAATAAGAGAAGAAGAGTGAGCTTGGCTTCTTCATTACATGTCAGCTGGCAATAAACAGTCTTTACAAATCTACCAGTCAGAGAGGAACTGAATAGCATTAAAGAATTCCATTCTTTCAAAAATCTTAGGTAATATGCCGATGCATTACCTCATTTTCTTTACTGATTTTTTGAAAGTAAAACCTAAACTAGTTTTTCTTCAGTACAGAATATATTTCTTTATCTAAAGACTGAAAACACGAATGTTTATCTTGACTCCAAGGGTCTCATAATTTTCAAACTGCACCTTCTGCTTGGGTTTTTTCCTGATATACATTGTTAACTGAACAAGGCAACTCTATTTATTCATCTTTCTTGTTCCCCTTGCATCTGAGAAGAAAACTGCCAAGACCAAGTATGGTAGGTAAAAACATCAAAAAATAATCTGTTCTCAAATAGTCTGTTTCATTACCTGTGTCCCCATTCCTCTGAACACCCTAATTTCTTCCTAGGCTTACCTTTCCTTCAGATCTTCAAGAAATGGGTGCTCACTGCATTTTAGGATCAACTTAAATTTAAGAGAAAAATCCTGAATGGATTCATTAGTGTACATCTATACGAATACACAAAATATTCAAAACCCACAAAACAGCCCTCAAAAACCATCCTAACACTTGCCTGTGGCAGACACCTAGGATATTTACATGTTTGCAGCATTTTGTGGTTGCAAAGACTGCTAAACTGGAAAGATGCAAAAAAAAACTCACAAGAATGTGTAATAAAAACTAAAACCCAGCACTCACTAGAATGGTCATATCTATCTTCATCAAGAGGAAGTTAGAGAAATAAACACATGATAAGCAGACTAATAAGTTGATGACATAAAAAGGATTCATGTGTACTATTGTGCAGATATTTCACTTGGGAATGAAGAGGGGACCCTCTTTGTCTTTGCTAGAAGAATGTTCTTAAACCATTCAGCTTATTAATCTGGAGTAATTCTGCAAAGCATCGAGTACTCTTGCAAGAAAATGCAGGTTTCACTTCCAGAGCAGGAATAAGGATATATTTTGAAACCTGAAGCTTGTGCTGTCTGAAAAGTCCTTAGCAGAATTTGAGTACATACATGCAAAGCCACAGTCATGATCTGACAACCAAATTTGTGCATTTCCTATGAACCAGAGGTGACTCTTGTGGAATGTCCTCATTAGGCAGCCCATTTAGTCTTAGCAACACTCAACTGATCTATTAAACACAAATATAATTAGGCTCAGCTGCTGGAGAAGAGTGACAAATTTGAACAATGCATATGATACATATATGATATAAATATGTAAAAAGTCATTAACAGTGATAAGGTAATTTCTGCATACTGATTTCCATAAACCAAAATAGATGTTTGACCATAAACTATAGGTTTTGTTTCAGAAAAAGTGGATTCTATAAAGGTCATGGAAAAGTGTGGCCTTTAAATATATTAAACTTCCTTTTTTTTTTCCTCCTTTTAATAGGAGTGTGTGTAAATTTTCCCAGTTTGCCTACTTTGCAGTAGAAGGGAGTATTGCACATGGGAAAAGACAAAGGAAATATGGTATTCAGGGTCCCAAGTTTTGATATATTAAGGAGACCAAGATTAGGAAATTACTTCAGTGAGGTATTCTATAATGTGTACCTACCTTTAATTAATGCTGCAACAACAGCTGCAGGATTAGTTACTTGCTGCATCACCTCAGAAGAAAGGATTTCACCAAAATGTTTTTACATTTGTTTTTTTCAATTGCAGAGCTAATTTCCACCCTGGCACTTACAAGAACACAACAGTGAATTCCAGCATGGAAGAAAATCTGATATAATTCAAACTGCAGAAATACATCAGAAAATTGCCTATGCTATAAATTCTGTTTGTTTTGGGCATAACAATACTATCCTGACTCAAGAAAACCTCCTCAAGGCAGAGAGCTCTAGTGTATACGGGAGGCTTCCTTACCAACTCACTTTTTTTTTTTTTCCAAAGCATATTTGTTTTCCACAATGCAAAGATCTTTTTAAAAGGAACCACTCATGATTTTGAAGCAAATACAGTAGCCTTCCAACCATTATGGGAAAACTGTAAGGGTACAGCAATTTTTTGATGAAAGCACCAGAATTCTGGGAGAACTTTCTAAACCTTGTCAAACTGATTATCACCTCGATTAAAAACGACTTTCATTTGGGAATAGCTAAGCAAGCATGTTACATTGTCAGGGAGGAGAAAATTGTAGGTAGAGCAGACACTTGCTGTGAATAATATCACATAACACTGAAATTTTGCACAGCAAGAGGGAACTACCACCACCTGTGTATTAGATGGAAAAGCACATTTCAATGATCAACTAAAAGCGAAGACAGTGCAGAAAACACTTTTTATATTAGTTTTCTTCTAAAATTAAACTGAAATAATCTTTGATTGTCATTATTAGTATTTTATCTACCCTTTTTTTAAGTGATTAATTTTTTTTAAGCTTAAAATTTCAATAACATCCTTACAGAAGAAGAAAATCTGCTGAAGTCAATAAGCACAAAATTACTCCTAATAAATCTGACAGAATGCTCAACTTAACTGAAGGCAGGAGCAGAGCCATATGCTATTATTCTTCTTTTTGTCTTGACACTAAGACTGTACTATGTTACAAAAAAGTAAACTACACACTCTATTTTGGCATTTAAAAAAACATGCAAATACAGACAGGAGAGTATCATTTTGTTGAATAGCACTATTTTTATGAAAATGTTCTAAACAATATTTTTCAGTAAGCTGATTTATTTAATTTGCATATTGGTGAGGAAAGTACCATTTTAAAGCTCAGTATCTCTAAACTATCATCACTTTAATACAGAGTTCTTTTCATTCTTTCAAAGCTCCTAATAATCTTCAATTTCAGTAAATTACCATCTCCTACAAAGTACCAGTGATAAGGTTCATGAAAGACATGTATACATTTATTTTGAAGGTTAAAACAAACAAGCTGAAATATCCTGCATATCCTTGTTAAACAAGAGATTAGGTACATGGTAACATGGCAACAGAGTGGATAATATGACACAGTAAATGGAGGCCAATGTTCAGTTCTGTGGCACCTATTCTGCTACAGGGTAAGTTATTGCTAGTCTGGGCCCACATGCATTGTATTTGCCTAGATGGTTCTCACCTCCAGAAACTAACTATTCAGAGGCTTATCTAGAAAGAAGTTGCCAATCCCAACAGTTAAACTTATCATTAAACATCTCTTGAGCGTGTCCAGGGGAGGGCCACCAAGAGGGAACTTGCCCTGTGCAGTCTCCATGAAGGAGCTGGGTTGTTCAGCCTGGAGCAAAGACGGCTTCAGGGAATCTTACAGCAGTTCCTGGTACTTTACAGGGAAGTTCTCGAGGGACAAAGTCAGGTTCTTTGCGGTGGTGGCAGGACAAAAGACAGTGAAAAGACAACTGAAACAAGAACACTGGATATAGGGAAAGCCCCTTATTCCCACAAGGACACCCTGGCAGTAGAGCAGGTTGTCCAGAGCAGTCCAATTTCCATCCCTGGAGGTTTTCTAGAGCCAGCTGGATAAAGCCCTGGACAGCCTTTTCAGGTACTACCACTAGCCATGCTTTAAGCAGGATGCTGGGCTGGAGACTTCCAGTTGACCAAAGGCAGCAACTCAATGATCAGAGATCTTCACTCTCATCATTGTCAAAATGAAAGCAAATTTTGCCTTGTTTGGTAGTAATTATAAACTTTGCTGTGAGGCCTAAAGAAAACAGAGATTACAAAAAGAGAATACTGAGAAATAAAGCAGTTTTTCTGCCTTCTACTTTTTATAGGAAAAAATAAATGGATTTTAATCTTCATTGAGTTTTAGGACATCAAAATCAATCTTTTAATAGGTGGATGATGAAATTCAAGCATAAATGTAACAAAAGGCCTTTACTGGTAGCACTCAGTAAGTCTATTTTGTGAATCCTTGACAGTTTCATTATCTCAGCATTACCACGTCTTTCACAAACATGAATTATGCTTCAGTCATATATTGCTGTGTGTGTCATTTTACAACTCTTTTGCTACAAACAGTAAAAATTCAGGAGTCCTCTACTAAAGTGCTTCCTAGGGGCAGGCTTTACTAGAGACACCTACCTATATCAATAACCTAGCAAGGAATAATGCTGAAGACCTACCCCGCACTGCAAGAGTATTGATTTCTTGTAACCTACATGTGGCTTACTTTGGGCTTTATATGACAAAAATCCATATTGCTGTGCAGTGTTTTTAAATGTCACCACCCTTTCTAACCCCAAGAACAAAGAACCACATCCCTGACAGAATTATTAACTCTATTTTCATTGAACTTTTCTCTGTTACTCCAGTCCTCTTTTTGCAGATCTCTGTTTTGGGGATAATCTCCTCGAGGCACAGGCTCAGTGCTCTCCGAGTCTGGCCTTTCTCAGAGAGCAGGCAGTGCAGGAGGAGGACACAGAGCTGTGTACCATGCTGTTAGGAACAGGAGGCAGGCAGCAAATTGACTGGGGAGTTTCTGGCATCACAAGAGACAAATCTGGGTGATCAATGCAGACAACCATTCCTTTAGTAAGCTATATAATATGTCCCACAAATTATTGTAGTGGGTTTTTTTCAATTACATTATGCTGGGTTTTATGGCTGAGGATTTAGATGTCTTCTGCAATTCATATTAACACCTTCGTAATAAATCATCTGTTATCCTTACTTTCTGGCACTGTTGCTCACACTAGAGTGATTCTAAGACAGAAGTTCATTAATTTAGTATTAATTTGGAAAACTGAAATGCTTTTTAATAAAAGGATGCACAACACATATCTTTTGCCTAATATCTACTTTGAAACCATTTCTGCTGGATGAATTGCTGAGGTCTAACAATACAGTAACAGAGGAGAAGTCTTGCAGTAAAGTGCCAAAGTGTAATATAATGAGGGGAGCCTTGCTCTGTAAATACAGCCTAATAAAATAATATCAATAGTAATCAACCATCTGAGTATTATCCATTCTCCTACAATTTCTGTGGCAATATAATGGAGCAAATACTGAGATGATTTATACCTATGCAACATTCATGAAATTAATGTCACTACTTGTTGCATTGTACTATCATAATTGACCTCCTGAGATCTTATTTAATATATTTAATTTGGCTCTACAGACACAGAATGATATACAATAACTATGCAGTGTACTTGGAAATGTTCTTCCATTATTGCATTCTTTTAAAGCAATTTAATTAACTACAGGGTGAAGTCTGGCACTTCATTATTAGAGGCAGCTACACCACCTCAGAATCAGCTCTACTAGCCCTCATTTATCCTCTTTTCCTCTTCCTGTTCCAAAATATTTTTACCATTTATTCTGAGGAAAGAAAAACACAGGCTCTCAAAGCGAAGTACACATCCTGTTCTGATCACCAAGCCTCATTTTATCATGTCACCTATCACCTACAAAACCAAAGAATTTTAAAGCAAAAAACTAAGTTTATATGGAATAAAAATTAATTCCAACATCTACATTAGTAGTTTCCAACAATCTCAACAGAATGTCAGAAAAGTCCATCACCAACAAAAAAATCATATAAATAAGTTCACAGTCCAGAAAATATAAACTAAACTTCTATCTATCTCCTGCAATACAAGAAAAACCAATGCAAACTATTAGAAAATTATGAAGGCATGTAACCACGTAAGGCAACTATAAAAATAGTTTTAACTATATTTACCTGTGTAGTCCACATGGTAAAGCTTTTTTTGTTCTGTCCAAGAAACACGCACAAAAGATGTGCAGTAGGGGAACTTTCTAGCTATCAATAATAGGGGAAAATGTTCTGATTCTGTCAGGGAAGAATAATATGACACTAAAAACAGGAACTCCAAGGAAGGATGCAATTTTATTTTGAAAAACACTGGAAAGATCAATTTTTTACAATAAACAATCTTCTTAAAACTACATGAGAATCCAGCCTTTTGCTCAGTTGGAAACTTTTAATATGTCTAAAGCATTAGCTCTTCGACAGGTGAAACTAAAACAAAAACAAAAGTAAAGTTCTCTGAAATGTAAACAAAACTATTTTCTCTGGAAAGTGAATGTATAGAAGCCTTCTGCATTACCTTTCAGAAAGCTACTGCAGGCCAAGCTAGCAAGTCATACACACACCACCTTAAAGTGACTCCTCTGTTGCCTCTTGAAATTCACGCAACTGGGAATTTCACCTTTCAAAACTTATGGGAGTGGACTACATTCATTCTATAAATGTGATCTTTATCTGTGGGTTTGGTAGTTGTTATTCTGGTTGAAGGATTAGTAAGAACTCATCGTGAGCTGACCAAATTACAGGACCAAATTACCACCTCACTCCGGCCAGCAGCAGAGGCAGTAATTCCTCTGAAGCTTTACTTCCACGCATGCAGAATTGAGTGTCAGCAAGTCATGGCAACAAGAAGATAGAAGGGGATATTCTAGGGATTCTTCATGGGGACTTTCCAGCTTTATAAGCCTAATCTTTGGAATGAAGTATCTGCAAAGAAACAGCTGCTGCTCAGTGCTGGCACACTGTAGACAAGAAAACATTTACCTAAATCTGCAAAAATCTGTCATGCATAATTAAAATAACAAGCATTCACAATGTTCAGTTTTAACACTTTCCTCCCTGCTTGCAACGCTTCCATCAACAACTGAAATGCTTTTGGTTTTTAGCAAGCAAGTTGTGTTCTGTCTCTGAGAACAGAAGCAGGCAGAGGTCTACAGAGAAGGACATTAGGCAGCACAGAAAATCCTTGGCAAAACGGAGGGAACGCATTAGGGACCTTCCTCTGCCCTTTCATCTCTCGCCATTGATATTGCTGCTGTATTCCCAGTGCCATGTGGGCTGCAGCTGGTTGGGTAGCAAGATTCTAATATTTGTACTTAGCTCTTCAGAATGTTCACATTCAGTTGTTGTGTTGAAAAGCTGCCAAGCTTTTTCTGAGGAAAGCAAACAGAAAGGAAATGCCAGGATTTCTGACAGCCTACGACTCTGCTATACCACAATGGAAATTCATGACAAAACCAAAAGGTACTTCTCTAGCCCCTGGCTTTCTCTATGATGAGTTTCAAAGACTTGCTACTTCAGAAACATTTTTTTTTAATTTAAAATAGTATTAACAGCTTCAATATGTAGGTTCTCATGGGATCCCTCATGTTTAGGTTACTTGAATTAATATTATAATGTTATACTTTTTATTTTAAATTTTTTTTAAGTACTTATTCATGTGTGCAGCATTTAGTGACTGCACAAAAACAAACAATGCACAACAGTGCGATAAGCCTTAATTATTTTATTTAAAGGTCCCAGTAGCATGAGTTGACCACTGCAAGGTTATAAACTCTTTCAATACCTGAAATCGTTATCTCGCACCTGAGAACAAGGGAAAGGGACACCACAAATGCAGGGGGGATGGGGGAAGGCAAAAGGGTAAAAAACATTTTTAAAAATGTATTAAAACTGTCCTTTCAAATTACTCCTGCTTAAAAATGCTCCTCATGCCACAGTAAACTAGACTGGACATTAATACTTCTAAGGGCTCTTCCTGTGATTTTTTAATATTAAGGAATATTAAAATAATTGACTGCTTATCAAGGAATTAAAGTAAATATACAGGATTTCAGCTAATCTAGATGACAATTCCAGAGAATATTTTGTGAGCTTTGGTACTGTCATCTTTAACAGTACATTTTGGTGGGGTTTCTTAGATTGGGAATGGGCTGATGATCTGAGTCAGTCTGCCTTCCCACTGATTCACTGATTCACTTGGTTTCCTCAAGAGAAAGACATTTTCAACACTAAGCCCCTCTTCCTGAGAGTTTATATATTGAAAAATGCTAGATAACGTAGACTGCATAAGGAACACTGGTAGAGAATGTGTTTCAGATATTAATGTAAAAGAAAACAAAGATATGAAATTGGGAGTCCTTGCAGAAGACATTGCTATCTGTCCACAGAACCCCAACTGAGACTAGAACTAATTCTATTTAAAAACCTCCTCTAGTTCATGGTCTAGAGAAGGTCATACCAAAGTGAAGAAAGGAAGCCTCAAGAGAGGCTCTTGTTAATATTTGGAAAGTAGTGGCATAATTATTTTTCTTTAGGTTAAGAAGGAGCATTACACTCTACTGCAATAGTGTAATATTTGTTGCACCTGCAATTAGCAGATCAGGATGGTTCACATGCAAGACAACAAAATAATTTTACTGTTGGTCATTTTAATTAAACTTTTGAGTATCAGGGAAATAATGCTAATGGCCACAATTCAAAAAAAAAACAGCTTGATGACCCAAGCTGGTTACTCAGCCTGACTTCTGAAAGGAAAACCAACACAGGAGTCAATTAATACAGAAATGAAGGCCAATCACCTATTTAGGTAAGGGTAAATGGGAAAATACCTCTTCAAATATTGTTTATTTCATCCTTTTTCAAAATACAGATTTTGTATTCAGCTTCATACATGTGGTGAAGGGTCAGTAATAGATACATGAGGTATACACATTTAGGGACTGGTTATTGGTCAGATGTTGAAAGCAGCTGCCCAGTGAAAACATTTTGATTGCATGCATTTCTAGTTTAATGATATTAAAGATTTTCATATTCCTGTCACAAAAGGGGAAGCAAACCCATTATAATTTACAGATTATTATGGCCTATTTCTATTCCCCCTTCCCTTCCTTCTGTGACTGCTTTTGCCTTACAAGCCTCTTCCCTCTACTTCCCTGCTACAACTTCACTCCCTTAATTCTTTCTTTCTCCCTTGCTGTCTCTTCTTCCCTCTTTCAAGGCAGGAACTCCAAACTCATTTAAATTTGAGACTAAAAAAAAACTGATATGGGATACTGAATTTAGGCTTATAATGGGTTCCTATACTTTTTATACAAGCTTAAAAATACTTCCTTTTTTATTCCACATTTTATTACTATACCCTTATGATATTCACAATAAAGCTTTTGATTCCTGCTACAATTACTATTTGTTTCAATGGCAGTAATTTCATATTCTATAGATGTACCTAAATATGTTTAAGGCGGTCAAATCAAGCAGTAATATGCTTAGAGTAAACCAGAAAAATACAGAACACAGGCTGTTTAAAATTACTGGTCACAGGTCAGCAATAGGTCAGTGTAAAGGAAAGCCAGACATCCTCTGATATAAATAAGAGAGGATGAATAATGAAAAGTTTCTGCAGGATTTAGCTCTGCCAGATTCTCTGTTCACCTTTAAAATTTTTCCAGTTTAGCTACATGACAAAGAAAAATGCATTTATAAGTAAAAATAGAATGCCTGGACAACACCTGTAGTAACATTTATGTTGCAAAAAAAGCAACAGCAATTATGCCAGATCAGTTCTGAAACATGTATTACAGACATAACGTACGCCTGCATAACCCCATATGGCATATAGTTACATCTGAATGCCAGTAAACAGCCCAATCAGACAACTTAAACTATTTACTTTTTTAAACACGCTGCCAATTGAGCAGGAACCTTGCCTGATGCTCATGAGAAGCAGATTACACCACCTGCTCATAGAGCAGCCATAGCTACTTGTGCAACATATTGCTAATGACCCTGTGCTGAGAGACAGCATTTCAATTTCACCTATTTTAAAGACAGGTTTTGAAACTAATTAATTAATTGTTGTCTGCAAATCATGTTCAGGTCCTCAGGTGAAATCCATTACCCTGGCATGCACGATTATTTATTATAGATTAAATGAAAAAGGAAAATACAATTGCAGACTAGTCTGAAAGCATCGGCAGAATATCCTAAAGATAAGAAAATATTAATCTTGTTAATAATTAATTATGTGCAGCTTTTCAGGAAGAAAACAGATTCAAATTTTTATGCACAATAAAATATGGAGCAAGATGTCTGAAATAGTAGGGAAGCAATTATAAAAACCCAGCTTAAACCTCCCGTGAAGCAAACTGAAATGAAAAAGATAAGTAATGCTGCAATTCTTGCAGCCCCAGTGGAGTGAATAGTGAATTGGAATTAAACAAGGTACTAAAGAAAATTTAATTCCTGAATCAAATGCAACGTTTAAAAAATAAAACAATGAAAGAATTACAAGTAAAATTATCATTAAAGAGTTATAATTTCAGTACCAATTCTATGCTTTAAAAATATTGTATTTTAAAAATTATTTCAATTTTTAAATCCTTTAAAGGATTTTTAAATGAAACCTAACAATTCTTGTTTGAGCATGAATCATGCACAGGTAGTGAGGTATTTGAGGGAGTTGCAAGTCAAAGGATAATAAATGGAATTCAAAGACACAAGTGAAAAAATTTAAAGAAACATTTCTTATTCGTTTCTGCCAGGTTTTTGCTCAAATGATCTTTTGCCTCTATGTGAGCTGGCTACAAAATATTTCTGTCAAGCAAGAAGCAATGCAGCTTTAGAATTATCTTGGTGACACTATTATTTTCGAAATGCAGCTAGCATCAGCTTTCACTCATCTGTATACAGTTCTTCCACAAGACCACATAAGTACTAATTCATCACTTGCAATTTGATACTGCAACTATGCAAAATCAGAGGAAAGATTATTTGATCCTTGTGATAAAGTCTGATCAGGTATTTAAAATATTCCATCTTTGCTGTCTACTACTCTTTCCATTGAAATGTAAAAGTTTATTTTTAATGGTTACGAGTTTAGTAATGTTTTCTTAAATCAGAGCCCTAGGCCACTTCCAGGACACATCTGGGGAGGAGCAGACACAGCGAGGCTGCAAGACTTCCTTCTGCAATCCAGATTTCCTCTGCCTCAGCCACAGGTGGGCACTAGGGTCTGCTCCTCTCATTTTTCTCATTCTCAAAAGGATAGGACACATAATGAAGCACTCATTCAAGAATCATTAAAATGAACAATTATTCAAATAAATGAGTTATCACTGTGCAAGTAACTGAACCCTTTATACTCATCTGAGCTAGTGGAAAGTTAATGGCAAGTTAATAGGGTTTTTTTAACGGGTAGAAGAGAAACATGCTATAACAAGTCTTTCACTGTACAGTTGCATGTATGTGAGAGCATTCCCCTTTCTACAAAATATTCCTCCTAATGTGCATTGCCAGTTCACACACACACCCCTAACCTCCATTTGGGTAATGATAATCAGAGATCTAATCAGGAAGCCTGCTGAACATCTGCAAGAAATGCAAAACTCCTGCTAGAGCAAGGTGGTATCCTCCAAAACATCACAGCAGATACCTGAATTTAAGAATGGAGGAAGCAGAAAATCAGTCTCGGGGGCACCTACTGCAGCTCTTCAGTTCCTTTCTTTGCAAGATTTGCTGCTTATTTGTGCCAGTGAATCCCTTGCAGCCACAAAACATTCCTGTTTTGAGTATCTGTGTTCCTCAAGGGTATACATGCTAGGAAACATGAGGGGCAGAGAGGAAAATTCACTTATTTTGCCATCAAAAGCAGAACCTTCTAATAGTAAGGAGCAAAAGCAGAAACACCACTAGCCAAACCACCCATGGATTTACATTAGGCCATGTTCTGTTGGCAAATTGGCTCTGCTGGAAAATATGCCAAGCATGCTAATAGCTAAATATACCAGATAACTTCAGTTGTTTGAAGTAGGATGAAGATGAGAACATGCAATATACATCTGTGGAGGAGAGGTGAATACTTTGTAGAAAGCATTGCTTTTCAATGCAAAATAGTGCCCTTCAAACAAATATTTGTTCTTACAAAGTACCTCTCAGGTCTCAAGAAACATCTTCCCTAGAGTAACAATCTGCCCACTCCATGTTCATGCCAGAAAGCCTCTCCCCATCCCAGACTGCTATGCTCCCTGTGCATGTGTGAATGCATGCAATCCACAATTTCTGCAGCACAGTGTGCACACATGCATGTAGAGAATTGCACACGTGTGCATACACACTGACTGAAAAAAAAACATTTTATTATTTGCTTCTTTCCTTTAGATAAAAAGTTTCAAACCAGCACTGTATTGACAAAAAAAAAATAGCAATCATATCAGATGTTGTAACAGGACAGTTTTTATCCTTTTTTCTTGCTCATTTAAAAAGGTGTACATCTTTTCCTGCAATTCTGAATCTACTTTCAGATGTTGGTGCAGTGTGCACTCACTCAAAGTCTGAAGTACAGCTGTCAGGAAGGAGTTTTTCAGGGATTGTATTACAATTTTTGGTTTACTGTGATGAGCAGTTGGTAATTAAAAGATCCTCCAGTCTCATTTCAGTCTTAGAAATGCAACATACATAATTTCCACTGACACAGGAACAACTTTTGCAATGAAACGTGAGTCAGGTATGCAAAAGTAAGACTGTCATGACACTTTGCGAGCGACTGAGTATTTGCTGAAATGCAGCAATTAGAAACATAGTTTCAAATGAACAATAAAAAAGTTATTTTCTTGTTTCTCATTCCATAGAGGAACATTTTGAGAAAAAAAGTAACATCAGAAGGCGGGCAGAAAATGGGGGAGCAAACAACTCCTTCATATTAGGATATTACTGAAATATTTCTGCTTGAATGCTCTAAAGCAAACAAACAATACACAAAAGGTTGATGCAGAATATAAAGTTTTAAACCCTTGGAAGCACCTGAAAAGGTTTTAAGGTTTCAGCATAAGCTCTTGAAACTCTGTTCCCTACCCCTAGCACGAGTACCCCAAATTATCTATATGTCATTCTGACATTATATTCATATTTATTGATGAGGAGCCTGTGTTCTACAAGTATAAAATTTGTATACAAGTCTTCCAAGTCCCAGACCAATGTATTTAATCAGAATTTTTTTATATTCAGCAAAAATAAAAACATACAAAACCCCCATATTTTTTAAAGGATGTAAAAGACCTTTGAATAGAGACAAATGCAGGGAATTAGAAAAACATATAAATCACTCCCATTTTATCCAGTTCTAGAAGATATTAGCATAGAAATGTATTTTTAATAGAGTAATGTTATTTACAACCTCCCAGAATCATCCCTGGAGCAACTAAAAAACCAGAAACTTGGTTTCTACTACTTCTCTGTCATAAAAAAACTCTAGAAGAATTGCCAGAAAAAATAAGCATCTTTTTAATTCCTCCTAAATCCACACTTAAATGCACACAGAAAGCTTTTCCTCTGTAAAGCACAAACCATTCCATAAATGCAGGAATAACATATTGCATCTATTTTTAACTGGGAAACTGAACACACACAGGGTGTGTGTGTGTGTGTGTCACGCTGCTGTCCTGTGCAGGGACACCTGAGTCAGCCCATTGCTAAAGAGTTTGGCCACTGGACACAGTCTGGTTGTGCTAAGCTGGTGCTCCGAGGAGGTGAAGACACCCTGCTCCTCGTCAGTGCCCTTGTGCACTGATCCCTGCTGATACTCAGGGACTGTGGAGAGGCTGAGCATCCCAAGGTCCCCAGGAAAGCAACCCCTGCAGCTACAAATCAGCCCGAGCCCCACCTCACCCTCCAGTTCTGCATTTAGAATTCTCTGCACCTTCTCCTTTGGCTGACTGTCACGTTGAGTGATGAGATACACAAGCAGAAAGATCAAGCAGGCTTGGTCTGGGCTTGCAATCTGGGTTTCCTCAAGCAAATTCCATCATTTAGAGAAAAGTGATTGTCCAAAAATAAACTTATCTCCTGGGCAATTATGAATTACCCAGAAACGTTGACAGTAAGACTAGCACCCACCTGTTTCGAGATCAGATTTATTCTTAGTATCAGCTCTTTGAAGATGCAACACTGTCAGGCTTGTGTTGTGCAGGCAGTCAGATGTCATTATCACTACAGTCTCTTCTGCCATTAAAACCTGTGAATCTCTCAGTTTCTTCAGCCTCTGCTGATTTTGCAGTCCGGAAATGGCTGCAAAGATGAATAGGGAGAACCCAAAGGAGCTACCAGTTTTTAAAGGCTGTAAACACTGATCACAGGCTTGTGTTTACCCAGCTCTTTTTCAAAAAAACTTCCAGAAAAATCAATTAGAAAATTATATCTGAAAAGGAAAGCAATGACAAGGCTCATGAAGAGGACACGTGAACACAGTACAAGCAGCAGTATATAATCAAGAAGTACCGAAGACTGCTTTACACAAAAAAATAGCATTCATAAAAATATCAGAATAACTGCTAGTCTTGGGGAGAGATCATGTCTCTGTGAATGAGTTCAAAACTAAAGCCCTGTCACTGGGATTTTGAGGGGAATGAATCTGAAGCACAGGAATTCTCACTAGATACGGTGCAAAGAGCCTCTCACTTCAAATTTCCAGGCACTGAGAATCCCAAAGCATGCCTAAAAAAAAATCCAGGAAGCAAAAACTGCAGATTCTGTGAAACACCAAGGAATATTTTACAACTCAAAACCAAATGAAACATTTAAATTGAGATCTTCTCAGTTTTGTGATTTTCAACAAATTTGAGAATGTAAGGAAAAAAGAATGTACAGTTTATTACCATTAAAATCCTTCCTGGACAACCTGCTGACCTTCAAGAGCCAACCATGACTTTGAAATTAATTAAACTGTCCTACGTGAAATACCTTTCTCAATTTTCACAATGCATTAATTTAGTTAACTATGTTCATAATTACAATGAAAGATTTTTGGCACACAGGTGTTCTGCATATTCACAGGTGTTCTGCATTTCAGCCTGTGGCAGCTGCTGACAGCAAGTTTTTCAATGAAATTCCAGTGTGTGTGCATGAATTTATTTATATAAATATTTTGTAACCTGTTCATACAGATTATTTAAAAATATTTAATGTCAGTTCTTTTTTTTCAACAGATAAAGAGATTTCTCTTACTGCACTTATATTTTATAAGCATCAAATTGATAAGAGGATGCTTTGCATTTTTACTGTTTCAGGCCAAAGTCCAATTTAGAGCCACAGATCATCAATTGAAAAACAAAACCAGAATCATTCAATGCTTATTACTTACAATGTAATTGCTTTATTTACAGCTGTTGAAAAAGAAAAAATACAAACCAATATAATTTTACTGTAATTTAGGACAGTTAGTGGAAGTCACTAAATCAGAAAAAAAAAAAGTACTGAATTATTTTTAACTTTTATGTTACAATGCTTTCTGTATTTCCAAATTTCTCCTCACTAGAGAATAAGCTTAAATTTTAGTCAGTGATTTCTTTCATAATCTCCAAACTGGAGTATATTTAGCATAATTTTCAGAAAATTCTCCAGTTAGGACAGCAATGCCTCCAACAGGCATCAGCAAGAAACCTTTTTGAACTATATCAAGGATCTCTTCAGGGAAAATTTTAGATTCTTTACACAGATTCAGCCAAGACTGATCAAAGAGACTGCCCAGATTTAGATCTACTGAGTAAGGAAAAATTATGCTTAAACCCATGTTTGTTTCTTTTTGCATGCTCTCAATATATTATGAATCCCCACACACGCTATATGACAATAAGCAGCTCTGACTAAGTTCCATCTGAGTTTTTAAAACCAGAAAGTCTGTGTGAACGTCAGTGTGAAATGAAAGGCAGCCAACAATGCCACTGTTACTTCTTTAAAACGAGTCAGAAAGATTTCTGTATTTGGAATTAAAACTCCACAGCTTTTTGTTTCTCATTCAGTATCATGTTTCCACAACAGGTAACTTTAACTGTGCTCCTAGAATGTTTAAATGTCTTTAGCTGGAAATCCCCCTAAATCTTTAAACACCTAGCTTTTTGTGGTATTTTCAAGCTAATTACACTCTATGGAAAAAAGTTTGACAAGAATTATCTTCTAATGAGGCTTTCAGATAGAGTACTCAGTTTTGTAACTTCAGTGCCTGCACTAAAATTCTGTAATTACATATTTCAGAAATTAGATATTTTCCCTTTTCAAACTATCTGTGTTTTTGTTATTTTCAGTCTACTTCCTTGAAAGTAGTTAGCTGGGTTATGAACTAGACAGTAACACATCAAACTGAAATGTTTTCTTCTTTTACTTTATGTCTCAAAGGACTACTCTGTATAATTAAATTTAGCAAATAACCTCCTCAGACAGTATGAGCAACGTCTCTGCACAGAATTTAGAAGACTATGAAATTCTGATCCCTAGAGTTTTTTGAAACACCACTAAGAAAATTCCAAGCAGGGAGACCTAGCTATGTTCACATCATTTTGTATCAACATGTCATAACTGTCTGTTTCTCAAGGTAACTGTTTTGTTTTAATTTAAGAATAGGAAGCATTTAAAAAACAAAATCCATAAGCTATTTTGGCCAGTCCTACCACAATAACTAAATTCCAGATGCTTGCTTCTCACAGATTTTTCTTTTGTTTTTCTTACTTGCATGCCAGCATGCATGGAAAAAGTGCACATGTACTTTTTGCAATACATTTTGCAATCATTTTAAAAGCCTTAAGAGTACAAATTGAGAAATAGTTCCATGGAATTTTCCTTGTAGTGTACATAAGCTCAGTAAACATGTGTAATGTGACAGAATATAATAAAGTCTGTATCCCCCATATAAACTGTTAAGGTTTGCTAGCAGAGGACTTAATCACTTTGGTTGAGGCTATTTATAGGAAACTACATATTAAAATGTTCTTTGATAGACATTCTATATTGGCAAAATCTGTTTTCTTGCTCTTTATGTATGAACATGATAAATTAAGCCTCACTCATGTATTTCTTTTGAAGGGACCAGCCTATCTTCTATAACATTCGTACGTGCATCCATCCCACTTCTGCAGGACCTGGGCCTGTATGCAGGGATCAGTAAAAGGATGGAATAGCAGCTGGGGAAAGGAAAACATCCCACTGGTTTCATGGCTTTGCTTGGCTTTCAGTTATCCAACACAGTATTATTTAGATAAAAAGAATTAAAGCAGTCTGCTTTGACACATATTATTCTTTTTTTAGGTGCTCACAGTGGATGCAATCACCTGAAGATGTAGCTCATTTTGGACCACAAATGTATTGTGGCATGATTTAAAATAAAGATATAAATTAAACGTTCAAAATCAGATCCTTAATGATATATGGACATATCCCTAGGCTTCAATCCTGCAAATATATGCACATTAACAGAACCTCTCATGTACACAAATTACAGTATTTAAATCCTCTGAGAATTATGGACCTAATTTTGCTTGAAGGGAAAAAGAAACGTGTCTTCACTGAGCAGATATTATATTTTTGTCTCTATGCCCTTTACTAAATATCTCCCAAAAAAATTCTTGTCAATTTTTATTAGATATATTGTTTGATAAAATGAGATGGAAAGCAATTGTATATACAATTCATGGTGTTAATTAAATAGCTTACAGTAATTTCTGATACAATTGTTTGATTTCTAAACTTTGTAATTTTTGCCAAAAACATCAGTAAGATAGTCCTGTTTAGAAAATAAACCTTCCCATTATTTAACGTCAGATATGCAATTTATAATAAAAATCAGAAGCCTGTCAATAAAATTGATGTGACTAGCAATTCAAAAGCATTGCTGTGTTTCTAATATCATATTGGTATTTTACAAGCTCTTACTGGGAGTGACAGAGGACGCAAAAGACAGAGACATCATACTGCAAGCACTGTCTTCAGGTAGGCTGACAGGCACCCTCCAGGGCAGCCACATTTCTTTATTGACCTAAGAGGGAGACGTTATTCCCAGATGTCACACCTGGAATTGCTTTCCAGAAAGATGCCAGAATTGTCTAGAGCAGGCAGCAAATGTTCACCTCTGTCTGAGGTGCACAGTGAAAGGAGAAAGGGCAGAGGAGACAGGGCTGTCCAAGGGATAGAGCTGCAGAGGGGAGACAAAGAGGGAGGGAAAGCAAAGGGGAACTACGACCAAAAATGTATGTATGATGATATCCTGTCACACTGTAAGTACAGTCACTTCAGAACGCACAACCTTCGTGCCTTACTCCCACCCCTTTGATACAGATTCTCAGGCAGTTATTTCTGATCTATGCTCACCACCACAGAGTAGAGCCCAGCTGATTTAAAGACCTCCATACATCTTAAGCTGTCTCCTTCCACATGATGTTCTAAGGCTCCAGTAACCTCAAGCTGCCAGCATTTGCACCCTGGGTGCAGACTCCAGCATGTTATGGTCCCTCAGAAGGTCTAAGCAGTGTTTAGTTGCTGCACTGTTTTCTAATAAGAATCAACTGGCAGGATCCCTGCTCCTCTGACATGCCTCTTTTCCAATACCCAAGAACAGCATGTCTTTTCCATCCTTTGCCCTCTTTTCTCCAAAAAGAACCTGGAGCTCTGGCTTTGAAATGCTCTGGCACATACACAGAAGAGCTTCCTGAGCTCTCAAGAACTCATTGCAAAGATACTGTTTAACTCATCTCAAGACAAAGAACAGAGCCTTTACTTGGGACAGAAATCCTGTAATTGCAATATCATATGTCATGGCACTTCAGATCTGGACTGAACTTTCATCATTAAGCTTATGCATAAGAAATCAAATCATCTGACTAATGAAATTTCTGGCACAAGAGGCTTACTGATATTCAGTAATCTAGAATTCATTAACAGAATAGATGATTATATTATTGCAATCATTTTGTGCATCATAAAATTCATTAGAAAATACAGTGATATTACTGGTGCTCCTGTTACACTAAAACATGAAATAGGGTGATAGCAAATAAACAAATAGATGAATCATAGTTCCCAGTTTCATCTCTATGCTTAGTCTCATCATTTCAAAAGTATATCCTCTGAGCAAAATAATATAGTTTTTGTTACATTTTAAAGCAATTTTCTATAGAGTTGTTACAGGGCATACTGCTGTAAAAGTTAGACCTACAGATGGCTGTATTTTTAGGCCCATTCTCGGCAAAAAAAGTTACTGATTTCTATCAAACACATTCTGTGCAGCCACAGGCCTGCCTATTATTTAAAAAAAATCCCCATGCCCTTAAAAGTGACTTTTCAGGCAATTATAGCATGCCTGTGCTAATCCACCCTTAGTCAGTGACAGGAAATTATCAGAATAGCAGACAGCTTCAGATATTACCGTGCTCTGTCATGCTGGATGGAGACCTAGTTGCTTTGACAAGCAGCATCTCCCTGACATTTGAAGCAAATCAGTGTTGCTGGCTTGACACTGCAACTTCTGTTTGCTGCCTCTGATGTCTCTAATCAGAAGGCACAGCTCACTAGCAGGGAGTTCTGCAGAGCTTAAAAAGAGCTTAGTCCCTTAGTAGGCACTTCTTGATAAAGGCCCCACTGGGAATCATAATTTGTCTCTGTGCTGGTTATTTCATCTCATCCTCAATATTACTTCTTCCTTATCAAGCATCAAAAGCCTAAAGAGAATCTCTAACTATGATGCCTTTTGTGGGCTGATGCCACTCAGATTCACCTGAATTCAAAGGTGATGTCTTAGTGCTTTACCTAGTGCTTAAGCCATAAAGGGAATTTATTGAGCTGAAGTGCAGCCTTCTTGGCAAAGAGTGCCTGCAGCTCCCGGAAACAGCATGAAAATAAGGCTGAGGTTATATCTGCCATTTGAACTGAAGGCACACCTATTTGGCTACCTGAACACACGATCCTGTGCTACTGTTCGAGCCTGACTGCTAGTGGATGATGCAGATCTCAAAGTTTTCTTTTCATCTCTAACAGATATGGCACATAACTTCTCATATTATCCTATCACCCAGCTTCGCCTCTGACAGCAGGATCACTGGCAGAAGTGAAAAGGCCTGAGGAGATCTGGCGCTGCAGTTAGCAAAAATCCCTGGATAAAAGATGCACCAAAAGAAGCTTTCTGAAGGCAGCTACATGCTCACACTCCCTGCTGGGGAAAGCAGTGGTCACCATGGACCCTGTTTTTGAGGAATCTCTTCTGTTCCCTCACACCATACATCTTTTGGGCAGTCAGCACAAGCACTCCAGACCAAGAGACAGAACTGGTTAAGATAACCCGCTCCCAGATAAGGTATGAGAACACCCTGTATACGTCACACCCTCCTTATCTGAAGCTAAAAAATGCTTTATGCTTTTACAAATATATTTGAAAAGTAAGCATTACACAGCTACAGTTTGCAGCTTTTATCAGGGAAGTACTGATGTTCATCAGAAATTAGTCTGTATAATTACAAATGCACAACTGTAGTTTTTATTAAAAACTAAAACCACAGAGCCAAGAAGAAAAAAAAACCCTGCCCCTACTTGCTCTGAATACTGTTTGCTAGTGTATAATATTCTCACACTTCTGGTTTATAACTGTATCTTTAAAAAAAATTGTGAATTATATTCATTTAATGCTCAATGTGTCTCATCTAAAAAACTGCACACACTTTGGTTATGTTCTTTGCTGGCTAAGGAAAAAGGAGAGCATATAAATTCTAAATCTACTGTTGATATTGTAGCAGTGGTATGTCTGTCCTGGCTGGAATCAATCAGGAAGACTATGACACCAGTAACATGTACGATATACAGACATGCAGTGAAACATAATAATTGTCACAGCTCCAGAAAACAAACACCTAAGATATGGGAAAAGATAACAAACAAGGGCAAGGAAAGCAGAGACAGTTCGGCTGCTTATAATTCTGTATTTATAATGTAAATAACACTACTATAAATTCAGCTGGCATACTGATCAGCAGACTGTATACTGAAAAATTAACTGTTGATCAAGCAAGCCATGGCCAGATCTTGCAATTATTTATTTTGAACAACTCTATTGAGGTGAGTCATTTTATGGATGTCTGCAGATCCTACGGCAAAGTAGCAAGCTCAGCACCAGTTACACCCTGTTATGGTTGTGACAGCCAATGCCTCTTTCCTTCCAAAGGTAAATTGCAGTAGGGTTTTACAGAGCAAAAGCCCTCTGAGGTCTCAGGCATGCTGACAGCATTTCTGAAAATGTGGACTTTAACTTCCCTTGCAATTGTATTGTATCTTTATTAGAAAATTATTATAGACATACTTTATCAACAGGCTAAAATAGAAGGCATGACTACACAGCTATCTAGAGCAAGGTCTGCACTTCTTTTAGAGAGGTAAACAATAAAGTGTACTTTGACTCTTCTATCATCTGTGCTGGAATACTTGCAGTATTCCTCAAGAAAAATAATGCACATTAAACAAGTTGTTCTGAAATAATTACAAGTGAAGTAAATACTTGTACTCCGCTCTGATATATGAGGAAACTTAATATATGTAATTCACTGGCATACCATCTCACTCCTTCCAAACAGAAGAATGGGAAATTTTCAATTTTTTTTGTTTTGTCAGCACTTCTCTGTTTTCTGCAGATCAAGCTTATTTATGTGCTCTACCACAGATAGCATAATATTTTAGTTTCCAAATTCTGATATATAACAAATTCAAAGTTTAAAATGACCCTAAATGTGTCCTCTTCAGAGCATCACTGGCTGTGCTGGAAAGCTATCATGAGTTCAAAAGCCATGCTAAAACTGCAAAAGATGAAAAAAAGCTTATGGATTTATGAATGTGAAGTGATTAAGGCTGTAGTTCTTCAGGCAAGATTGTTTCCTGACTGAAAAACTACCCAGAAAAATGGAGATCTCTCCTGGAGAGGAATTTAGATGAACAAAAACAGCACTTCAACATTATTAGCATTTTTTGGACAAGCAAGAAAAAGAGAGGGACAAAACCCAAATACACTAGTCTGGGCACTGAAAGAAGAATTCTGCCTGGGCAAAATTATTTTAAATCAATGGTTTTGTATTTATAGCACATTTTGATCTGTAATTGCATTAGCATAATGTAGTACAAAGTTAATGTTGAATGTGATAAAGAACACTTTAATCTACAGAATGTGCAAAAAGCATAAATGTGCTCTTAATGGCACTTTTGTTTTGACTGACAGAGGTTTATGTCAATGAGAGTAAAGGTTTTAATGAAAGGAATTGCTACAAAGCATGTGAGTACATTTACTTCTCATACACATGTGAATAAGAGACATTAATAAAGAAATACAGCTGCCTGTAATATCTAGCCTTTAATCTTCCATATTCCATTTTTAAATTCATCATGGAGGTGTGGTATTTTGATAAAACATTAGCACAGTTCTGATATAAAAATGGCAATACCTGTAAATTATTTAATCACATCTTTTAATACAAGTATTGAACATGTCAAAAGTCTTGCAAAGATAGAAACCTGTGAATGAAAAACTACTACAACTAACTAAAAATTAAGTTCTAAAAGACTCCCACTCCCCAGGCTCTGTACTCTGCTTGCTCTTAACTTTTGGATCCTTCCAACAGGAAGCACCACCAGGAAAAATTGTGGGTTTCACGTTTAGAGCACGCAAGAATTGGATTTTGCAAAGACTATAAAATTGATTGCAGATGTGTCACATCAATGGCAGTCCCTTCTGCCTGCACTGTGAGTGCCCTGCTGTGACTGCTCTGGGACTGCCCTTACATGGGGGGAGCAGGGCAGCAGGGAGAGAAGGGGACAGGCAAGTAAAACAGTGTGAAGACTCCAAAAGCAAATCCAAGCAGAGAAAATGCCTTAAATAATTACTTGGTATGAGCAGCACTACTTTGTGATGAGAAAAAATTGATACTGGGTCACACAGAGTAAGACGAGTCCTCTTCCAACACATGGCATGTACTCATTGCAATTAGAAAAATCTCACTTTCTGAAATAAATCTTTTACAAACTAAAAACTGTTCACCTGGAAACCATACACACGACTGCCATGCTGGTTTTCAACCATCAGGAAGTCTTTTAACAGAAGTTGAGAGGAAGTTGATGATGAATTTACCCTTCAGCAGAGCACCTGAACCGAAAGGCACCTGCTGAAATCCTTGTGGAGCAGAATATCTTGGCAGGGAAAATGCTGCCCATGTGTTTTCAGACAGAAACTGAGTATTTCTATGTGTTACTGTCATCTTAAAAAATTATATCCACTGATTATCTAACACTTTAGATATAATATAGAAAATATCTGAGCCAGACAACTACTGCATTTATTCTTTCTCCCTAAATTCAGCAGATTGCTCTGGTTTTAACATAAAAAAGGTGCAGCCCCTCTCTCATCTGCTTGAACCAATGCAATTAGTAAGCTAAGAGAAGCACTGCCACAAGCACAATTCATTATCATTGTTCCAGTCTGTGTTCAAATTATATTTAAAATAGTTGGCAAAGAGTATTGGCGAAAGAGAAATAAAACATTGCCCAACACATCCATATTCTACAGGTTGCATTTAAGCATGCAAGAATTTGATTCTCTTTCATACTAGACTGCAGCCAGCACTAAACTATTATTATTGTATTATATACATGACCAAATGAGATTAACAGTAAATAATTGTGAATTAATAATAATGAATAATGAATAATAATTAATAGCAAATAATAATGAATTAATAGTGAGTATTTTTTTTCTGCAATATAAGCCTTTCACTCTTGCCTGAAACAATACACAACAAAATAAAAACAAAAAAACAAAAGTAAAAGAAAATATTTTCCTTTTTATAGACTTGTAAAATGAGTCAACTGTTTTTTATTTGCTGAGGTCCACTGTTTTAGAAAACAATGAAGGCATTATATTTTGTATGTAACTCTCTCACACAAGAATTGAAAGGAAGACATTTCTGACTAAGTGCTTACCTGCAGAGTCCCCAAGACTAATAACAAGTTACACTGATTCACCGTGTAAAACATAATTCTTTCCCAAGGGTCTAAGTTTTGTAACTTTTCTCATTAAAAACCCCAATCATGACTATTTCAGCAAAAACAACTGTCTTTTTTTATTTTCCAAAATTTTAATACACTAACCATTCAAATTTTTATTTAAGTTTTTAAGCAATTATATTTTTAAAAAATTCTTACAAATATCACTGACTTCATGAACCTAGGTTTATGACTGCTAGTCTATTTGAATAAAATAAAATCAGTGAAAAGTACTGCATTTTTTTAAAATAATGTGCAACCTCATACATTCCATCAAAAATACCAAAAGTATGTCAGGAAAGTCTTTAAGTGTTTTCTGGTGTATGCTACGAACCAGTAACTCTTAGGTTTTAATTCTCTCCAAGAAGAGTAGATCCTTTTTTGGATACTAGTCTGAACAGTGCCTTCTCTCTAAAAATCTGTAGGAATGTCTCCATGGTCGACAGAGGAATCTAGTTACTGTAAAAGAGAAAAACACACTGCCAGAAGGTCCCTTTGGTGCTGTCCTGTCCCTTTCCTGTTGCCTCACCCTGTCCATCACACCTGAGAAAATAGTACAAGAAGTTTCTTGCACATATGTACAAGCCTCATAACTGATGGTTTTGAGGCAACTGTTAGAAAAAGTCACAGAGGGAGAGAATCCTTCATTACTGAAGTCTCTGTGTTACAGTTACTAAACAATGGAAGTTTCATGTTAACCAGCATCGACCCACTGCAACCTGACACAGATGAGTAACAATCTTGCTATCATTTCCCAGATGAATAATCCTCTGAGTAAAAACTCCTAAACATTATCAGTTGCTGTTCAGACAGCCCAGCTGTGATGAGTCAGGCTGCAGGAGCACCTCAAGCCCCAGAGAAGCCGGAAACCTGCCAATGATTAAAGGTAGAAGCGTCCAAAATGTAAGAGAAATAAGGCTACCAGCTTGTTTACAAAAGTCTCCATCATTAAGGTCAGACAGACCTTGCAGTGCTTTTTCCTCACACGGTTATATCAGCATGTGAAAAAGACTCGTGTCTCCCCAGTTGACACAGTCACGCCGAAGAGCCTCCTTGTGTGAGCACAGGTTTTGTTGACAGAGGAGGGTGGCTGGCAAGCTGTAGCATTTAGAGATGAGGTCTAGTTACACCAACCATAAGCCCATCTTGTTGACATCTCGGTTTGACTAAAGGCACTCTGCTAACATCACATCTATCCCACACAAGTGCTGTAGTATATAGGTGACAAGGTAATGCCATGCTGTGTACAATACAGTTTCTCTGCTCTAACAAAACTTCATCACAAGCATGGATTCATATCTTTAAATTGGTTAGCTCATTTTTCTAGGATTTAACAGTATTGATCCTTTTCTGTAAGAAATTCATTATTATATCACCTGTACTTTACAATGAAGGTGATGTCTGTAATTTTTATACTGCTTGTGCATTCAAGAAATATGAGACAAGATTTTATAACAACATTTTTCTATAGACACTGGTTTTAGTGTAGTGTAGCATGGCCTTACAAATTATTTTCCTCTTTAGTCAGGAAAAAATCAGTCAGCAAGCAAGTTGCTTAATGTTGTTTACAACATCTTCTTAAGGTCAAAATTAACATACATAATAATCATTTTAAGGAGTGACACTGTGATGCATCAAGCCTGAAAGAGGTCAAGAATAAGTCCACTAATAGTGTCACCTAATCCTTATATATATACCAATATTCAAAAGCATCTAGGATCCAAGTGGCTTGGTCTTCTTCATGAATTTTTGAGACAGTTTGTACATATAAATACTTATCAAATACTGATTCATGGAGTGAATCAGTGCAGAAAATTTCTCTGCCTTGCCCTTGTAGGAGTTGGTTTTCTAGTACACTAAGTTCTCAGGTAGCCCAGGGTAATCAATGCCTGAACTCAGACACTCAGGCTTGGTGCTTAAATTTAAGTGGCATGAATATACCCACCTTCAACAGCCTGTTTATTTTCACACAGAAGTGTGCTGAAATTCCCATAGATTTTGCTTAGAGTTTTGTTGGCTGAATATGATTTGCTGATTTATTCTTTACAGGTTTCTGTTTTTCCATGCGTAACATTATTCTATTGCCTTTGAATAGACTCAAGACTACACATCTCAACTACTACATAACAAAGAACCCTGTTTAATATAACTACATTTTTTTAAGTGGCTTAGGAGGAGTGCATTAGGCTGTTTACAAAGGGCTTACCTACTGTAAGCATGATTTAAGTACTTTACCTTACTTGGAAATACTTTAAACTTTTCTATGCATCTGCAGACAAAAGAGGCTGAACAACACTATGTCTTTTAGATTTAATTGCTGGTCTCTGAAGCAACCAATCTATAACACTGTATCAAAAGTGTTAAGGTTGTTGATGTTGAGGTGCTGATGAACTAAACAAACCTCTCAGCTGATGAACTAAACAAACCTTTCAGCTGTCAGATTTGACAGTGACACACATAAAACATCCTCTTTATAAAGTGGAAGCAACACAAGCACATCAGGGAGTCAACATACTATGCATTCAACCTTCCAAAGCAAAGCAAGCAGCACACCTAATTTTTTTTTTCTACAGCTGCATACAAGGAGCAACAAGGGGGGAATGGCCTAACTTTAAGGCATTTCAATACCTTGAAGCAAAACTGAACTAGTCTTCTCAACAAAGTTAACAATATTTTAGTTGTTTCCCTTACAGTGGATGCATTGGGAGATCAGGAGCTGCAGTTGACAGAGTATTTTGGGCAATTCACAGTCACTTCTCACTACATACCAAAAGTCAACACATCAAATCTCACTCAGAAAGGGATAAAGAGGGGGAGAATTAAGTAACTCTTCCTTAAGCATACAGTCATTTTAAATTATAAACTGTAGGATAAAAGGCCTAGCGATAACTCTATTATGGCAACAAATTATATGCTTTATCTAAATATAGCAGAGACATTGTAAAAAGACGCAGTCCTTCCCTGCCCCGCCCTGTTCAGTCCGTTTCTGTTGCACACATTTACCCGCATATTTCAGCCACCGAAGTGCTTTCAGATGCACGTGAGATAGAGACCATTCTCCCAATCTAAAGCACATAGAGTCATGCAAAACACAACCATATTTCATAGGGAAAATTTGAGTGTGACATATTTGCCAGAAATGCTTCTGAAACTTTGTCATACTTTTTCAAGAGATACTATGACCCTGTGTCAAACAGATCTGCACACTAACATTTTTAATTTTTTTTTTAACTGACATTATTTTAAAAATTTTAAACTTAAATGTTTTAAACTGACACACTGAGAGCAAAAGTGGTTTGTGCATACAACATTCTGTCACTAAGGTGTAAGCTGGGTGTGCTGCAGAAAACTCAAGATATAAGTGCTCCTAAGTGGAGACAAGTACATCTGGAAAAATGGCCAAATTTTCTAGTCATTAATCAGAAATGAAGGCAGAGATACACAAGCAAAATCTATTTTCTTGTTGGCTAAGTCTAGTCTATTTTTTTCATTCTGAGTTTGATTTCTGCAAGGACATGCCAAAATCACAAAACCCAACTCTCAAGGTACATTAGTCAGATGAACACTGAGGTGTTGTTTTCTTATACTGTCTGCCATGCCAAACCAATGCATGTTCCCACTGATGCAAGAGGAAAACTAGTGTGAATCCTGAAGTTATACAGAATTGTATCACTTAATGTACATTCAACTGAGGTCAAAGAAAAAGTGTGCTGATTATCTACAAATTTCTCATGCACTGCTCAGCATAACTGTAAAATGATAATCATTCATTATAATGGTAGTATTAATTAATGCCTCCAATTAACCCTTGATCCCTCTGAATTAAAGTTAATAACACTGGTGCATATGACACCAAAGGACTGATCTCAGTCTGGGAAAACCTTCCTGACTGAATTGTGAGCAGCCAGATAATTTTTTCCTGCCAGGACAAAAATACAAATAAAAAAATCCTTGTAATAAAACACCAAATAGATTATTATTATTACTGCCACTTTTTTCCCAGTATTATTTTTCCTATTTACCTTTCTTGCATCTCGTATCATCTTCCGAACAGTTTCCTTTATGGTGTAAGGCTGTGCTCGTGGTGGATGAAAAAGCAGATCAATATTTGTGCCACCAGAAATTCCAGGCATCAGATAGGGCCAACCTAAGTCAAGATTTGGAGCTTCCACATCTGATTCAACGGGCCAGTAGGTTCCCGAGGAAGAGGTGTCATCAATGGCGTGGTTAGAGGAATAAATTGTGTTTTGGGGAAGTTTGTGAACATTGTTCAAAATATAATCGATTTCTTCATCTGCTAGGAACTCTGAGCATCTCTCTTTGGAAAGAAATTCTTTGTAGGCTTCTAAACCTCCTTCAATCAGAGCATCAATAGCTATTCGGTACCATTCCTTGTAATGAGGTTCAATATAGTTGTCTGATCGGCATTCATCATGTAAGGAGGACAGTAAAGATGAAGTTTCCATTTTCACATGTATTTTGTATAAAGTCTTCTAAGTGTCCATTCATGAGCTGATGAAATGTATCTACAATGAGAAAATGAATAAGAAAACAATATTTCTAGATATCTATAACACACACACAGTTATTAACTAAAATACTTTTCTGGTAAAGTTGCTCTAAGTTTTTCTAGTATTTTCCAAGCATTTAAAATATTTTGAAAAGGGCCAGAGACTCCTATTGCCAAAAAAATTAAATATTAAAGAGATAGATAAAAATTAAAGAGATAGGTAATATTATATTAAAGAGACAGATAAAGAGCTTTTACACAAAGTAAACTAAATACATAATTCAGTGATTTTAGGAAGTTCTGATATTACAAGCTATGTCATAGTACACCGGATAGCCATACCAGTAACACCAATACATATCCAATTCATGTCCCAATCCACAGTCATAGGCTGTGTTTCAAAACCTCCTTTGCAACTGAGTACTGTCCGAAGAAACACTTCAGAAAGCAATTAAATTTCCTACTTTTTGACACACTAAAATACTCTGCAATGCATCTCTTTTCTTTGGCTGCTTTGAAATTACAGTCATTCAGGTACTCCTCCTTATCTATCTCTTCTCCCATGCTGATCTAATCCATTTGTTGCTCCCAAGCAGGACCAGCCTACCTCATTTCAGTGAGTTATGAGGAACTCCAGAAAGATTTATCCTCCCACATCTGGGATCAAACTCTGAATCAGCAATTTGATGTCTAGTTTCCACCCTGCTCATTCCTTCTGCCAAAAGGAGCGGCTGCTTTAATCTTTTTTTTTTCAGAACATTACTAATTTGTTTACTGCTGATGTTTTATAAATTCATTCTTATACTTTTTTATTTTATTTATCAAGGTCTGAGATGGTTGCTTTGTGCTGCACATTAGGGATTTAAGAGTGAGAACAAATAACCAATTTTCTCCCTTCACATTTCTGCAACCCTCAGTAACTCACCAAAAAAAAAAAAGGGGGGGGAAGGTGTTTCATAATAGCAGCATCAGCATGTGAAATAGAAAGATGGTAGAACATCTTCCAAGGCTAAGGCATGAAGCTAAAGAGAAAGCATGCAGAAGTAGGAAGAACACTCAACAAAGCAGAATAGTTCAAAAAAGCTTGATAGCTTCAAAATTGACGTTGGGTTTCCCTACAAGCCTAATTATTAGTATAGCAGTATAACAGCAAATAATCATATGGAGTTCTGCTTTCATTTACTGGCATACAAATGTAACTTATTAATTCCCTCTTCCCATCAGGAACTTCCAGATATTTTTGCAAATAATGCAATTGCTTTCCAGTGTCTGTTGGGAACAGTTTAAGTCTTCCCGAAAGGAAATGTAAATCAGCTAAAGTAACCTAAAGGAATGAAAATAAAAGTCTCCATAACTACTGATACTTCAAAAACCAATTAAATGTTCAATTAAACCAAGATTTATAAGGAATTTGGGAAGTCTGAGACTAAAAAAAGACCAAGAAATAAAAATCCAGATCTGAAGCTGGCATCAGCACATCACATGGAATAATTCCATTTGAATCCTGTCTCTCAGCCAAGTAGCAGGGCAGATCTTCCCAGATAGGATTGCTTTCGAGCCTGGGGGGAAGGAGTGTTCTTGGCTGCTTCAAGAGTAGCTCTTTGTGGTGAACTGGAAAGCAGAACACAAAAGGGATCTGACTGCTCTCCCCCCAACTAAGAACTACATGTATTCCTCTAACAGCTACTCAGGGCTTCATTCCACACTGCTCTCACAAGCAGAAACGAAATGTCATAAAACAGGAGCGATACCATTTCCCTTCTCACAGATGCAGTTACAGCCCGTGGTGGAAGGTGACAGAGAACTAAGCACACAGTACAGGCAAGACAGACAGACTCAAAGACTAAACTTTTACCATACTGTAAAATTAAAACAGCCACATCAGGACTGGCCGAATGGTCTGGACCAGGTTTTCAAGGCATTTTAGATACAGGACGAATAACAACCAAGGGTACAAAATGCAGGTACTCAGCTGAGTTGTTCTCAAGAGTCTGAACAGTAATACAGATGACTTCATTGAGATTCCAACACACCCCTCTTTTAGGGCCCTCCAGGACAAATCATTCTCTAGTCACTGTAGCAATAGTCAGTCTTAAAAGTCAGTCTTATTATGATATATAAGACTAAATATGATTTAACAAAGGCAAGTGAAAGATATTTCCAAAATTCTTAGTACTTTGGAATGGATATACTTCTGAAACAGAAATTTTTCCACTGACTGCATATATACAGTTAAGAAATACGTGTTTATTTCGAAAGCCTGTCTGAATTGATTTTTTCCTCTTCTCATTCCATCCTTTGAAAATAACTTAAGGGAATAGGACTATATTTAATATGTAACATTATGCAATATCAAGTACTGAATGTTATGAACAAATAAAAAGAAGAATGATTACATGTATGTTCTGCCTCAAATGCATTTCTTTTATTTGGTTTGGTTCTTTCATTTGTTTTGCACAATAGCATAGTATATTGCTTGACTTTTCATTGAACATAATGAATTAATTAATTGTGGCACAGGTCAAATACAGCAACTTATGTTCAGACTTATGCTGAAAGCAGAGTATACATATAAGTAACTGTGGAAAGGTGAGACTTCTGGTGCAGCATCTTCCAAACAAGAACAGTCATTTTATAGTGAACATCTTTGAAGTTGATGTTTGATTTACAAGTGCTGTTTACAAAAGAAGCTTAAAGCAGTGTACATTAATTTAAGAAAGTAAATGTAAAATTTGCCAGCACGGAAATAAATCACAGAACACTTGAGACAAATGAAAAAATTTTAATCCTGGCTTTTGAAATTAAGGACATCAGCATGAGATACATTCATATGAAACAAAAGAGAATTCCCAAATTACAACAATGAATTCAGGTGTACTTGACAAAAGCTCTAGATATCTTGACACAGGTATATTTCTCCTTAGAAGGTAAGAGCTACTGTGCAGAAACTGAACCTATGAAACCATATAATTCTGGATAAAGAGGTAGAGGTTTGGACAAAATTCTTAATAAACTTATTGGTGTCTTCAACCATGTATTGTGATTTCTGCATAACAAACTCGATCCTTCAAAGATCCTCCTCTGGTCAACAATTACATTATCAAGGTTATGCAGAATGAGGCCCACCTCTGGAAACTTACAGATCTTTATCACACTTTATATACATGATCACAAATTTTACCAGCACTAGGAAAGTTGTCATTCATTGTCTGAGAAATAACCTTGTCTGTTAATCCCAGACCAGCATATCAACCATATTCTCTGCTTGAGCACAGTCACTTAAAACTTTTTTAATAAGTGCCATTGATGACCTTAAATGGAATTTAAACTCCAGTGGAGCTGCTAACTGGATCTTCTGCTGAAGAACACTAATTCTGAGTCCTGCATTGATGTGATTGTCTTGTCCTTCTATTACCACATGCTCACACCTTTTTAATGCCATTAGCAGGAACCCAGCAAGAAAAACTTTTTTTACGAGAAAAGAAGTAACTGTGCCTTTATATAGAAAGATTTGGAGAGTATTCCAGACTTCACAAATGCAGCAAATGACAAATGTCTACTAAAGAAAATTATGCAACATTCTACAGAGGTTCCAGACTAGTATTAGAGACATAGAACTTCTCTGCCATACTAATATTTACAGGATTTGAAAAACTTCCTATTCAGCAACTTCAGGGAGCAGCTCTAACCTCAGGCTCGTACAGCCGGTCCTTGGCAAGGGCCTGGCCATGGTGCTCTCCTCAGGATGGTCTTATCTCTTTTCCCATGGAAATGTGATTACTTTGACAGTTTCTGCATAAAGTTTCAACCTTGCCAGGAAATTTAAACCTCGGGAACGGTTTGTTGCAAGCTGTTGCATACTTTCAGGTATGGTTTTTGGGTTATCCACCTGAGCACCTCTGGCCCACGGCTTGGCCAAGGAGCCTCCCCACGGCTTAAGGGCCTGGCATGACCAACCCTCAACAGAACAAACAGGCGTTTTATGACACCTGCCTTCCACCAACCTTTCTATTAAAGAATTGTATCAAGAATAAATAATAATTACCTTACATTAAGCAGTGACAGGCAGTTATTTAATTATTAATGGAATTACTTTTTCTGTGAATACAAAGGGCATCAAATCCAAGTGAAAAACAACACCGCAAGCGCTCCTGCTGCTTTCCTCCTTTTCTCTTTCTGTTTCTGTTTGTTTGTCCGCTTGTTTTGCGGCGGGTTTTTTGGGCGGGTGGCTTTGTTCTTTCAACCAGAAAGTTAACTTTGCAGGCAGGACAAGGGCAGCGGGCGCTCCGCTGGCGACCCCGGTCCGGCGGCCGCTTGCGCAAGGTGGCCCCGGACGGAGCGCGGCGCGGGGGCCGCGGGAGCCGCGCCCGGAGCCGGAGGGCCCCCGCTTCAAACGGCGCCGAGCGGGATGCTGGCGGGACGGGGGACTGCCCTGCCCCTGCCCGGCCCGTCCCGTCCCGGGGGAGACTGAGGGAGACTCACTTACTGCGCCGGTGCCCCGCGTGGGGTCTCGCCTCCGGAGCGGCGGGGCGGCTCGACCCGGCTGCTGCGAGCGCGGCGGCGGCGAGTCACGGCGGCGCGGCGCTCATCGCAGGTACTTCCCGTCGCTCTCAGGCGCGGTGGGTGTGGAAACCAGTTACAACATGTCAGGACGGTGTCGCACCAAACCCGCCGCCTTGGGAGCGGGGCGAGGACTTGTCTGAACTGGGGAAGCCCGGCCCTCTCCTGCGGAGCGAAGGGCTGCGCCTTCCCGGGCCGCACCGGGCCCCCCACCCCATCCCGGCACGGCACGGCCCATCCTGCGCTGCCCTGCCCTGCCCAGCCCTGCCCGGCAGTCGCGGGAGCCCGCGGGGCAGCGGCGACCCGAGCCAAGGCAGCGGCAGCCCCGCGGCGGGCCCGGGAGCGGGGGGGGCGTGGGAGGTTAAACTCAAAGTAAACGTTGGCTTCAAGAAAAAACAAACCCGTCAGCCTCGAGTCACGGTTTCCAGGTTAACTCCGGTGGAGCAAGTCGCGGCAAGGGAGCGATACCCGTTTGAGACCTTCAAAGTCGGATATATGGGCAAGCCCCTTTTCCACAACTCAGTTGCTTTGAAAAGGCTCTTCTTTTGCTCTTCGTGTCTCGGACGAGAGAAACGGACCTGAAGGTAGAGCCCCCCCGTGCTGGCAGCAATGCACCTGGGCCTTTCTGCCTCATTCTTCTCTCCAGCAGCAGCCTAGACGGCCACATGGCAATCCACGTGTTGAAACCTTGGGGAGCGCTCTCGAAAGGCTCTTTGAAAACGCGATCATCTCTTCAGCAGGATCTTGAAAGATCAGCACATCCCATGTGTATAACAAGGACGCTGAGAGGGTTTTGTAATTTTAGACTTTTTGCAGATTTTGTCCACATCATTCTTTGGTGCCTAACTTCAGGCAGCTCTTTTTTGAGGCATTTAAGACAATGCAGTGTAACCCTGACGTTTAGGCTTTATTAACCATAACTCATCCAGTCTGGCTTTAAGCACAAACTCATTTTACTGACCTTTACTGCCTAATAGTAAGTGTGGGATGTATCCTATGCTGTGACATTTTGATGATGGTTTCTGAGAAAACAGTAAAAATATGCAATATCTGCACAGCAATATTTGTATATTTATATGTATATAAGTGTATAAGTCTGGCCATCAGAAAGTGTTTTTCTCTTGTGCAGTTAATTCAGGTAGTGGAATGCACAAGAGGAAATACTTGGTGTTAGTATACTCATGTACAACCCTTTACAGACAAAGGAGCATCTGGATTAAATTATTAGACTCTTTTCACACTCAAAAAAGAATTTCCCTGGTTTTGATGGGAAAGAAAGGGTGAAACTGCTTTAAAACCAAAATTTTAAAATGTTCTATGTACATTTTATAGTTAGTACACGGCACTTTTTATCCCATGAAAATAAGTAGTCAGGAAGGAGAACCTGCTTCTGTGGAAACATACCCATAAGGTGGTGAGGCAATATAAATTCCTGAAAGAGATGATCTATTTTCTAAAATTATTTATGATTTGGTAGGAGGGTAGATGAATGGTCACAAAACTTCTTTTGACCTTGACTGAATTGGTTGGACTTTTATTACACAAAATTTGCAGGTCTTCTAGAGAAGTTAAGTGGTTGAGTACAGGCTTAACATAAGCAAAAAGCTATAATGAGACCAATTATAGCTTTTTAAATAAGGAAATCTGCATGAAAGAAAGTATGTCAGTTTTTTTGCCTAGTTAGTATCTGTACAAGAAAAGGTTTTTTCTGCTCCCTTACAACTTATCAATTGAAGCCCTCCAGCAGCTATACTAGACCAGCCACTTCATAAAACCTAACTTGGCTTATGCATTTTGGAAACTGTTAGCTGTCAAAATAAAGAATGTTTTTTCCTAGCAGGTAGTAAACTTCTGTGTCCTGTAGCCACAGGCATCAGTGGAAGTAGACAGTATGAGTGAGCTTCAAAAGCAGTAAGATAAATTCTTGAACAATAGGTATAAAACTATATTATAAAAGTGTAAGGCAGGAGTATGTGCTTCAGTATCCCTACTCCTAGAGTTGTGGAACTGCAGCAATATGAGGGGAAAGGATTGCAGAAATTGGGCAGCCCTCATTTGCCTAAACAGCCTTTCCTCTTGCCATTGAAAATGTAATATTGGGCAGGATCGGTTGAAGCACCCTATTGCTAGAAGGTAAAAGGTTGTTAGCACAAATGTAATGGCACCAGTCCAAAAGTTTATTATATGGATGGTTATTAAGGATTAATACTTATTTGAATTATATTTATATTCCTACTGCATGCTTACTAAGATTTCATTTAGATTTACTAAAGGGAACATTGATTTTGAAGCAGTGGATATTTATGCAATTCATGATACCTATGCGTTGAGCTTTTATTAGATTTTAGCAGATGAAGAAAGAATACAGTCCTGAAGATTCATACTATTTACAAATCAATGGCCATCTAATCTAAAGCATAAGCACAGAGACCTCACACACTAATCTTAATATTAGAGGAAATGTGCTTTTACAGATATGAATATAAAAGGACCTGCCAGTGCATATCTTTTTATATTCATATCTGTAAAAGCACATTTATACAAAGCTTGATAGGTAGTAGTACAAAATCCACACCTTTCATAAAGTAGCAGAGAGAAAAATGAGCCATAAAACTCATTTAATGGAAATTAATATGGAAAAGCAGGCATCCTACTATCAGTACATCTTTTTCAAATTAAATAATCATAACCTACTCTAATTGATATCCCATTCTTAAATCAAATATACATTAATTTGATCCTTATAATATTAAGGAAATAATTGGCAATGTCCAGTCACTGGCTGGTTTGCCAGTTACTTTCACAACTTCTATCAAGAAAAGGCCAGTAGTCAAAATACAAAGTATTAAAGCCAAGGTCTTTTACTGAGAGGATCCCTAACCCATATATTGGGGCCTGGGTATATGTGCCATATACTATATGGTAGATTTTTGTTATAGGTCAGGTCCTGCGTTGATGACTTGTACAAGCCTTCTGAAATTACTTCAAGAAATTCAATTGTGTGAAGTGAATCTGTGTGTTTCCTTTGAGAAATTTATGGTAAGAGATGAGTAAAGTTATGCAAAGTACATTATTTTGAGACACAAGTAAATAAATAGAGATCCACCAGTCTTTATTTTCTGCCTACAGCATAACCAGCTGAGAGAGAGGGCAAAAGAGCAGTGAGTGGGATGATCAAAGGTGAAGAAGAGTTTGCATCTGAGGAAGAGTCATGCAGTTTGGGACTCTTCAGACTGGAATGGAGTTGGTGATTGAGGCTTCCTGGTGTGGTTCATTACATGATGTGTAGCTCCAATGTACAACAGGCCTGAATACAGAGAAGGCAACTCCTCTGAGGTCAGCTTTCATATAAGGCCAATACCTCTCTGTGAGGCAGCTGCAAGACAAGAAGTTCTAAACTGATGGAGGTTTACTGAGTATTCTCTGCTCCTACAATTTGTTCCTCTCACTTTCCTCTTTGCCACTGGTCTGTCATTAAATGACAGATACAGATCCACACAGACCTTTGAATATTTCTGAATTCATACAGCTGTTCTTATATTCCTTCAGAGCATGCTAAAGCCAATGTATAAAGAAATTGTAGAAGATACAGTTTTTTTTAAATTCTATACATTTAGTATTATAGAAACTACTATATACAAATTCATATTGTATATAAGAATCAAATTATTAAACAAAGCCATACACCAGTTGGTCTGAGATTTTGACTACATTAAAATCCAGTTTGCTGTTTACCCATTAGTAAAGGAAAATATCTCTTGTTTAAGCTGTTTCTCCTTATTACAGATTCCATGATTGTCCATCCCCATGTAGGAAGGGAGAATAAGTCCCTTATGGAATGGCAAGTTGTCTGCTGTTGAGCTTAATGTTTTAATGATCTGCAGTTCTAGATCTTGCATTAGGCCATCACCAAAACCCCAAAAACAAGTACAGTGCATTCATAGAATCATGGAATGTTAAAGTGTTGGAATGGGCCTTAAAGATCTAGTCCAAAGCCCTCTGCCATGGGCAGAGACACCTCTCACTAGACTAGGTTGCTCAAAGCCTTGTCCACCCTGGCCTTGGACACTGCCAGGGATGAGGCATCCACAACCTCCCTGGGAAACCTATTCCAGTGTCTTGCCATCTACACAGTAAAAGTAAAAGCAGACGAGGTTATGGTCACTGAAACTTCTCCAAACCTGGAATAGACACAGCAAACTTCAAATACAAGTACAAATTGTGAACTGATGGGTTCAACTGGAGATGTTTCAACTACAGAAGAAAAAAAATATACAAGTACAGAAGCAGCAGCTATTCTAGATCCATCTAATTCAACATCACGTCTTTGACAGTAATTGGCTAGAACAATGTATTTGGGTGAGTTGGTGGGCTTCCATCTTAGCTCTTTCAGAGGCATATGAGAGTTGGAGATGATAAATCCCCATCACTGCCATCCCCAAAGATGCTGAAAACCCAAACATCTGAATTCCCAAGTAGATAAAATACAGAGTCTTTTGTTTCAATATGTTTCTTGCTATGAGATTGTGGGAGGAAGGGGACACATTTTAATGGCACTTAGGCAGTGCTCTCTGTGACAGGGAGACAACAAGATGCAAGAATTACAAGTTGCAGCAAGAGAAATTCTAATTGGGCACTGGAAAATTCTTCACTGAGGGGGTGAGTAAGCACTGGGATGTGCTTCCTGGACAGCATGTGGGATCCACCTCCGTTGAGATTTTCAAAACATGACTGAACAAGTCCTTGGACATCCTTAATTAATTTTTCAGTTAGACTGATTTGAAGCAGGAGGTTGAGCTAGATTACCTTCAGAAACCCTTTCCAGCCTAATTGTTATGTGATACTGTGATTTTATCCTTATTTTTCTTCCTGTAACAACTGTAATTCTGACAGAGGTTATTCCATTCTTAGAATGGTAAAATTCTTACCAGAGTTTTTTGAAATGTAATATTTCTTTATTCGTCTCTATTATGCATCTCTCTTTGTTATATTATAATCCCCAGTCTTTAACTGAAATTACCAGATGATAATCAAAATTTTGGGTTTATAAGTTTAATACTTTTACATTAACAACACTTAAGAGCACTGCAGAATTACTTTTAGTAAACTGAGGAGGTTTGCTGATTCATGTGAGAATCAACTGAGAAAGATGAGAAATAATAGCTTGAGGTTATGAAATAATGTTGTTATCTGATTGTATCTAGGGAATTTATCAATAACGGAATGGCTAACTTCTCTATGCTTACATTGGCCTTGGAGTTAAAACAGCAAGAGCAGTGGAGACTGTTCACTCCTAACCTTGGAGTCTTCAGCTAGCTGTTAATCTTCTTAAAGTCTGTCTTGAAATCCTGTAACCAATAAATACATAACATTTCTTAGCCCAGCTTAGGTCTGGAATCATAATTGTGTCATGACTATGTGTGTTCCTTATGTATGCAGCACACATGACTGGCACTGATGAAACTTCAACCAAAACAAATACTGTCAGATTTTACTGGTTATTGGTGAACTATCTGACATCAGAGAGAAGCTCTGTGTCAAATGTTTAAAAACAAATAAGATGAAAAGTTTTTGTACTCTATCAATAATATTGATATGGCTGCAAGAGACTGTGTTCCAGTGTTTAGAATAATGCTTTGAGTTGTCTGTGATATGTGATGGTTAATCTGAAATAATCAGGACTTTGAACAGTATCTCGGTCAAAACATACTCATAAATTCAAATGTTTGTAAATTCTTTCCATTCCCTTCAGCTACCTGAAATGGAAAAGCTGTGTGATGAAGGCCTAGAGGAGGGTTTGAGCTGTCATCATATGTTTATCAATTATAAGACGTTGTGTGCTCGCAACTCATTTTGATCAAACAAATACATTAACATTTAATTGGCAATCTTAATCTGACTTGTATTGAGTTAGTAAATGAATAAAGGTAGTTCAACAAGGGTCAAAAAATACATACATTAAGGAGTAATTGAGAAAAAAGGGCTGGGTTATGAACATGGAAATTGGCAGTTGCCCTCGCCAAGAACTGAACTTGTTTTTAAATGGAATCACTTATACAGAAAAAAAAAGCAAGTGTTTATGAGTTAGAAAATGTCTTAAGTTCAGTCATGCTGAACTCTGAATGCATGGCAAGTTAGAATGAGGCAGACTATCGTAAAAATATTAACCACCATAAAAATTTTCTCAAAATGAAGTAAATACTATCATTTCATTTTTTTATCAAAGCCTAAGGAATTCCTGAATGAAGAAGCCAATATGATTTCAGCTATTACATGGGGCTTTGATGACTAACACAGAATTTCAGACTCATCAAAAAGTCTGAAAATTGAATTTTCAAAGTTGAAAATTGCTCATCAAATAAGCTCTTCTCAACTGTTATTTTAAATTGGTTTCAGAAAACCTAATTTTTCATTATTAGAACTCTAGCTTGCCTGTTGCTCTCTGCTTGTGTATACAAGGATCTTGGCCCTTATGTGCACCTTCACACCTAACTCACAAACCTGATCAACTTCTAGAAGCTTTGAATTTCTCTTCTCCCATCCCACATGATCAGATCAAAAGGATCTCAGGTACTCAGGTTCTCTGTTGGTTCTGATCCTCTCAACTACATTTCAGACTTTTCAGTTTTTATCTACTGGTGCACCTGCTGCAGTGAGTAAGGAAGGCTTCCGGTGACCTCAGAAATGTGAAGGGCTGGTGACCTTCTGCAGCATGAACCAGAATGCAACATGTCCACACCCACAGGAAGAGCAACAAATGCAAGGTCAGGTCCAGTTGTTATTATGCATATCCTAGTAGTAGGAAGCAATAAAAGAACAGTGGAGCTGAAAGATGAGTAAACAACAGCACTCAGAATTTGATCAATAACCTCCAAATAGGCATTTAATTGCTATATTATTCATAGAAGAAGTAGTTTTTTCATGAAGGTGAGTCGTAATGAATCATGGTTTGAGTCTGGGAAACTACTGTCCACATCAGAAGTAACACATAGTGAGAGACAAAAGGATTAATAAGAAGTACCAATACAAATAATTGAGATGTGATAAGAATAGAAGTATTTCTTAAGGGCTAGTTCATAGGAAAATAATTTAGTAGCATCCTCTGTCATCTCACTTACCCCTTACTGAATGTGCACATACATACTGTTTTATATACCTTCTCAGCAATGTAGTTTTCACTGTCAGAGTTTATTCTTTTTCTTGTCATCCTGCAGTTTCCCAATAAAATCTGCTATTGCTGAAAAAAAAAAAAAATCATTCTCCTTTCTTCTGTGAGTTTGTTCATTACTATTGCAAAATGTTCCTTGATAGCCTAATAAAGTGCCAAAGTAGCTCTATAGAATGTCTGTAAGTTCTGTTTTGATTTGATTTCATATTGGGAATCACAGAAAGCCAAGTACAACAAACAATGTATAATAATCAAGAATATTTATAATAAAAAGTGCCTGAGTGACTATGAGTGTGACTGAATTGTCCTTACTCCACTGCCAGGTAGAAAATAGCACAGTGGAGATGATCATGTTGTCAGCAGACACACAGGAGTCACACTAGCCATCAAAGAAGCCTAGAGATATTTCTGAGAATGCCTGGCACTAAGGGTAATCTTGGCTCTGAGAATGGAAATATGAAGATAGGGAGAAAGGAGATTTGTTCAAAATCAATTCTGTGTAGTGTAAAATTGAAGTTCTTGTTCAATGCTATTATTTGTAACAGCAAATGGAAACTGTTTTGATAGTGTATTCTGGACGTGTATTAACCAGGATGCTGAGAAATGTGGGTGAATGACTGGCTACTTTGAGGAGAGCTGTCACAGTGGAACTGAGTATATTACTCCAATGAATTTCCAGCACCACAATAAATAGAAATACAGACGACAATATAAATACTCCATAAGGAGCTTAAAATATCCAGACAGAATATGTAACACAAAAATGAGGTGTGTAGCATAGTTATTGAAAATGAAGGATTAAAAGGAAAATTAGATGGAAGTGATGATTTATTTAATAAGAAAAAGTAAGAAATTTATGCATAGAACTAAATATATTAGTCCAGAATATGCTGGTGCTCATACTTGGAATATCGCTCTTCTTCAAGTTAAGATTAGTTATTAAGAGGAGAAATAAAGATGTTAATGCAGGAAAGATTGTCATGAGTTAAGGTCAGTATTTTTCTTTATTTGGACTTCTATTGTGATTTACATTGGACAACTTTATATTTCATATATTGTGCCCTGATTGTGTTGGAATGTCTGATGTTAAATGACTTTTTGTGCTGGTAAACTTCTTTAAGTCTGAATTCATATGTACTACAGTCTGCATTTAACATTCTTAAATAAAAAGTGTGTTCCAATCAATACAGATCTAATACCTTATCTTTCATCCTTTCCTCCATCACCCCACAAAGTTTTGGGTAACCCTTGCCAATTTTTCATGAAACAGCAGGTACAGTTCCATCTGTTCCTTTTTCTCCAGAGGGGGAGTTGCTTATATTTTATACTGCTTGTTCTTGTAGGATTCTTTAGGAAGAGTTGGGGTTTTAAAAAAAAAAACAAGCAAACAAATAAAGCTAACAAACAAATACCTGGTATGTTTAACAGGAAAATTTAAGACTGAGGAGACATGTATTGCGTTAGAAACAAAAATTGCTAAATACACAATGGTTATTACTTTCTGTCAAAAATAATTTTACACTTCCTGGAGTGACCTACAAAAAATTCCTTCTCTTGGAGACTCACTTTACCCTTAGGCAGAAAGTTGGAGTGCTGTACACGTACACATATATTCATAGGAGCATTGTATAGAACAACAAATCACATTTACAGCTTTTTGATACCAGTTGGATCTTTTTTGAATGAAAGCTCTTCTTTCAATAATGTCAGAATTCTCTTTTTCCATTAATTTAATTGATTCTACCTGCTTCATACATTATGTAATGAACTTCTAAGCTTCCTGATAAGATTTCAGCAACAATAATGAAATAATAAATTATGTTATAATGATAGAAAAATGCTTACAAAGAAATTCAGAAATATACACGGAAAATAAAAAGGACAATCAAAATATTTTTGTTGACATTGTGTGAAAACTAGAACTTTCAATATTTTAAACTATTTTATGCAATAAACTCTTCATATAATTAAAATAAAGTTGCCTACAGGGATAAACCCTATCAAAACAGTGACTGGAAAATGAGGTGCTTCAAATGTGAGGAATGTAAAAAAAAAAGCTTTCATGTGCAAATTTCAATCTGCTCCTTTTATGTTTATGCATTATCAGATAGCTTTAAATTACATGATTGTATCAGTATTATTTCTTCACATTTGGAAATCCTGCCTTATTCAGTAAAGGGGAAGTTATTTCTTATTTCTTCTTCCTCCTGTATTTGATATCAGATCTTACTCAATATCCACCAGGTAGATCCTGCATCAAATTCAAAATTATCTAATATCATCAGGGGTGATTGTGCTGTGCTCTTGCCATGGCATGTAAGTGCTTCATAAAATTACTTAATCTATGGTTCCCTACAAAATTAAGTGCCACTATTATCCTCATTTTATAAGTGAGAAACTGAGACCTATAAAGATTAAGGTCAGAATTATCAAAAACATTCCCTAATTTTGGATGCTGAACATGAGATGTTTTGTGCTTCATTTTCAAAGCACAAAATACTTTTATCACGCTTTTTGTCTTCACAGCACAGCGTTAATCAACTTGAAGTTGATCAACTTTAAGGACAGAATTGTAGCTTTTTCTCTGCATGGAGAGACTGTGATTGGGTGTTTAGCAAATGGATTCATTAACTCTGTATCTGAGAGATGGGGTACACTGAGTGTTGCAATAGGCCTTTGCCAGAAGAGAAAAATGGTGCTTCACATCTGTTCTGGGCTTTGGAAGGGATCATGCTCTGATACTTTAGGGCACACATTTGTGTGGAGTGGGTTTTAGAGACACTAAGGGAGTACCACTCGAGCTGAAATGTCCACAGGATGCGATACATATCAGGAAATGCAAGCACAGTTCCTGTGCTGCCAGGTAAGTGGTGTCTTTATATCAGCATGGTGACACACCTCTACTAACAAGCCCCAATTTTCAGAGGGATGAATTAGCTCACACACTGAATGGCAATAGTTACCTTGTTTGGGAGCCAGCTTACCTGTCTCAGTCTGCAAACAGGGTAGGCTGTCCACAGAAATGTATGTGTCTGCTTACCCTAATCATGACTGATGCCACTGTTTACCCGTTTTGTTACAGCAGAGAATCTGTATTCCTGCCTTCCAGTTTTCCATCAGTCTCAGCACTCCATGCCCCTTTTGACCATTACAGGTGCCCAGATTCTTGTCGAGGTTATCTTCTCTCAGCAGGACTCAGGTCCTTTATTTTTGCTGTTGATCATACCAGTAGCAAGACCAGAACCTGTGCCTAGGATAGACAAAAAAAGGTCCCAGGCATTCTACAAAGTAGCTCTCTGATATATGAAAATTCATTTATTTCTAGGAATCAAAACCAAGGCTCTTATAGCTTATGACTGACTCCTGAAGAGCAATTTTCTTGCAACACTTATTTTTTTTAGTAAATATGTGTCCCAGGTCAAGCTCCTTACATATGTCTTATGTATATCTCTATTTTATACAATAATCTCATCTACTTTCTTAAGGTCTGCTCAAAACCTACCATTTGTAGACAGGCAGATACTTGCTGGCACATTTTAAGTGCTCTGTAGTAAAGTGCAGTCACACTGAAGAATAGGAAATCTACTAATGAAAGGGGGGGAAAAGACTTTTTTCTTTCTTTTTTTTTTTTTGTTTTTTTGTTATTGAAGCACTATATTGAAAAATTCCTGCTAAGGAAATGCATAGATAAAGGGAGAATGCTTTCTGAATTAATTAGTCTGCCTATGTTTTAATGTTTTGAGACCTTTAATGGAAACCAAAGTAACTGATCTGAAAGAAGATGATCTGTTGATAACTATTGTCCAACTAGTCTGAACTTGAGACAGACATCCTTGATCATGTTAGCACATGAACAGACTCAATTATTTTCAGATGTAAACACCTTACTGCTGTAGAAGACTCTGATACCTTTTTGCAGCTTTTACAATTCGCCTGGAAGCAGTCTTCTCTATGGCAGATCTGTTTACAGAAGAGATTTAATTACAAGGAAAAGTGATAGCAATATATTCTTGCAACTGAAAACACCAATAAAAAATTATCTCATGAGTTCAGGAATTGAATGTAGCTTAAGTTAAAGTATTTTTATTCAGTATTAGCTCCTTTATCTCCTTTCAAGACATGCAGTAAGAAGCCCTGCATCTTCTTATTGTGGTACTTTAAAAAATCGTTTATCACTTTCAGGTGTTACCAGTTTTACTTTCCTTTATTTCCTTTACATTTCTTTTTCTTAGAATTCTGTACTAGTAACTACACTCAATCTGTGTTTGTCACTCTTACATCATGCTGCCTTCTTTCAAGGATGGTCCTTTTAATAAAAGGGAACGTCATAGTACATATTCAACATATAATAACACATCTATTTCTTGTACCTTGTTTAAAATACCAGAATAATTTGGTATGATTGGTGACTGTTCCCTGTTGAATCTTTTGCAGTCATTAGAGCTACCTTGATGCCTTGTCAGGGCCAGAAACTCTAATTGTGTTCTAGTTTTTGACGTACAGAACATGCTGGAACTTGGAGTTAATCTCTGGAATATTAGGCTGTTGGAACTTAACAGTGACCTATTCCTTTCATATTGCCAAAGAAAAGTAACTTGTAAACAAGATAGGACTTTTAAAATTATTTAGAGCCACTGGAGCCACTGTTATGCAGTGGATTGTTCTCAGTCCTGGAGATCTGGGCCGATTATCTTATTCCAAGCCTTTTGACAAGGCTTTAGTAAAATGATAAAGATTTAATTTCTGTGTGAATGCTTCCCTTTCTTTGCCAGCTGCTTTAAATTTCTGCACTGTGCCTGGTTTCTGAGCTATACTGTGGCACAGGTTTTTGTAGTTGATATAAGACTGTACAGATCTATAGCTGCACAATACCATTATATTCTTAAGGTATTGACAGAAAGCTTAGTTCACCAACTGCCAAGCACAGGCTTGTTGAAGCAGTTTGTATTGCCAGCAGGTTTGGTCATTCAGCACCAGTATCAAGCTTTCTTCTTGGCTGCTTCTAATAACTTAATTCATTAACAGCAATTGATGATCTCCACTAATAGGTAAACTCTGAACCTGTGTATAAGTGTTAGCAGATAACCAGCTGGGATTATATTCAGCCCATTATCCATATAGCCTCTTCCTATTGTGAAATGAACATTTTGGGAATATAAGAGTTTCAGAAAATGGCTCAAAATCTCAGTGCACATTAGAAAGAAATTTATTTTTTATCCCACTTTGGGTAGATACTTTGATTTACGCCAGCTCTGGTAAAAGCTGAAAGAGGTTTGCAAATAAAAGGAACTTCAAATATTACATAAATGTTTTACATTTATTCAAATAATTGTCTTTGATAATTTTGCAGTGATGAAGTGCTGCTATTTGTTATTTTGAAAATTTTTAAAAAATTAGGTCTTTTTTGCTTTCTCAGTACTTACAAGGTTGCAAGAATATAAAAATATTCCCTGCCTAAGCAAGGTGAACATTCCCATTAACTTCAAATTAAGTCAAAACAATCTTAAGAGCAGAGATTTGTGAAACTTTGCTTTAGTTGACCAAGATGATATAGAAATGAAAAAACACCATTATTTGATAAACAGATGCATGGAATTTAATTCATCTAAGTTGTCATCTGTCTCCCTGTAGCTGGCATCAAACTGGTGCACCACGTCTTGTGGCTGCCTGCCCACTCATTCATCCTCTGCAGTGTGAGTGTGCACCCGTGTGACCCAGGACAAGTCTGTCTTGTTCAGGGATGTGGTCATGCATGGCTGGTGTTAGGAATGGTGAAATCAAAGCCTCACTTGATTCCCAGCTTGTCCTCTCTTTGTAAATGCTGAGTAGCTTTAAATTCCATTTTGCTCAACATTGTAAACCAGGAAACAAGCTCAATTTAAGATGGAAGAAACATCTCTAAATTGGCAGCTCGTTTAAGCTCAAATGCTTTAGGCTCAAAGCCTAAAGTATTTGAAAGAAAAATTGTTCAAAGGCTGTTAGATGTCCTTGGGAGTTTAGACCCATTTTTATAAATGGTGATAGAAGTGATAAGTGCTCTTTGCTGACACTTTGATGGGATGTGAAAAGACATATTGTTTTAGATATAATAAATGAGTGAGATTTCATATTTCTACAAAGGTAAATCAGTGAATACTTCAATGACAGTGTGAGGCTAAAAAACTTTTTGTTTTAGTTTTAAATTGTCAGTAACGCAGTTGGCCTTCACTGCTTGTATAAGGCTGAAATTGTGTTTGAATGTTGCTAATCCATTAAGAAATAAGTTTAATTTGTAAGTGAAATTTGTATGAAGTAAAGAACAGAGAAAGAACACTTCTGGCAGATAATGTTGCCTAGTTGACATTGCTGTTTGATGGAATTATGTAAAGTTGGCACAGACAACACTTGGTATAGTTTTTCTCTGAAATCAGAAAACAACTGGCTATCATTTTCCTTGGGCTCTGAAATGGCCATCCATGCTTTCTAAGTTTTGTGCTTTCAGTAGTGTGAAATAAGCCACAAAAAAAATCTCTATGAAATATATTTAGACAATGAATGTAATTCCCCACAAATCCATAATTTTTTAATACTACAGGTCAAGGAGGAGGGTAGATGCACAACAAAGTCACAGAGGTAGATGGCTAACTGTAATATGGTCCCTATAATTGCATAAGACTGGTTATGTAAATGGAATATATTTATTTGGAATTGTGTAATTTAATTCACTGATCAAAATAAAGTAATAAATTATTTGGAATACTAGCTGAGATCTATTGAACACTATTAATCTGAGCGTCAATGTCAGATCAGTCTCATTGCAGTTGGGTCATATAATACAAACGACTGGTTCAGTTTGGGTTTCAGTATGCAGGGATATGCAATTTCAGTCTAACACCTGTGAAATGGCCTAATGCTTCCTCTGCTTATTTTCTTTTGGTGAACCCTAACTGCTGTTTGAGGAGCTGCATTCTCAGGTGCGCCTGTTGCAGTTGCACTGGGATCACTTGTCACTTCACCAAGCTCATAGATAAGTTCATTTGTGCCTCCTCCAAGGGTAAACCTGACCTGCACCCTCTGAAGGCTGGCTGCAGACTCAAAAGCCCCATCTAAGCCAATCTTAAATTGATGAGATGGGTATTGGCACTCAGCTCCTCACAGTGCAGGGCAGCAGAGTGAAGCAGTGTGTCTCTGTTGACTTCTAAACTATTTGTTCAGATTTCCTGGTGGATTTTGCAGCCATGCTCAGGTATGTCAGCACCATCTGGAGTCACAGAAAAACCAGCAGTGTAAATATACTCCTAACCTGAAGTTCTGTCCTGTAGCCACTAATGCCAGGTAGGCAACAGGGTAATAATTCATGTATAGACAACAGGAGGTTTAACTTCAGTAACACAAATTGAATACTAACAATTTCATAGCTGTGAACAAGAGCTTCCAGGACATATTACACTTTTTATGAGACATTGTATAAGTCACTCCAATCAGGAAAAGAAATTTGACTTACATATAAACAGGATATTTTACAGCAGCCTTATAGTCAAACATAGATAGTAATAAAGATTTAAAATGCCTTCACTGATGTGTTGAAGACCTTGCTGCCTCCAAAAACACAGAATTCTTCATCTTAAAAAATACCAAAATTTTGCAGTTAAGTTAAACACACTGATAATAAATTTAAGCTGTAAATTACCAAAATGAAATTATAGTCTTTTGAGTGAGATATAATTTCACCTATTTTAATAGTTTTTCTAAAAGTAAATTGGTAAATATCTACATTTATAACAATTGTTCTGTATTTGAAAGAGGAAACATGACATTCTTATATATTATTAAAATAGAACCTGGGTTAAATAGAAATTGCATATACAAAGTAAACAAATGTTGTCTGTCAGGCTCTTTTATTTTAAATCCTCTGTATTCACAATTTTTGCCCTGCTAATTGTATTATATAGACCTGCTTAATATACCTATAACTACCCTCAAAATCTAAAAGCCACAAAGTTCAACTAAAAATAAACTTGAGAATTGCAGAACAGTACAGTAGCTAAAATATACCCAGGCTCTGTGATACCAATAAGCCTAATTGAACTTTTGGTTGAAAAACAGCAGTACAAAAAGGTCCAAAATACTGAATTCCGACAGTAGGTGACTTCTACTGAAATCACAGATGTTGGCGCATAAACAAGAACATTTTAACAGCATGTTAAAGTGAATATTGTTTCGCTATGGACAGCATAATTTTATTTATTAGCCATTTATGCAGCTTTTAATCCACATTTTATTCCACATAGTAACCCAATGACATGATACTACTTGAGCAAGATGATGCAATGCTAGTCAAATCTTCTGACAGAGCACAGAGAAGAGATGGGTAATGAGAGACGGTAAAACACTACTCAAACCTATAAATCTCTGTTCTCAGGCATTTACATGAAACCTGTTAAACATGCAGGATGTCAGTGCAGGCTGCAGTGCCAATGTTTTTTTTGATGTATTTGTAATTTTTAGTACTGAAAAATGTACCTAGCGCTTACTAAGAAAGTACCACAAAGCCTTCAAGAAATTATTTCCTCAAACAGGAGCAACTGTATGAATCTGAAATTGTCCTAACTCATTTTTTAATTTTTATTAAGGCAATTTTTAGAAATTTTAGAACGAAATCATCCCCTTTATACCTTCTATAACCAAACTCTTCACTGTGATCAGTCATTAGACCAATTTTGCAGTTTCTGGAACAGGCATCTCATGCTTCTGCACCTTCTCCTTGCTTGAAGATGGAGCTATCTGCCACATATTTTTTCTTGATCTCCAAATAGATATTATGGTCATAATCAAAACTTCCAAACAAGCAGTGAGGCTGCCCAATGGAACCAGTATATGATATTGGTTAAAATAAGAGCCTTTTTGCTCCTGGAGTAGTTCCTCCCCATGTCTACTGCCACAATTCTTATTCAGGCCAGTTAAACAGAACTTAGTCAGCATCACTTCTAAGCTTGCCAAACTGCTTGTAAAAATCTTGGATAGGAGAGAGAACAAGGCTGTGATGTTATCTCCCTTGCCACTGTTGTGGCAACTGAGTGGATGCACCTAATGAAGGGAAGTAGCAGCCTGACAGTACTTCTAGAGTGTGATAGACACCCTCCTACAATTGCTGGAAAAGTTCTGAAGCTGGCAAAGACATAGCAACAGTATGGAGCTCTGACACCTTCAACATGCATTCAGTGCATGAAAGACATAAACCAGACTGACCACATTTTATGCCCTCCCTGTAGCAAAATGTCTGGAAATGAGCCAAGGGTCTGTAAGGCTGGAGCAACTAACCACCTACCCTCACCTCACCTGTGCAGAGTCATCCAGCAGGATAATTTTATTTGATAGTGAGTCAGCAGGACAGTGACACTGAGGATACTGCTATATGTGTATGCCTTGGAGTGAAGTACAAACCCAGGTCATGTGTGACAGGTTTTATTAGAATAATTATACACTGTACATGTTGATCAAGACCCATGAGATATGTCAAAATGTGCAAAGCCGACTATCTCTATTAACACTTTATTTTCCTTATTCTGGGAGCCACAAAATAGGTATTTTAAATGAGATAGGAATCTTTTGGGAGAGACAGTACCTTTTCATGTGATCTCATTCTTTATTGGATTGCACAGATACAGCAGGTCAGGAAAAATTTTTGCCATGCAAGATCACCCTGCTGCAAACAATACATGCACTATCGGTACACATGGAGGTCTTGGAGCTGTAAGCATCTGATTAAATACTCCTAGGATTAAAATGTATAGGTGCTTAGAGGCAGCTAACACTCCCTCTTTCAACCATTATATCTCCATGTATGTCTCTCTGCTTAGATGACTGTTTACAGCCACATGAATGTGCACTTAACATTCACCACACTCATTTATATAATCTTTTAAGTTCCTTTTCAGATTTTATTGCACATCCATTCTCCAGCCAGAATGGTGATTCTTACTCAAGGCTGCTTCTTCTAGCAGTTGACTTCTCCCAAAATTGGGTCCTGTCACTGGTCACCAGAGAAGAGCACAGTGCCTGTCCTTCTGTTTCCCCTTGTGAGGAAGTGTATGGGTTGACCCTGGCTGGACACCAAAGCCTCTCTGTCACTCCCCTGTACAACTGGATATAATGAAGGGCTCATGATTTGAGATAAGAAGACCCCAAATGTTATCGTGGGCAAAACAGGCTTAGAAATATTAATTGAATGTATTACTAACAAAATCAGACCAGGATAAAGAGAATTCAAAGACCTTAAAAATACCTTCCCCCCACTCCTCTCTTCTTCCCAGCTTGATCTTCTTCCCTAGCAGTGCAGGGACACAGGGAATGGGGGCTGTGCTCAGTTCATCACAGGTTATTTCTGCTGCTGGTCAGGGAGAGGAGTCCTTCCCCCACTCCAATGTGGGGTCGCTCCCACAGGTGATAGATGGATGTGAGTCCATCCCACAGGCAATAGTCCCCCTCAAACTGCTTCAGCATGGGTCACTCCCATGGGGTGCAGTCCTTCAAGGACAGGCAGCTCCAGCATGAATTCCTCTCTCCACGGGCTCCCCACAGGGTCACAGCCTCCTCTCAGGCATCCACCCAGTACAGGAAGCCAATGCTATGAGATGCCTCCACAGTCTCCAAGTCCACTGTTGTGTTTTCTTTCCTGTTGGTATCCTGCCACCACTGGACCCTCAGAGCAAAATTGGTTTGACTACTAAACCAAAAAGAAAACGCATATACAAGTAGGAGTTGAGTTGCAGCCTTGAATACACATGAAAGCAGTGCCTCTCAAACACCACTCTCTGACTTTATCACAGGACTTTATCAAAGATCTCACAGGATGACATGTGCTGTGTCATGCTGTGTACCAGCACTGTACTCTTATTTTTTTTTTTATGACAGCTAGGTTTTTATTAATAGTGCTAGACCAAAAATAAAGTAGGAAGCACACACATTAGAGGTCTTAACCTGTAGTTATTTACTTCAGGACAGTGTATAGCTCTGCTAATAATCAATATGATGCCTCATGTTAATAAGTTCACTGTGTATATAAATTGCTGCTCAGCTGAGGGTTGTATCTGATTTAGACTGAAAGTTAATTGAATGTGGATTTTATATGCCTTTATATTAGTGAAATGGAGTGCATATCTATGAGACTATCAGGTAGTGTAAGGGATCTGTGTGTGAAAAGAAGGTGTGGATAAGTTTTGTACACATCAGGGTGTGTTTTTAATTTTATAAGTGTCTGAGTAGAATTTTGCATATCTCATCACCTCGCCCCTGCTTTTATCTTTCTTCTCTTGTTTTATTTTTTCTTCCCAATCCTTTAATTTTCCTGCTGCTTTTATCTGCTTTGCTTCCTTCCTTCTATCCTGCCAGACATCTTTTCTGCTTTCATCTATCAGCTCCTTTTCTCCCTCACTCTGCTGTCCCCAACACATATATCCAAGCTAACTCTCTTCTTTATAATCCACAGTACTAGTCTCACACCTTTGTTTAGTTTGGCCTTTAATCCTAAGTTTTGTCATGCTACATTAGGGCTGTGTGTTCTTTGAAATAAAGAAAACATGTTACATGTTAGTGCAGTACTGCTCACAATTCACTACAAATACTTAGGAAAAACTGCAACAAATTGCAAATTGCTTCTGCACATTGGGTTTTTTTTTTGTATTTTAATCCTGTACTTGTCTGGCTTTTTTTAAGATTGTATACTCTGAACTCATGTAATTATTTTTAAAACCAACTGTTTCACAAGAAATTAGTCAGGTGTTAGTGGGTAAGGAAAACAGCTCATCTATGTCTGACAAAAATACCGAATTTCTGTTCAAAATAATTGAGATTGCTTTTTCCTGAAATCATCTCCTAATGGCACTTCTCACAGAGGAAAAAATGTGTGTGCCTATCACATGCAGATCCTATAAGACTCACCTGTGGGAAGTAATCAGAGATTGTTTATCCAGACTTTTGTGGTTAAAGTTACTCCTGCTTTTTATGGCAGGAGTAATACAAATCAGATACTTGGAAAACTATAAACTTTTCTTCATCTTGATTTGTCAGCCTATATAATCATCTTTAAAATTTTTATTTTTAAAATGTTATAATAAATGAACATCCAGAATTATTTTTGACTTTGGTCTTTTTTATATGCTCAGTTACTTGACAAGAAAACTGGTTGGCCTATTTTAGCAAAATTTCAGATAGATTACACCTATCTAGTTGAATATTAGTCAGAAATCACAGCAACTAACTTTCTGACTACTAATGAAAACTACAACCATTTTTCAGAACACATATGTTTTACTGTGTCAACTTAGATGCTTTATATCTATCTCAGTTTAGAAATAAAGGAGAAAGAAGATGCTACAAAACTCCCCCAGTCGTCTAAATATTTACTTCTATGGAAGAACATGCAAAATGCTTTGTACATGGAGATATAACATGGAGTTGTAATCAATAATAGCTCTCTTCTTCAATAAAATAAAATCCTGATATTACTGTAGACCTATTTGGAACATTTGTTGAATTTCGAAGATAGTTTTTTTAAAAAATTACTTGCCTGAATATATATATTTGCATGTTTTACTCATAACATGAAAATATTTTCAGATCTCAGCAGCTGGAATCTAACTTCTCTCACCTCCCCTTCCCTTTACAATTGGGACTTTGGTATTTCAGCAGAAGCAAATTCTTGAAACAATTTCCAACAAAAACATCTTTCCAATTTTTTCCTATTTTTTAAATGTTTTCAAAAATTATTATTTATTTTCTGTGGTGAACAGAAATAACTAAAAGGAAGAATACCAAGAAAACAATTTTATTACACAAACCAATGACAATAGCTTTAGATATAATAGCTGTCAGCTCTATCTGATCTTGACTTTTTTTTCCTGAACAGACATCCTTCCATCATTAGACTCAGATGGAAAATTAAACTTCCTTATCTTCTGTGCCAATGTGAAAATAAAGCTACATTCACCTACTTTCTAATAGATGATGTCTTTGACAGATGCCATTTTCTGGGGAGATTACAGTGGCACTAAGTTCATATAAGCTTAGACTACAGCTGCAGCCACAGGCTGGGTTTGAATATTCTGCCCAGCCTCTCCTACTCACACAGTAGGAAATTGCACCACAGTTTAGTTACCTTTCAACCCCCAGGTTTGAATGTGGAATTCATATCTGCTTTCTCACTTCTAGCCTCAAGTAGGAAGTCTCCAGAGACCACAGAAATCCTTAAAATGGCTGAAGAGTCCTCATGGTTGGAGGACAGCCATTGGCACTTGGTGTATTTGAAGTAGGAATGCAAATATAGAACAAACCAAGCATGAGGAAAAAATGTTTCAACTTGCCATGTGTTCTAATGTAGGCTGCCACAAAACATTGGGCGGGCTCTAATACTTTAATGAGAACTCACCTTGCACTTGAGCTATTTATACAATATTATTATATTCATTGAAGACAATTTAACGTAAATACTGCTGTCTTCTTAGACTATCTAGGATGAATGTGAAATTATCTCTGTTTCAGTGAAATGAAAACAATTGTGAAGAATCTGCATGACACAAACAGATTTCTTTGCCACCAGCCATCAGCTGCTGTTGAAAGAACAGACTTTGCTAAAAATGAGAAATGGGAAGAGGCTCATTTGTTCTGGCTGCTCTTGGCCATTCATCTGATGTTGTCTAATTCTCATTCTTACACCTCTGTCCTGCCCTTCCAAACAGCCATTTGTAGCAGACAGAGCTTTATAAGGGAAGATTGCACTTGTCACTTGTACAGTGTCCTTAAGGATAAGAAGTCATCTAAAGATAGTGGAACATAAGAATAGTCAGAGTTATTACTTTCAATCCCTTTACCACTTTTTACCAGATTCTTTTCCATATCCTGTTTGAACTGGATCCAAATGGACCTCATATGGATCCAGTTCAAACTGGATATGGAGATACACATACAGTTTCCTAGATGAATAGCAACAGCAGTAACCATTTCTAAATTTTTTTTTTGTAAATATCTCCTTTTCATCTAGTGATGTAAGCTACCAATTCTTAGCAGCCATTGCAGCTTTCAGAAAGAAACATCTTCTCCATATCAGCAAATGGGTCTTCAGAGGCTCAGGTTGATAAGTTTTATTCAGAGTCTCAGAATAAGCAGTAGGTATTGTTGATGCCTAAAATTTGTTTGAAATAGCCCATATTATCTGTCAAAGAACTGCATAAAAAAATATACAAAAGGTAATAAATTACCAAATCTTCTTTTCACCTTCCAGCAGCGTAGGATTGGTATTCACAAGTAGTTTTATCAGTAAAACTATCATGGCTGATTTCAAACATGCCAAGAAATGCAATTTTTCTTCTCCTCTGTAACCTTCTCCTGAAGGACACTGTCCTGGGTTGATGCTAAATTGTATCCCCATTCATCTGTTTAGTTCAGAAATAAGTGTTGTACCTTTAAAAATTGGATCTGAGAGTGAAGAAGATACACTGGAATTCCTGAGGCAGTTGTTTTCAAAACATAAAGATAAGAGTCTGCAGTTTTTGGACACATAGCCTGTGCTGTGGGCAGTGTGGACAGCAGAAGAGAGCTCTCCTTTGCTTTTTAGTAGTTTTTTGCTAGCCGAGGCAGAGAAGTTCTCCGAACTGCGTTTTTTTTCCTTTTTTCTTGAGACTGTTTGAACCTGCTCTGGACTAAACACCCAAAAGGGCATCAGGAGCTCAGCTCTTGGCCACCAGGCCTGGCCTGGGCCTGGCCTTTCCACCAGAGGAACCGACAGAACTGAGCTGAGCTACAGCCACGAGAGAGACTTTCTGCCATCTCTGCGGAGCGGCGAGAGGTTTTTTTTTTTGTTGTTAAGGGTTGTTCCTTCATTTGTTGGGCTGGGGAGTGTTTTATCTCCTAATTAAACAACTTTTTCCACTTTCTACCAAGGAAATTTTTTTTCCCTATCCCGATTCAGCTAAGGGGAGGGGTGGTTCATCTAGAGGTTTGTTTGTTTTCCCTTCTTTCCCTCTCCCAAATTTGCCCTAAACCAGGACAGACACCATGAACTATTTGAAGCATCAGCACTCTATTGTTCTTTTTTAATAGCTTTTATATCATTAATCTTGCATGCATCCCACCTGTGTACCCTCTTTCTCCTTTTGTGATTGGTCAGTACTCCTCAGCTTTCCATGTTCCTCTATCTTCAATATAGTTCACCTGTCCTACACAGTTGGAGCCTATTCGGGATGAGGCTCAGCCACATCCCCATTCCAAATCACCACAAACTCTGTGCTTACGTTCTTCCATATATACTTTTGGCTGGATTCGTCTGGCAAAATGCCTAAATTTCCTTTTCCACCATTTTTCCCCCATTTTTTTGCTGAAGGTTGAATGTGGTTATCCATTTTACTTTTGCAGTTCATCTGTGGACAGCCTGGTGCACCTGGCCTACATCTCCCAAGAGACTCATGCAGACTAAAACTGGAGGCCAGAGAGACGTTTTCACACGGTAACTGTGTAAGGACACAGCTGCTTGGCTGAGGTGCAGCATCTCTTTGCCCTCAGTGCTGTCAGCACATCAGCAGGGAAACAGGAAGCAAGAGTTTAGGAGATGTGGTCTCTTGGGAGATCTAACACCATACTGATAATGTGTTATTTGTTTATAACTTCTGATTATTTTCAGGCCCATATGTTCTTTATCCTTTCTTTATAACTTCTCAGTAAAAAGAAATCTCTTGCCATTTCTTTGAACCATTTTCTGCTAAGGAATCTCTTTTAAGGTGTGTGAACTTCAGTGGGCATAACATTACAATTGTAATCTCCATTGCAAACACAATTACTGTACTGCATTGCTCCAGGCATCATTCTCTGACACCTCCAGGCTCCAGGAAGCTGAGCTGATTCTAACAGGACTGTTCACGTGACCAGCACATATATCTATGTGCAGACTTAACAACTTTACCTTTACAAATCTTATACATCATCTGCAGCATGGCTGACTGTTCATACAGAATGAAAGGCTGGCTGTGCTGCAAGGGCCTGTAAGTTCCCATATAAGTATGGGTCACTCTGACGTGTTTATGTTTCTCTTGGATAAAAAAATATCATTTTTTAATCTAAGAAACTACAGGTAGACTGCTGCTTTGAACAAAATCACAACAGGTATCTAAATTACAAAGGGGAAAATATATTTTTCTTCCTTTTCATCAATTACCTTAGTTTTGTCTCTCAAGCCTCATTTCCCAAGAGGATTTCCCATTCTAGCAATGTGTCTGGCAAAGGTGGTGTGACATGTATGACAACAGGATCAAGAGTTTCCTTTGGTGCATACCTCTTAGCTTTGATGAAGACCTCCAATATAGCATGCATATGGCTATTGTAAATAAATATACATACGGCTATTATTAATAAAAACCCACCCTGACACTGAACTCTCCAAAAAACTATATGAACAGATACAAATAGCTTATATCTCAATACATCCAAGGCCAAAATTAGGTTCAAGTTATTTAAAAACTTAAGATTGTAAAACTTTGTGTATGTTGATCACACTGATGGCTTCTGCACAGCCTTATGTCCATGGGTACATGACTTACCCATCCAAGATTACTTCAGTAAACATAAAGCTAAAGCTGTAAGATACCAATGCTCCTTTTAATCCTTATCAGGAATAGAAATCTCTCTAAGATCAGTGAAACTGAAACTTTCCTGCTGTTCTTACAAGGTTTTAACATCTAGAAATTGTACCCTGTTCATTGCTATATAGGGTTTCTTTCCCCCATGTTAAAATTACACTGTTCACCTCTGTGTGTTGTTCTGATACTTGGCAAGTTGCATTGGGTGTTTAAAAAAGCGTGCTTAGAGACACGGCCACATAGCTTAGGCATGGATTTGGCCACTTGGTACTATTGCATTTCAGTGGTTTGGATTATGAATATCTAAAAAAATATATCCCTTATTAATTAACCAAGGCTTGTTTAGGACCTGTTTTATTTCTAATTGTAGAATACTTGGTTAGCAATAGGAAAATGCTAAGCTACACAGTTGCAGGTGGTTTTATTGCCAAATGCAATGTTTGATATGTTCAATTATACTACAAGGAGACCTGACATATTCCAAAATTCCAGGCAATGCTGGCAGGAAGGCAGGCAAACAGAGTGCTAGGTTGTCACAACATAGATCAATGCAGAAGGGTTTTGATTATCACAGATGTTTTTATATCAACACCCAATCACTCCCTGGATAAGCACAGTGTTCTAAGTTTGAAAGAGACACAGATAAAGGAGACGACAACTAATGGAAACAGCACTAAGAACAGTATCTTCAAGCAAGCACATATACTTTGGCAACCTGGGCCAATAAAGATGTCAGATGTGTGGCAGGTCTTTCTTGGCGTAAAATGTAAAAATATATTTAAATGTCGCACAGTTTTATTTAAAGATCTTCTGCTATTTTTCTTCTCTTTGACTGCTCAGAAGAAATATCTACATTCTAAGCATCCTGTGCTTGTCAGTGCATTGGGTGAAATGCAGACAAAAATCTGTAGTGTTTTAGCTTTCAGACTCAGCATTTACCATTCTGGATCCTGGAGCATGAGCTACATCTGTCTGCAGAGGTGTGAGCTCTGGCACTCTGTCATATCAGGGACAGTATAGAGACTTGTAACCACAGGGCTTCTCTATGAACAGTGCTGCTGGCTCTAACTGCATCTTCTGAGATATGGAGACTGTGGACTGGTGCTTCCACAATAGCCTCAGACAGCCCCAGCACTGGTGACAGCCATGGTATATTTGCCTTTAGGTACCACAGAGAATGTGCCATCCCCTTGCTTTGAGATTCAGAGCATCCTCTTAATAATTCACATTCAGATGAATTTGTCATTATATAGCTTATAAGGAAGGAAAAGAGTTAAATTTAAACATATGTCAAGCTTCTGTCTTCTTGCAATTGGAAAACAAGCAAACGTACTAATTTACAAATTTATCTCCAGGCTTTGAATTGACATTGGAATTTTTGGGACGGAGAAACAAGAAGTAATATGAGTGCAAATGTCAGGTTGATTCTTAGATGAATCACTAGAAATAATAACAATTTTAAGACTCCCTCTTTTCATTTTTTGATTATTAAAGTATATGATTCCCTATACCTAATCTAAGCATTTTGGAAGCAGTTTACTTTTAAGTCTGTGCTTAGCCAAAACTATGTATTCACCACTGACTTTTTTACTTAGCTGACAGAACAGTAGCAAAAGCAGGTACATGGGAGCATTGGAGTCAGATCAGAAGAGGTAAAGGTTTAAGCAGTAAAGTGTGCAATGGCCTGATACAAGAAATACATAGGAGCTACTGGTGAAAAGACAGAAGCTCTGGCTTAGAAGAAGCCTACTATGTCAGTCACAGCTATTGTGAAGTAATCCTTCTGTATACCAGTGTTAATAGCTTTCTGGAACACCCACAAAAATAAATAAAAGACAATGAGAGGTTAATTGCACAAAGATGTTGAGTTTCTGATTTAAGCTATTGTGTCTCAGATAAATGAATTCAGAATCAACAGCCATTTCCAGAGTCGCTTAGGGTTACACAGGATTACACTGGTTGAAAGTCATGCAGTTACCTTGACCACATGTGTGAGAAGATACATTCTAAATTCTAGATTTAGTAGTGAGCCACTCTTTCGAGCATCTGTCAAAGGGCTTCTTGTGTCACAAAAGAACCTGGAAGTACAGAGTTTATGGATCGACTTTGTCAGAATCTCCAACTAGAAAGTTGAACCAGGAGTGTTCACCTTTGCTTATTTATGGCTTCATGGACAATATCTCTGAAGAGGATTGCAACTGTGGGTCTTTGGAACTAGAAGCCTGAACAATATGAAATTAATGTTGACAAAAATGCAAAAATTCAAGCCCTTTTCTGCCAGCTACAGAAATTTGAAAGGATTTTCTCTAAAAATGGATCTCTGAAGCTGCATTAGACTGCATGAAAATGAAACACATTTCTGTAAAAAAAAATTTCTATGTTGCCTTTGAGTCATCAGTTCATACTATCCATAGGGTTTTCAACATCCCTTTATACGTGCTATATGTGTTGCTTCAATTAAAAAAAGAATATTAGAAATGGTGTCCTCAAAAACAATCCCAACATAGTTGAGCATTTACAGAAATAGATATTACCAATACTGCACCCACAATTATGTGATGCAATCCCTGGTGTATTTTGTAACTGGATGTTACTGAACTCTGCCAACAGTCACTAAGCTTGTGGTTTTACTGTGATTTCAACAGTGTTGTTTTTCTACAGCACAGACCCAACAGGTGTACCGAGTAACATGAGAAAGGTACTCCTGAAATGCTACTAATGGAATTATTTAAATTATTGTTTATTAGGAACATTAGGTCAGTCTTAATTATGTATTTTTCTAATACTAACAATTGAAAAACATTCTTTTTCCTTAACAATATTTACAGATACTAATTCATATTTTAAATTTTTTATTTCACTCCTGTCAGTCCAAAAACTTGAAAAATCATTGAAGAATACTGTACAAACCATGGATGCTGCATTCTATATGAGTGAGCCATTCTAGAGTTATTGCTGGTACAAAATGTTAACACAAGGTAAAACTAGTCAAGTCAATGTCAGAGGATCACAGGATTCAGGTGTCAGGAAAACTCAGGGTGTCCCTAGACAGGCTTCCTGCTCAAACCAGGATCAGATGTAGTCAGAACAGGTTGCCCAGGGCTTTACCCAGATGAGTCTGAAAATTTCAGGCAGGAGACCACATGAACCTTTTCTAGGCAGCTCGCTCTCCTGCTGGGCTATCCTTATTGTGACAAAATTTCTCCTTCTATCCACTCCCATTTCAGCTTTCAATTTGCTCTCAACCTCCTGTGATATGCCACTGGGAAAATCCTGACTACACTTCCCAAATGGCTTCCCTGTAGGTCTCCCCTGGAGCTCTTTCTTCTCCTGTCTGAACAAGCCAATCTCCCTCAGCCTCACCTCAAAGGCAAGTGCTCCAGCACTGATGATTTTGGTGCACTTACCCAAAATCACTGTAGCTGATCAGTGTCTGCTGCCCTAGGGGGAGCAGCATGTTTTAGATGTGGTCTATGTGTGCTAAATGAAGAGAAATAAACCTGTCCCTGACCTACTGGTCATGCTCTGTTAACAGAGCCCCAGGTGCTGTTGGTCATTCCAGCTGCCAGAGCTCTCTTCTGGCACAGGCTCATCTCAGTGTTCCCCAAAACCACCAGGGTCTCCTCAGAAAATCTACCCCTCAGGCAGCCAGGCCCCAGCCTCGATCACTGTCAGAGGTTATTTGCCTTTGTCTGTCCTTACTGAATTGGACAATTAGTTCTCAAGGTGTGAGTTAAAAGGAGTCACCAAGTTTGGTACTTTTCCAAGCCATACACATGACTGGGAATCAGACAAACTCACATGAACCAGGAGAACAGCAACCATTCTCCTTTCTGCTTTTTAGCCTTGGGCAAATCATGTCACCTCTCTGTTCTAATGTTGTCATCTAAAAAGACATTTGGCATTTATTGGTATATTTATTCCCCCTGGCAGAGCGCTTGTGGCCGGGTTTACCAGCAATATTTGATTTCTTTCTCCTGAAACACAGAGGATGAAGATAGACAGGAATTGAACCCAGGTTTTCATCTAGAGAGTCATTTGTGGACAACTTCTCAACAAATTGATAAAATCAGTATGTAATAACAAACATAAGTGTCTGGCAGTGAACCAAGTGCAAAAGTAATTTTGCTTTAAACCTATTTCTCAAAAATACCTAAATTTGAACAAAAGCACGAGCCTAATTTTCAACAGAAGCATCCCAGCAGAATTCTGAGTGCTTACAGGCTAACTCTAAAGTTGCTGAAACATAATTCTTTGTGATTCATAATTAATTTTTTCTTTCCCATTTTATATGTTTAATATTTTATCTTTTAGCTCATTTTTCCAGCCTCTGCTCTAGATGGTCGGTCATCTGTTGATACTCTTCCCTTGACAGAGTGCTGTTTGATATGCACTCTATGATATTACAAAGTTTGTCTTGGGATTTACTAATTGTGTGAGTAATACCCCAAAGGCAATGTTTCCTGAGAAGCTGGACATTGCAGAAAAAGGAAATCTGCTCCTTGGGTTGTTTCTGAGTAAATTTTGCACATTATTTTTGCAACTACTGTGGGATATCTGCACTCTGGAAAAAAAAAAAAAAAATCTAGGCCAAACTTTTAAATTGTGTTTCCCTCTGTGATTCATGATGCACACCCTATGCAGCAGGGTGTGACTCTGCATGTTGGGAACATGTTCATACAGATCCTCACTGGATACCTGTAAAACACAATGGGTATTTCTGACAGAGAAACAAACTTGCTCAGTAAGTAGAAAATGCTCCTCAGTTATCAACTTTCACACCCGGTGTTTATTTTTAAAAGGTCCAGGACTCGCAGCCACTTGCAGACAGTACTTTGGAGGTGTCCATTGAAGGCCAGGTGTTCATTTTGTGAGAAATACACCACAAATGGTTTAAAAGGTAATAACTGAAGTGGCACTGTTCTCCCCTGGGATCTCTTGGCTGTCTGATATTCCTGCCATGACACAGATCATGGCACAGGTAGCTCGAATCCAATCTTTTGTCAGTAGAATTAGAAGACTCAATGAGTCTTCCTTATGGGATGTCTCCTTTTGACAGTGAGATCTCATGCCAACACCACAGTCCCTCATGAAAGCTGGATCAACCCTAATGTCAAAGAAAGAGTCAAATGGCATAATGAGGCCTAGATACACACCCAGGTTTTCCCTGTGGATAATAAAAGGCATCTAGATGCAAGCAGCTCCAACTCTTTCTTATCCACAAATACTATAACTTCTTTCATATATAGTAATACAAAAAGAAAGAAAGACTTGGAATCCTTCTTCAAAATCTCTCTGGAGGAATTATATACAGCAGCTGGTTTGCAAATGCTGTTACCATGAAAATTCTGATTTGAAAGAGAAAGAGCACATCAAGCTCAGTGAAAACCTACAGCAAACATTAACCCTGGAAAAGAGCTCTTGTAGGAAATATTCCTTGGCTGCGTTTTTCTCTCCCACACAAAGATGTGCTGTACTGACATTTTATAAATGCTGTAGGTGTGGTCAGCAGTAAATCATGACTCTTCTGGGGAGTTCACTCCCCAGTGCCTTCAGCTATATTATGCCTTGAGGGTGGTTGTCTCACAGTGCACTCGTGCACAGCTCAGTACTTAGGCAAAGAATCTTCACATTCATGTTACAACATGGGAAAAATATTTCTCTAACATTGGTACTTTTCCAATTGCATTTTCTCATACCTGATGATCATCCTCATACTTGAGGGCTCTTGAAAAGAAATGTCTTGGCTGCGTACACAGGTAGAGCCTTTAGGGTTCTGCCTTTTCTCAGGAAAATGATGTTTACCTTTCTGACAGAGTGCCAAGCATTAAAAATTCTTTCCTGCAGTATTACAGTAAAATAAGGTGAATTTAAAGGGAAAAATAAAATTAAAGCAAACTAGACAACCCCACCTTATCCATTATAAGTTTGCAAGCTTGGAAAAAGATAAAAATCAGCAAATTGACAAAATAAAAGCTGACAACTTATGCAATTTGGTGTTTCAGTTGACAAAAAGAAATATTTGAGTACCTAATCTCAGTGCTACCTGTACATTATTTTAGTGTTATAGCTGCTAGGTCTGACCCAGCAACATATCTAGTCATTATTGAAATATAATTGTATGACTAACACAGCAGAGTTAGTTTCTTTCTTTTAGATGCATCTTGCTTTGTTAAAGATTCGTGTGCTCCTCTCATTGCCTTTTGTCCTTTGACATGACAATGCAGCATTGGTCTCTGTTTTAGGAAAATTATTTTGAACATTAGATGTATCATACTGACACACAAAGTCTTACAAATTCATCCAGTAATAAAAATATAATAGATCACAATGGCTATTCACCAATAAACTGTGAGGAATAAAACTACATTAAATACTTGTGTTGAAGATACAGCTCTACCTTTGGTCATTTTGACTGTTAATCAACTTTTTTTTTTTAAAGCCAGTTAAGCCCACATGCTAATAATATTTTCTACATTTAAAATCAAACCCACAAACCAAATGGAGCAGTTCTGTTATGTAGCCTGACTATATACTGTTATATAATCTTGTTCTTATTGTCATCATTCTATGCATACTGTCCTGTTTAAACCACTACAGACATTTTTTTTTTCACAGCAAAATAAGAATGAGGCACTTTTAGAGACAAACAATGTGACAGTTGAAGTTCCATGAAAAATTTCTTAATAGTGTTTAAATCAAACAAAATGTGTTCCTTCATCCACTGAGTAAAGACTGAGTTTGTTATTGTCAAGTTTATAAAATCGAATTCAGAAATTAATTTCTACTATTTATGATTTTTAAGACACAATAAAATTAATTATCAAATTATAAAAATATGAGATAGCATTTTAATGTACAAGTACCAGTTATGGAATAGGATACTTAAAATTTCTGTAAATTTTGGTTACTATCAGTCTGTTTGTATCAAGGACGTGGCTGTTATTTCTTATTCTCCGTCTTATCCTTTCTCTTTCAAGAAACAAACAGAAAAGGAGTGAGAACTGCTTTCTGTACAAAGTCTTGTATTTGTTCCAGATCTAGGCTGAGGGTTTGGGGGTTGTGCAGGCTTCTTCAGAAGTCTCCTGCATTAACTAGAGGTTCTTGTTTGCTCTTTTCTAATTTCTTTTTGGCTTATATACCATGAAAACCCCAAGAGCTTTATCAGCAGGCTAGTAAATCCTATAAGCTCAAGTGTAATCCCGCAGTTCTGGGACAAAAAAACCCCAACCAACCAACCACAACAACAATAACAGAACAAACAAAAAATCAACACCACCAGAAAAACAAAAACCCAAAAACAGAGAGGGGGAGAAAAAAACCCCAAGTGACAAAAAAAAACCCAAACCAAACCAAATCAAACCAAAAGAAAACAAAACAAAACCCCCCAAAACCCTAGGAAATCTTGAAAAGCTAGCCTCTCAGTAATGTTTTCTTGCCTCAAATTTCTGTTTCCAGTGAGCTATGGGGAAAAGGCTGAGAGACATGACACCTCTGAGGATTTGCCTTTTTGTGATGAGAAAGAAAAAATACTTCAAAGAAGGAATCTAAAATTTGAAAGTGCTCAGAACTTTTCAAAATGTTACTTAAAAAGACTAGGATACAGACTTTGCAATATCTCTTATATGCAGTCCTTCACATCTGTCTGAGTTTAAAAAAAAGTGTTCTTGTGTGAGGCTATGAGGAAATAAGTCAGTTTAATTATTCACCCTTAGAGTTATGCTTTTGCAGGTGAGGAAATTTATTTTTTTCAATTTATGCAGTATCTAGCCACCCAATCTTAATGGATAATTTTTAGTACTCTCATAATAGCAGTAGGAAATACAAGAAAACCAAGGTTTGCCTGTGTAAGTTTGGGGGGCTTTTAAATTTATTTAAGCTTTTGTGCCAGCAAAATAGGAATCAATGTTTTGCATTTAATTTTGCAAATGATATTGACATTTTAGTTTGCACAAAAATTAGATTTCATCTTAGATTAGAACGTTCAGCCAGACTTGTAGCATCCTGAATGTTCAACAAAGGTTAACACTCTGTCATTATCTTCAAGTTACATATGGATTAGTCATCATGTGGTAGACACAAGGTAAATCCCAATAATTGGAAAATCCCAAGGACCTATTAACTTCAGATTTCATGCACTATTCGCAACAAAACCAAGTATGGACTTAATTTAGATTTAAATTTAATTTGTAAAAGGTGTCTACAGCAACAACCATAAAATCTCTATATTGCTAACAGGGAAAGGTTTGTAAAGTTAATGTCTTCCTGGAAATGCATGTCAAGGCACCTGTGGAACTGTTCCAGGGAAAGCTCAGCTGTCTGGCTGGTGCAGACCCAGCACAGTTTGACGTAGAGGGCAGAGGCAGAAGTGAGAGCTCTGCTTAGCCAGCAGTTGTTCACCTGTTACATGGAATTCCCATTATATAGGTGTGGGAGTTTGCCATGTACCCCTTCTCCTTACTCTCAGCACCAACTTCGTGTCAGCTTCAGCTTCAATCTGCATCAGCAATTAGTGTTTTAAATCATTGCTTCCCACTTAAGTCTTCAGGAGCATTCCTCTCAACTCCAGGTGGGTGTACTGGGCTCTAGGTTGAATCTTTTGTGTTACCAGAAGAAAAATGTAATAAATTGGCAGTAGAAGAATGAAGTATTTCAGCAATGGCAGGACTGCTTTGTTTTGATTCGAGTTTGGTTTGTTTTTGGGTTTTGTTTTTTTTCCTGAAGAAAGGTAGGCAAGCAGCAAAATATACTGATATTTATTGCATTTCAATTTAGGCCTTTACTGCTTGGAGCCAAAAAGTAAATTGTAACACAGCAAAATAACCTGGTCTTGCATTGTAATGCTTCCTGTATTAAAAACTTTTCTGTTGCTCCATCGACCTTTTAAAAGGGGAAAAAACTCATCTCTCTATGTTTGCTTTTCAGAAGAAACATCAGTCTCCCAGGGATTCAAGCAGATACAATTCACATGAGATACCATGTTGCAGCTATCATCCCTCAAGGACATGGTCATGAGGGTCAACAAAGATGAAATAATACTGGTCCCAATACTTCACTTTTGGTATCCCAAATGTAAAAAGAAAAAATATTCAAAAGACAATAAATGTTTTTGAAGTTTTTGATAACTTTTTATCATTCATTGTGAAGTCATAAACAGTAGGATAAAAAATGTTATTGTTTTGTAGGTAATCCTTCCAAATAGCCTTGGTTATTAGACACAGGGTCAGTTGTATTCCAAAGAAATATAAATTTATGCTTATTTTTCGTAAAAATTGAATGGAAAAAAATTATAAAATTATATTCATTTACATATGTAAAATAGCTTTGAAAGACAAGTTATATACATCCTGAAGGAGTTTTACTTGAGACTGATAAGAGAAAGTGTTGCAGGTAGGCACTAATTTCATTGTTCAAAAGAAAGATTAACAACTTCATATTCCTCAGATCCTGGTAGAGTTGTAACAGTAAGCAACAGGGGGATCTCCATGGCAGAGTGTCCTTTCTGGCAAAAGTCAAATAAAAACAAATGCAGTGAGCTGAACATCTGTATCGTTCTTTACCTGAAGTCATCCCCACTGAAAAGGAAGGGTGAGTTGTCTCAGTGATCTTCCTCTGTCACAGGTTTTAATCAGCCTGTAGGACCACCCAGGAAAGTTGTTTTCCCACCTAGCTACTGTGTGTCTGGCTCAGGTGTTGGAGTACATAAAACAGAAACCTCTCTGAGTCCCCCAGAGAGAGAAAAGAATACAGGGATTGAATTAAAGCCTTTAGAGAAATTAAAATGTACTAAGCCACACAGGCATGAAGTAGAAATGTAAGTTTTAGTTTTAAGTAAGTAGGAATGTACTTTAAGTGTCTTAAGAGAGTAAAAAGCCCTAAAGCCTAGTTTAAAGTTCAGTAACTTAGCTCCAGACACAACAAAAACATAGCAGAACATTGCTTGCATTCCTAGATAAAACAAATAAAACCATTTACAGGAATAGATAGAACTATACACATAAATTATGTGTAAGAACTGACACTACTTTTGTACTTTAGAATAAAGCTCTAATAGGTATAGGAAGAATATTTTGGAATCGTGTTTTTAGCTGATTAGAAGGTTTAAGAATAAAAATCCTCTGTATTAGGGTGCAGGACGAGATAAAGAAGAAGAAAGGTGTGGGAGCTGCTATTGCTATTGCTCCTGCTCAGGACTCTATGCCAGAAAGCTTTAGCATGGACCTTAATACTTTGAACTCTTTGCCTTTGAGACCAATGTATTCATGCAATAAACAACTTTACAGCAACCAACAGATGCTCTTGTTTCTTTGAAGACCCAGACCAATGAAAAACTTGACACCCAGGCACAGGTCTACTGGAAGCAAAATGATTTTAAATTTCCTTCCTTTCAGGCACTACCAAGCAGAGGGTCACTTTGTAGCCACATTAACCATCTGTGGGCACATGTCTGCAAAGCCCTCCTGCAACTTCCTTCCTTAGAGACAGACCCAGCAGGTCTGCCTGGCCAGGTGTCTTTCTCACAGTGTATCCTGATTAACATTCTGTGGTGTACTGTGGTCTAAAGGGCTTCTTCACAAAATGTAGAAATATGAGTATTTCTTTTCTTCAGAAATCCTGCCTCATCTGGTTTGTGTCAGTCAAAATTTTGCTGAAGCAAATCATGATATTAACTACCACAGAAATGGACTCTATAATTTACTCCAATGAAATCTGAAAGCTCTGCAGAAGCTTCTTACTGCTATTCAGTGACCCAGCAGCTGCCATGGATAGAAGAAAATAGGCTGTATCTTAATCTGCTCTGAAGTGGCCACTTATGGAACACTGGATTCAGCAGGATACCCTAAAATGCCTGTTTGTATGTTCAGCTTCCCCAGCTTGCTCCTCAGCATTGTTTTCCCCCTGCAGCTGTTGCACTGGATGCTGACACTGGAAGTCATGAACACTTCAACTCTGATGGGGTGAAGGCAGAGCATCCCTGTGGAGCATTCTGCTGCTAGAGATAAGCTTGTCCTTGAACCTAAAGGAGCATTCAAAAACAGACCACTTTCTGTAGGTGCCTTACTAGTGACAGAGTTGCTCCTGGGAGCATGCTGGGGGATACACTGTGCTGTGGATTATTTCCTCTTGAGATGAAAGTGAGCAAGTTCCTCTGTAATGAAGGATTTGATTAATGATGTTTGTACTTCATTGGTGTTGCCTAGATACTGTAATGACTGATGTCTTTAAAACACAAATTATCTTGCAAACAATAGAACGTTATTAAGGTTGCAGAGTCAAGTACTCAAAAGATAGGGAATTCCAGAAGTAAAATTGCCCAGGAGACTTTAATTCAGCCATCTTTTGCTGAATGCACTATGACACCTGCTTCATTAAGCATGAAGAGAGACAGTGCTCCAACAGTGAGAAGTTGTATATTGTATTTGCTTCTCACTGTTCACCACATTCTCCATGAACTTATTTGCCTCACATTATTCAAACACTTCTGTAAGGCTGAATTATTCATTTCCTCTAGGGTATCAGAGTGCTTCACAAACATTAATTCATTAAGTCCCACAAATCTCAAATTAACTTTTTTTTTTGTTTTGTTTTGTGAGAAAACTAATACAGAAGTTGTTTAAGGTCAGAGGTTTCTATCAGGTTGAAGTGCCAGTCAGGGTGATCTATTCCAGGAACTTTTAGAATACTTTCAACTACATCTTCAGGAACAGCATCTGTTGACTTTAACTGCAACTTTTACTTATTTTATATATAAGAAATGTTTGTTCCTAAATAGAGTTTACACATATGCATAAATATATTGTACCGAACTCTTGACATCTTAATAATGTGTTTCTGATTTATTATGCTCTGAGAGATATTTTGAGTCTGTATTTTCTAATTCAGTGCTCATTGAGCTGGTGCTCATGTGCTTTGGTCAATGGAGACTGTATACTGACATCATTGATGCCAGAGATGTCTTCTAACTGCCTTGAAGATTGTCAGTAACTCAACATTCTGAAGGAGTGAATTTAGCATAGGGATCTCTCATAAAGATGTTACCCTTGGACTTTCACCATGACATTATTCATTATATAAATGAATTGTGTTTCATCTTTCCTGAACCTCCATTTAAATTAAATGCTTATTAAATACATGTATGTCATGGGTTGCAGTGTAAAATATAATCAGGGATGTGTTATTCTATTACCATCCTTTAGAACTGGGAGGGGGGGTAGTGATGTAATCTGTTGATAAGCCAGCTGATAAGAAACCATCAAGAGCAGTTTCCTTATCTCTTCCACCACCCATCCTCCCTCCAGGGATAGATCTTCTGCTAATGGGCCATTGAGTCCACTGATAAACTTCCATCATCCCATTGGGAAATGCTCCAGGCAGGGGGAGGGACCAAGCCCCTCTACCTGGATTAAAAACCTGAGACTTGGAACACCAAGTCAGCCTTTTCCACTGGACTCCCAGAGGAAGAACAGGCCCATCCATCACCACTGGACCTTCAGTGGAGGGCTGCACCTTTCTCCAGGGTCACTGTTTCAACAGGGCCACAACTGCTGCTCCAGGAGGACTGCAGCCACCATTGCAAGTAGACTGCTGCCAACACCCTGACCAACAGGGTGCCAGGTTGTATTCTGAATCTGTCAGTGATTTTCTCTTTTTTCTATTGCATGTATTTTGTTTCCTTCTGTTTTATTTTCCCTTTTCCTAATAAATTTTATTTCTGACTTGGAGTGTCTCACCGGTTTTGCTTTTCAAACCAGAACAACGTATAGCAATTGAATTTTTTTTGTGCTCTCAGTATTTTAAGAAAATATTATTCCCTGTCTACATTGATGGAGCATAAGCTGCTTTATTATGTGAATTTACCTATTCTACATATGATGTTCTGCTCTCAATTTTAGTATGAGAAGAGTTTCCTGGCATTTATAAACCCTTCTCTGAAATATATTTGCCTGTTCTTATATTACAGAAAATTTGATCTCTGATTTATCCATATTATATTCCAGCATAACTGTGCCTGTGTAAGAAAAGTTTAAGAAAACAAAAGAGTGCAAATACAGATCTGCACAACTGCACAGTTCACCATGTCCTACCTTGAAAATATATTTACCTTTCAAAGATGTGGCAAAATGGCTCTAGATGTTTGCTGAGCAATACAACAGTCTAACCATAATTGTGTCAGGTTTACTGTTAAAAAGCAAAGAGGTTTTACAACAAACAGCTCTGAAGTGCTCATGCTAATAACAAAGTTTTATATTTGGTTCAGAGACTAAACTGAGGGCTGGACAGTTGAGAAAGGACCCTAACAGGATTTTATTACATGTTAAAACTGTTTCATGCTTTTTTTGTGATGAATGACCTATTTAAATAACTCTGTGGAAATATCTCCAGGATGAAGTTGCTTTTCAGCAAGAAAAGAAGATGTAACTACAACCCTCAGAGTTACATGAAAACATAAAAGTAAAGCTTATTTCTCTCTGGTTTGCATATTGGCAATGTTAATTGAAAAAATTATTAAGTGCCCTGTAGAGACCTAATTTGAATTCCTTTTTGATTTTAATGGAATTTGGATGAGGCACTTAGTTCATAAATCTACTAGTGATGTATAAACGAATATAGAGCTTTATTTGCTGCATAACAGTATTAACTTTCTGGTGTTCTTTTTTGTTCAATTATGAACAAACAAATTTGAACACACTCATTAAATATATGTGACTAATCCAAAACTCTCTGTAACCATCGTCTTTTTGACTGTGACAGATTTCTGAAATATTATTTAGCTATTATTAAGACATCTTTTTCATAACTTCTACATTAAGTTTCATTCATTTTAGATGTATTGTCAGAGTTAATTTCCTGCAGCTTTTTTTGGCAATCCATGTAATCCATGTTTTGTCTGTCATAACCTGCTCATAACTAGCCTCTCTTTGGTGTATTATACACTACTGGGCTCAGTACTATTTACTTTTTCACCAATGACTTGGATGAAAGGGCAGAGGCCTCCTCAGCAAGTTCCCTGGGGACACAAAGGTGTGAGAACTGGCTGATACCCCAGAGGGCTATGAAGCCCTTCAGAAGGACCTCAGCAGGCTGGAGAGATGGGCAGAGAACTGTCTGAAACTCAAAAAAAGGCAAATGCAGGGTCCTGCACCTGGGAAGGAAAAACCCCAGGCACCAGCGCAGGCTTGAGCTGATCTGCTGGAAAGCAGCTCTGCAGAGATGGACTCAGGGGTCCTGGTGGACAACAAGCTGTCCATGAGGCAGCAGTGTGCCCAGAGGGCTGGCAGTATCCTGGGGTGCATCAGGAAGAGCATTGTCTGCAAGTCAACCGAGCTGATCCTGCCCCTCAGCCCTGGTGAGGACACATCTGGAGTGCTCTGTCCATTTCTGGGGTCCTTAGGATGAGAGAGACATGGAGCTCCTGGAGCAGGCCAAGCAGAGGGTGGCAAAATGTTTTAGGGATTGGAACATTTCTCTCATGAGGAAAGGCTGAGGGAGCTGGACTTGTTCAGCCTTCAGAAGAGGTGACAGAAAGAGGACTTCATCATTTCCTATCAGTATCTGAATATGAATAGAAGACAATAGAGCCAGGGTCTTGGTAGTGCCAAGCAATAGAACGAGGAGCAATGGGCAGAAACTGATACACAGGAAGTTCCAGCTGAATATGAGGAAGAATGTCTTTACTGTGCAAGGGATCCAGCAATGGCACAGGTTGCCCAGAGAAGTTATGGATTCTCCCTCGGTGAGATATCCAAGAACCATCTGGATGCAATCCTGTGCAATGTGCTCTAGATGACCCACTCTGGCTCCTTCCAACCTGGTCTGTGATTCTGTGATATCCTTTGTGATTTATGCTCCTTTAAAAGAAAATTTTTAAAATAGAAAATCTGTCCTTAGCTTCAACAACTGAGCTCTGTGCTGGAACAGGGCACTGTGAAACCAAGTTAAAGACAAAGGTGCACTCAAAAGAGATTCTGCCCACTTAGAAGCTGCATAGCAGTAGCCACAAAGTAATACATATCATGAAAGTATCTGACTTTCATTTCCACTAGGAGAACCCACCCAGTCTCTTCAGTCCTGATGTAACTGCTGGGGTATTAAATTCATCAGCAGGCCATTATAGTATTTATTTGCTGTGAAGTCTTTGTGTCTGGAATTTTACTCCTGTGCTCCTGTGCTGAGATGCACAGGCATGTCCCAAACTCTTTGTTGCCCTGATGCTATTCAAATAGCATTGTCTTCACATTCTACATTATTTTTTTCATCAGGTAAAACACCTAGATCAGTGTAAGATGATCCTAGTAGAGCATCTGCTAAAGGTAAGCATATATCTGTTCTTCAGATCTGATGATTTAAATCTTCGTTTAAGACTGAGGCTATATCTTTAATTGATGCAGAGATTTTGCTAGTGTCAGCTAGCAGAGGTGATTTAGCCAAACTGGAGATGTGAATTACTTCCATAGTATTGCCAGCCCTTGGATTCATTTTTAAAAAGAAAACTGTGAATTTCACTTAAAGACATTGTCTGTCCTCTTGATGTAGCTACACATTGAATATCACTTGGGTGATGTGGACGTGTGAGGAAGGAGAGACAGGGGGTGGACAGAGGGAAGTTATTTACTGAAAAAAGGGTTATTACAGAATAAACATTTTCACCCTTCAGCTTCAGAGCAAAATATTGCAGTCTGAGCAACTACTGTTGTATTCTCCAGGGCTCTGTAAAATATATTTATTGCAGAAGTATTTAATTGTCCTTGTGCTTTATAAGACAAAAGGAATGAAGTTTCAGTTAAGTCCTTATTCTAAAGTTCAAAGGGGAAATTGAAAAGGAGTTTTACTCCTCTGAGACTTAATTCCAAAGAATATTATTGTGCTTGAGATTTTTTAACTTGTAGTACGTTTTCATTTCTACACAAAACTCTCTTTAAGATAAAATGAAATATTTTTTTTGATTACTTCAAGAGTGGCTCATTCTTACACTGTCTTCATTCTATCTCTTTTTTAAAAATATAAATGACTATATTTTACAGTCTTTTAAAAAATGCTAGATATTATTTCCTCTTGAGTATTCAGGTTATCTCTTTTTTACCCAATAGTATTTGTAACCTCTTCAATCCAATTCTTTAAAAGCTATTTTTTAATACTTTGCCAATGTCTTTTTTTTCTGTGTTTCATGTTATATTTGGAGTCTCAAGATAAATTAATGTAAATTTTCTTATTTTTTTTATAATGGATAATACATTTTTTCAAAATGTGCCTTGAAATAAATACTACATTGTCCAGTGCCTAATTTACTTTGTTAGAATAGATACAGATTTCAATACACATCAGGCAACTTGTTCTCACAAATTAGTACTCAGAGAAGCTTACATTATTTGAATTTAAGGCTTTTAAAGTCCTATTACATTGTCTCAGGCTTTTGTTTGAATTGGACTTAGAGATTTTTAATGTAAGAACAAAAAAACCAAACAACCCCACCAGGTCTTAGCACTTGACATATTTCGATATTAGAAAACATAACTGTAAAAAGGATGACAGCACCATCTAAAAAGAGGCTCACACTAATGTCAACTCTAAAATGTGCTGTAGAAAAGCCACTTGGGTGATTTCTAAGGCAAGACTTTTCAGCTAAGCTGAGAATATCTGCATGTATTTGGGTTTTGCTTTGAAGGATTTTTGCTCTTTTATGCCATCATTCTGTGCAGTTACTTAGCTTAGGGAATGATGTACTTTCAAGTGCAAGCATTTATTTAAAAAAAGAAAAAGGAAAAAAACCACAATAAATTTTGCAATACTTTGAAAGGACAAAGGTCTCATCTGCTGATTTACACTGGTTTAAAATAACAAACCTAAGTTAGTTCATTAATGATTGGTTCTGAAGCTCCATCATCTCAAACAGGTAGCCAAAATGTCCTATATAAGTGCCTAAAGAATTTTTCAGAAGTGTCAATCTACTGGAGACCTTTTACGTTAAAGGGAATAAATTCACCCAGTTTGATATTGTGGTAGATGTGGTGGAATTTTGGGAGAGACTATCATTTTCATACAGACACAACTTCAAAAGCCTGTGTCATTTGTAGGAGCAAGGGCAAAATTGCAGCTACAGAAATCAGTGTAAAATGAATTGCAGTGTTTCACTCGTGCAGAGTTGCACATTCAATTTTTAACAATTTCAGTGGAGCTAGAATGGCAGAGGGAGATGCTGTGATTTTTCTCAGCATATTGTTTTTAGTAATGCGGCCATCCTTCCATTTTTGGGCTGTTTGGTGATGCAGAAGTTGTACAGAGCCCTTAGATCATGGAAATGTTGTTTGAAAGTGACTTCTAGATAATATATAGTCCAACCTCTTGCTCAGAGCAACACAGCCACTAGCACTGCAGTCATTCACCTATGGTTTTGTCTGAGTTTTGAAAACCTCCAAGGATGGGACAACCTGTTTTAATGTTGTGTTGTCTCCCAGTGGTTTTCTCATTGATTGGTTGGTTGGTTTTGTTGTGCTGCATGTGTTTTCATTTCTGCCATGCACCTCTCCAGGCTCCATCTCTCCTTTGACCTTCTGTGATACTGATTGCCACAACTGAGAAGACTTGAGAGCAAACTTCTTTAATCCTTTGTTCCTTTTATTAATTCCTGCACCTTGGGCCCTTTTCAACTGAGTAAAACTCTTATATCAATAGTCCATAGGAGACACCATACTACCATAGGTTAAGGCATTACTCTGATAGAAAGCACCATCTTCCTATTTTTTTCCTATTTCAACAGAAATATTCCCAGGGAATTAGATGAAGTGAGAAAGGTGTTTTGGCCTGATAAAGGTAATTCTAAGTGCATTTTCTACATGAAAAGGTATGCAGCCATAAATAGAAAATGGCTTCTCTGACAAAGCTATCTTTCAAAATAATTTTACACTTTTTTTACATTTACACATTTTACAGAGGTAGATTTGTCAGATTCTTGTGTTTTAATTAAAGTAAGACTGTGTCTTATGCATTACAGCTTATCTCTTTAAAGTTGAAAGCTGATCAAATGCAAAGTTTTTAAAAATTAAGAACACTTAATATGTAATAAAAGTCTCTTTTACTGAAAGATAGTCTAAAATCTGAAACTTATCCTACATTTTGAAAGATATGAGAAATAAATACAAAGGATAGAAAGAGATGGTTAAATTTTTTTTTTCTTTTAAGGTGGCAGGAAACAAAAAAAATTTATCCACTCCCACCAGACCTACTGTCAGCAGGTGCAAACACTACTTTCCTTCATGAATATTTTAATTTTTTTCCAAGAGACAGGAACTTGGATTTATTTCTAGTAAGTGCAGATGAAAAAAAGGATGGACATAAATGTCAATGCAAGCAAACTTTTTGAGTCATGGCTGGAAGAAAAAAAATACATGCTTTTCATAGTTATAATGTCAAACCTCATAATTCAGCAAGGGAAGTGGGATTATAGATGGGCAGAAAGCAATAGGGCAGAGTAAGAAGAATAAAATAAATGACTGGAACAAAAATTGGGATAAGAATAACTGCATAATTGAGTGAAAGACTTAATACTTCTGTCAAGAAGACTTAACATGAAGACTTGAATTGTTATGTCAAATATCTCAATAAGAAGTACTGTAAAAACGGGCTGAAGTGGTAACATTTTAAAATGGGAATTTCCATTAGGCAGGTGGATATCATATTTAAACTTATATAAACACAAACATATATTGAAAAATTTGGGTAAAGGAGGGGAAATTGGGTGAGAACTCTTCTGGAAATACAAAGATTGTATGTGCCCTTTATGTTGTGAACTATGTATAAATTTATTTTGTATTGCAAATCAGGTATTATGGCAACTCAGAAAGAATATAGGAGTTGACAAAAAAATTGGAAAAAGAAAACATCTTGATTAAATTGTGCATTAGGCTTGCTTTCTTTTTGTTTCATCACAAATTCTTTTGTCTTCTCCAACAGCAGCAGTCTTAGACAAAGAAGAGAAACTGGTAAATACACACTGATTGACAGATTTTACACTTTTCAGTTTCAGCTAATGGAATTCCCAGGATAACTGAGTATGCACAGCAGGCTTGCTGGTTTTCTCACAAATAACCTAGCAAATTCCCTGCAGTGGTCTAGGAAAAGAGGGTGTGAAGAGTTGCATGTTCTGTCCTCCACAGAAGATGTTGCACAAAGAGAAAAACAGGTGAATAATGGAATGGTTGCTTCACAACCTGCCACACTTAGTTATTTTGTTAAACATAAAAGGTATGTCATAGGTAAATTGGGATGTGACATATAAGAAAAAAGACCTGACTCAGCTGTCAGCAAACTTTTCTCTTTTTTGACCAAAGGTTTCTTCATCAAAGGAAATAATTGGTTTGCTATAAGCTGGACTGGGGAGTGAACTAATGTACATGCTGTGCAAAATGATCATTTGAATTGGCCCCAGAGCGAACAAATCAAACCACCTTGGCAGTAAAGTTGTTTTCAAGAGCAAAGCTGTTTTCAAAAGGTCACTTACATTTAGTTAAAACCAATATTTGCATCAACAGATGACTTATTACTATCTCTAGAAGTGAAAAAATTATTTCTATTTATTGAATATATGCTATAAAAGTACACTTCTTTGATATGCAACATCATAAACATAAAACTCATGTCATGAGAAATATTTGTGGCAATAAGAGCAGCAACTATCTATCTTATGACATGGTAACAAGTATTTCTAACCTCTATAATAAATGTAATTTATTTGACAATATTCATTTCCTCTACATGGCTCAGTATAAAGGACACTGCTTACTGGACACTGCCCCTACCTTTCCCAGTAATTAGCAGCTGTAGACATCTCAAAATCTATGGTCAAATATGACATATTTTGATAACAGTAGTTCTATCGCCGTAGGAAGATGTCAAATTTTAGATATTAGTACTCTTTTTGTATCAACTCTTCAACCTTTGGTTGAAATGGAGAATATCTTTCTTCTCAAAATAAGTAGAAATGTTTTATTTTCTAATTTCATGTTTTAAAAACTCCTTTTTTATTGAAAATCTTTCTATTTTTCAGTTACACAAATATTCATTCTGTTATTCATTCTCTGTGTTTCATTATGCAGAGAGAAGAAAATAGATTTTTGGAAGCTTTTTGCCCATGCTAATGCCTTTGTATGTGTTTAAAAACTAATTTTCAGTCTTTGACTAAATTTATTGCAAACAGAATTTGAACAAAATGTATTTTTTGGCGTTTTTCTAATTGGTTGAATTTGTAGCCATATAATTTGCAATGCTCTTTCCAACAAACAGATACATTTTATGTTTATTTTTAGAGCAATAGGATTATGGATAAGCACATCCTGATGCCTCTGTCTTTTCCTCTCCTGGAACATCCAGTTGCACAGAGGAACACATCCTAAGAGAAGGACAGTTACTCCCAGTTTCCCTGAGAAGTTGTGGCTGCCCCGTCCCTGGCAGTGTTCAAGGCCAGCTTAGCTGGGGCTCTGAGCACCCTGGTCTAGAGGGAGATGTGCCTGCCCATGGCAGGAGGGTAGGAACGAGATGATTCTTGAGGTCTCTTCCAACCCAAGCCATTCTATGATTCTAAGCAAGAACATGAATCTAGGAGTTATGTCCTCTACCTTTCTTTGAGTACATTGTAAAAAGTTCTAGCAAGGATTGAGGTCTGGTGACACAAAGTGCAGCGTGTTGCTGTTACAGAAAAACAGATCAATGCTGATCAAAACATAAAGCACTGGGTTAGGAGCTGGGAAGAGTCACAGGGTGAAAAGTTAAGTAAAGCATACATTTGGCTGAAGGACAAAGCAAGACAGGCTCCAGTGATCCTAATTTAAACTTGATAGTTTAGCAGCTAGTAAAGCCTAAATCTGAGCCAGTGGCACGAAATTCAAAGTTATAAGATTTGTCATGAGGATCCATCTCTAGACCCTGAATTCCCAAGTAATTACTCAGATGACTGTAATAAACTGATTTGAGTTTTCTTAGAGTATGAGCAACATCCTTTCTAAATGCATGTTCAGACCTGGTGACACAGTCCGGAATTGGATTGCTCCATAAGGGTTACAACCAGCATGTTCACCAGATATTTGCGGTAAAAGCTGTAACCACTATTATCATGGCAATCCTCCCCCACCCCCACCTTAAAACTGAAAACTCTAAATAGCATGAAACAGGAAATTTCACAATGCACAATGCATCATTCAGGTAGGTGAGATCTATTCAAGGAGGAATACGCAACACACTAATTTGTGGGTACCTTTACCATAATTCATAAGTGCCTTATTTGATTTAATAAAGTGTATTTCTTCTTCCTTGCTTCCTTTAGGAGCACAGCAACTCATCACAACATACGACACAACACAGGACACAACAGTCAATTAAAATTATATCCATAGACCTAATTACCTGTATTTGGAAGGGCTGATAAGTATAGCAAAAGTACTGAGCTAGCCAGTCTGGCAGGAGGAAAGATCAACATTCCATAAATTGGCCCCATTACTGTCATATTGCAGAACTCCAGAAAAAATATTTTTGTGAGTTTGTGGTGAGTAGGATATTTAACAAATATAGAAAATAAAAATGAATATATCCATAATGAAAGTAAATTTGAAGTGTGAGGCCATAGATATTGGAAAAGAGAGGAGTAGGCCTTCAAAAGAGAAATTCTGTTTGCAAGTGAATTACATGCTACAGATCAGTTGTTGAGGCCATAAAGGCAAAATGGTAATTTATATTCAGTTGTTTTGTTTTCTGAGGGGTTTGTGGAGGGCAACTTATGTCTCCAATGTGATAAAAAGTCCTGGATTAAATCAATCTTGCCACTTCATTCCCATTGCAATTAGACATCGTACTCTGTCCCAAACTTCTGTTTTCCCCACTCTTGTTTGTAAAGTCTGGCATGTCAGAGTTGTGGCTAGGCTGTGAGTACTGTCCCCTGACTGTGGGCTGGAGGTAGCCAGACCAATGGTGATTTGGTGTAAGCACCACACAGGCCACACTGAAACCAGCCAAAACTGAGCATATGCAGGCTTTTAATGAGCTCGTTCAAATTGCAATCAAGATGCCTGGAAAACACACTGAAATCAAATCTTTCCAGGCCAGAACCACTAATCTAGTAAGGCTAGCACTGGAGTGGTAGAAAGCACATATACCTACCTCACTCCAAAAAATTTGTAGCTTAACTTTTTAGCTTAAGTTGCCAGTAGAGATAAGTGTGAGCTAAAGAGTCAAAGATTTTTTGTGCTGACATGGGCAGAAGCGTTGCATGGAGTGTCAAACACTGAGTTGTGCATTCCAGCACACAGGAATGTACCACAGTACATTCCTTGGACACTGCCCAGCGCCTCTGCAAGTACCTCCCTGTCCACCAGGTATTTGAGATGCAGGCTCTGGCAGTCATGCTGTGTGAGCCAGGCAGAGTGAGAATAACGGGATTTCCACTGAGCATCAGTAGAAGCTGGCAAATGGTCACGGCAGTAATTGAATTGTTTGCAAACTGAGGAGGAAAGGAAGAAAGTCCTGATAGCATAGAACGTGATCAGAATAACAGCTTGCTGCTAAGCAGCTAAAACATGGGCTATGACTCCTGGGAGTGAAAGAAAAGCTGGAAATACAGCAATTAAGACCTTTATTTAGGAGTTAACAGGCAAGTACATGCAACACTGTGTCTTTGCACAATCAAGTTCTAACAAGTTAAGAGATATCCTTCAAAAAAAGCAGTGCTGTACTGTACTCACTGGAATGCATGAAAGGAAAGCGTTTGTATTTCCTGTTTTTGAACAAAGGTCAGTGGAATTGGATTTGTGAAATGGGAAATAACATGAGAGGAACCCTCACTCACATGAAGGAGTTTTTTAGAGTGACATCCTAAAAACAGTCTTTTGTCAGCAAAGCGCTGCTTTTCATTGTTTGAGTTTGAAAATTTATTCACTACTATGACTGCAGATGTTCATGAAGGAGTGAATCACAGAAATTACATAAATGTTTAGGTTTTCATGCTTATTCACTTTATACTTGTCAGAACAAAAGGAAGGCTGAGTATTTGCCTGCAATGCTTCCCAGCAGCTTTATTTCTGCTGCAGTCCGCATCCTTTCATAGCAGCAGTTTGACCTGTCCCATTATTTCTGTCACTTTTCTTGGTTTAGGATCTGAAAGACAAGCAGTACTTGTAAGTTGTTGATCCCATCTTCTTTTAACACAATGGAAAGACAGAATTGAAAAAATCTCTGCTAATTTCATCTCATTAAATCTTCTGGCTTTCCTAATCTCTTTCTATGACACGGAGAATGGAGAAACATTAGGGCCCTAAATTAAGGGGAGGATGAGTTAAACCCCTCCAATGTCAAAAGCAAACAAACAAAATGAGGTGACTATAAATGAAAGCAAGAAAAAAAAACCAGAACGGTAGAACAGCTGTTGATGTGGTTAGAATAAAGCCAATTATTCTATGAGAAACAATTAAATCAAACAATTAAGCAGGAGGTAGGCATAAGGCAGCTAGGTAAAGCCTAGGAGTATGGGAAAGCAAGCAGGTTAAGCAGGTTTTGCTGCTGTCTCAATATCCCTAAGGTACCTATGGGCTTGCCTTGCTCAAGTTTCATTTGAGTTACATCAGAGATGCCAAAAACTGGCGTTGTACTTAACGGAACACCCCCCTCCCTCCCCAGACTGCTGTTATTGATGATGGTGAAGAAAGGGAAGTCTTTAATAAATGTTTTCTTGCCCAGACTACATATATGAGCAATGCCCAAAGATAATTCAGTGGGAAGACTCATCTGAGGTTCTTCTGCATTTGGGAGAGAATCTTTCGAACTAGCTCATGTCTACTCAGTGACTCGTTTGGCTCAAGATTATCATTACTAATATAACGATTGCTACTTCCTGTATTTCAAAAGGCAAGGTGGCCATGCATAGTTCAAAACTATTCCACCAGAGCGTAATTTAGATTATCTGCTATGTTTAATATGTGCATTTGTGACACAAAAGTGGCAGTTCTCATGCTCATTTAAAAAAAAGGCCAAGCAAGAGGCTTTAAATAAATATAGATAGATATAAAATAAGGAGAATAAAAGAAACAGGATAGTTTTGAAATAGCATTTGTATACTGAATGTGTATAGAGATGAAAAATATTGACTGTGTTCAGGGAAAATAATGCCTTCTGATTATGTCTACAAATAATCTACATCCATTCCTCATTATATGAGAGCATATTACTGATTCATTTTATGTTTCTAAACCCTTCTTGACTGGAGCATAATGTAGGATAAATCACCTAATGTTTTTATAGGATCTTTTGTCCCTTTACCAATCAATATTTTACGATTAATTTTAAATATTTTCTGTTCTGGGTCTCATTCAATCTTTGTTTCATATAAATTAGAAAGTTACTTTACTTCCCATAGCCAGACCTGTAAGGGCTAAATAAGAAAAAGGGGCAAAAATATGCACTGGTCTAAAATGAAAACAAAGTATCCAAGTTCTAATTAGTGTCCATGTCCTGTAATTTGCCTGGAGCTTTTCTGTTGTAAAATTAGTTGCTTATGCCATTTTATTAGGGATCCATTCATCAGAAGGTGCATTGGGCAAAATTTGTTGATCACAATGTTCTTGGCAGCACCATGAAGGACAATCCCTTCTGCAGGTGTAGATCCCTGGTGGTTTTGCTTTGTGCAGTCATTAAAGATGGTCACATGGGGTCTGGAAAGGCTTATTATTCAAGAGTCATCTGGAGAAAGAAAAGATAACTTTTGTTATCTTTTGTTTAGAAACGTTCCCCTAGTAGGATGGGGAACATTTCTTCTGTTTCAGGGACTCAAGGGTGCTGTTAACAGCTAAACCACAACTTTTGCATAACGTTGATGTTCTAGTTGTGCTGTACACCAATTTTCCCATGTTTACAGATGAGGCAGTATTTGCTAAAAGTGAGTGTTCTAAAGATAATGAATCAAAGCTTACAAAGTATCAAGATCTCCCAGAAGGCTTACACATGACAAGTATTTGAGATATGTCAGATTTCTTAGGAGAGTGTATTTAGTTGTAAAATATATTTTAGAATGAATTAATTTTTTCTGGCGAAGTAATATTGAATTTTAATATAAAACTTTCTATGACAAAACTGTTTCTTTTCCAAGCTTCAAATGTTCCTTTAAAAAAAACCCAATCAAGCAACAAAAAACCAAAACTAAAACAAACAGACAAACAAATGGAACAATTTGAGCAAAACATTTAAAATATTTCTTTGATCTCTTGAGAATGAGCAGCCTCACATATTATACTTGAGTTTGTAGCTCAAGGTAAGTTTGTGATACCATTAGCCTAAGGTTGTTTATGCTTATAATAAAATAAAAATCATTAAAAGATACTACTGCATGGGCCTTTAACCTCAATGTTTTATGTAACACACCTTTTATCTGAGACTAACAATATAGCTACAGTCTGGACTATTCCTGAAAAGTTCTTGTCTAATCTTTCCTTAAAACTTTCCATTTCAACTCAATTACTTTTCAAAACTGTCGAAAATTATCATCTTATATTTGGAAAATGTATTAAATAATTAAATTTGATAATTTAAAAGAATGGTCTAAGGGTTTGGATGTGCGTGTGGGGAAAATGCAAGCAAATAAAATATATTAAAAAGTTGATAAGAGAGTAGATCATATTTTAGATCTCCATGTCAACTCATTTAAAAAAGGGCTTATCAGAAATCATAGAAACTGCAGCATATAATAAAAAAATCCTGTTACATAAACCATTGACAAAGACAAAACAAAGATCTACCATGTACATTATTCTGAAAATACGAAAGTACCATAGAATTTTTAAAAAATCTCAAATATTAGTTTGAGTTTAGGTCATATCTTAAACAGTGAAAAAACTATTAGGTATGAAGTTTTATAAAATAGTTGTCTTTTTCTATTAAGTCTTTATTTTAGAAAGAGAAATTTGAGTTTGAAATAGTGTGGTGAGGATGAGATTTAAAGAAAAAATTCTCTTTTTTCTTGTGTTAGACCTCCATTCCATTTTTATGAACCTGAACATAGCATTATGGTAGGCCTCAGGTAGAGCTGAAATACAAGTACGATTTTTTTGAAAATATAGATTAAGTTGTATTTGCTAAATGTTTGTGCAGAAACGCTAAGTGAGAGATAATTCACACCCTTCATAAATTCTATGGCTTGTTGTCAACAGCTGTTAATCTGAGACAAAGCTCACAGTAGGGGTGGAATGTGCAAGCTGTAATGCTTCTGCCAGCATCAATTGTGTAGGAGGCATTTAAGAAAGAGCCAGTTCTAGCACTGTTGGCACAGGGTGCCTCACTTTGTCTTTTTTTTCTTAATGATACTCTTCAAATTACTTGGAAGTTCTTCTCACACGTAATTAACCAGTATGTTCAGGACAATTAGGTGAAGAGTAGTCTGTATTACAGTCCTTTACCCAAAACCGTATTTCCAAATTGTAACACTTGCTTCCTGAGCAGGAGCTTGACCTTCAAGACATACGTACCCTATGCTCAACATAATGCAAACATATGCCATGCATATTAATGTGTGAAAGGCACGCTGCTCGCCTACTAGTCTCTCATGCCACTCAAGGTGTGTCTTACTAGTCCCAGCTTGCAGGAGCAAAGAGTTTTCATTGATATGCTACAGGATGCTAAACCAGTTCTCACTGTATCTGCAAATAAACAAGCATGAGTACAGATAGAGATATATATTTTATCCAAGTGGAAGCCATCACATAATGCCAGTCCTCAGAAGTGACAGTCTCAACTTCTCTGTATGCTCTGCTTTTAGAAGAATATCCATGTATTTCATTGTGAGTAGGAACACAGCTTTCATTTCACAATCAAAATGTGGCACAGAACCCTTCCAAACATTTACAGAAATGTGAAATCTGGACACTGGGAATTAGTAACTGCTCAGTGTAAACTCCAACTTATTTATACCTCAGGAAAATTGTGATTAATTATTCTGTTTCATACTCTGGTCAACACAGTAGCATTGCAGAGAAGTACAGAAATACACTAGGGATGAAATAAGCCCAAATCTGAGGTCAACCATGGTCACCACAATTCTCTTTCTATGTCAGTCAACAGAGCTGTGCTAACTTCCAAAGAGGTTCACAATGCTTGTGCTCTCTAGGAATGCTGACAGGAAAGATGTATGCTGTGGACTCCTATAGCTCCACTGTGATACAGAGTTGCAGACTGGAGTGGATCACTGACATGAAACAAGTTCCTCACTGTAATGCAAGTCATTGATCTTCCACAGATCCTCTTCTGCTGAAGGTCTAATGCAGTGCAGAATCAATATACAGAATTATGTAGATAAATCCCTTATACAAAACTCCTTCCATTTTCACCATCTCTCCATTGACAGATTTCCTATTACTTTGATGGCTCCCCAAATTTTTTTTTTTTATTCATTACCTTTTCATAAGAGCTACAACTTAATAATACCTTCACATTCATCTATTCTAGTATTGGTCTTTCTTTTTTTTCAATGTTACCATAATTACAGCTTTGCCATTTGCACAAAGGCATGTGTTTAGGTCTTTAGACCTTTTGTGAAATGAACTTTTTATGTAATGAGTTTTAAGAATACACAGCCATCACTCAAATGTCAAGGTAATGGAGAATTAAAAAAAACTAGATAAATCAAAAATACAGATAATAGCAAGGACATTAATTATCCTGCAAGTATGTTTAATGCATTTGCTCCTCATAGTTTCAAAAGTCCTGTTTATCCAGTATTTGCTCAAGAGAAGGTTACTTTTACATAGCAACAGGCAGAGTTCAAACTTGTAGTATCAAGTCCTTTTTATTATGTATTTTATGGACAGTTCTGTATGTCATATGTCATAATGCATCTGAGAGGAGGGAATGGGGAAGGTATGGTTAATATATACAATTTATTTAACACACTCAGAGGAAATAAGTTCTGAAACCTCTGGTCACTGTATCTCTTCCTTTAGTACTGGTTCTGCTATTTCTAATATAAAAGTGATGTACATATGCCCAGTTTAAAATTAATATACACCATTTGATTTCATGGGAACTGTGTTGTTAGTTGCTTCCATGAGGAATTCCTGGGAGCCAACAGTGCTGTCATGAGGCACCTGCTCTTTGACCACTTTAACCATAAACAAGAGCTCTTATGGTGCTCCAGGTATCCCTCCCCCTGATTCACAACCTTGCAGTGGTCACGCTTGGATAGTCACGTTTTGGGCAGAACATGATGCTCTGACTCTTCATAGAGAACTCAGATTTTGAATTACTCATGACTCTCAGCCTACTTCTGACTGCAGTGTCTTTGTGTGTCTTGGTCCTGTGTCAAAGACCAAGATTCAGTCAAGACTGTGATTTTATTTCTCTGAACAATGTAACTATTTCCTTTATTGTAAACTCTGGATTTCTTCTGCAAAGCCGTGACCTTTGGCCAGTATTCTATTCACAATTTAGCCTGCTATCATAGATTCTATTAGCCTCAAAAACTTGTAAGACTGGATTTGCTGCCTTAAACCAGAGATTAATATCTTTGTGGGTGTGGGGTTTTGGGTTTCATCTTTTTCAGAAAAACTTCAGTATTTTACACAGAATGTTGTCACGCTGAACATTTCTGTTTTCTCATTTCATGTTAGCACAGGTACAGGTGACTGACTGTGCTTTGATAAGAGAAAGGCCATCTGTTGACAGAAGTAAGACCATTTCCTGACGAGCCAGTATTCATAAATTACAGTTATGTCATGGATTGTTCTTTATGTATCCATCAGCCTATGTTTCCTAAAAGTGTCCATAATGCTTTTAACTGATTTACTAAATGGGATTTTAGCTGTCTTTAATCACCTTAATGTGCTTTGCTTAGTCTTACATCCAGAGCCAATAGCATTAGATAGATCTGAAAATGACACCAAGTTCTGGTCTGTGATTGCCCACACTACACAATCGCTGCTGCATGCGCAGTGGTGGAGAATGTTTAGCTCTAAGGGCACAAGCCATCAATGATGTGCCATTTGCAGGCAGGACCAAAGGACAGCTTCTTGCACATTACATTTAGCAGCACATATGTATGACAGTGATCTGCTTCCTTCAGACGATGAGTTTAACTTATCACTATTACATGTCAATGAAGAAAATAAACAAAACAGTTCCAAACAGTGTGGTCCATTAACAGCTCAGTTCCCAACGTCCACAGCCTACTCTTTTAAAATTGTTTACTTTATTTTTTGTCCACGAAATGCTGTCAGCACTGGAAGAGGAGAGGGAAAGAGAAGCCTCAAAGGAGGTTTAGGACCAACACAGGGGCTGCCAGGGAAGCCCTTGAAGCCAGGTCAAAGCCCTGTCTTTGATCTTCTTGCAGTTTGCTCTTGCAGGTGGAGGGAGTCAGGCTCATTTTCCCCCTACACACGTGGTAACCCTGGTTTCCAAGTGATATGTTCTCATTATTACTTAATAAAATTAGGTCACACTTTGTCACAGTTTAATAGAAAAAAAAAAATGCCAGGAGACTGCATCTGACAACGTTATACCAAATAAAAGATCCTGGCTATGATTCCAGTTATACAGCGGCAGTGAGCTGATGACAAGTTCAGACTGAAGATGCTGGTAAAAGTATTCACTAATCTTTAGCCAATAAATGTGGATTTTTTGAATAACCTACCAAAACATAATTAAGTATTCCCTTAAAACTACAGCGTAAACAAGCAAAGTATCTAATCAACATATATCCTATCAGCTTCAAATTGGTTTAGCCTGTTAATTAAAAAGCCATGCAATGAAATTAAGATGTTCTTATATAAGCCGAAGTGAAATAAACCAGCATTGTTGCACTAATATTTCGTTCTTTGAGAGAACATGCTTTCAATACCGAGATGCTTAGTATTAGGTGATTTGTATTAATTATATTGTCATCCTCTAGCCTTTTATTAATACAGATTCTGATCCACTTATTTTGTCATTTTACTCATACCTAATTAATTTTCTGGCCAGACATTCTCTGGTGACTTAATTCAGTCTTTAAAATACTATAGAGCATTATTTTTTATCTCCACAGTCCCTTAATCAATATCTAAATATTTATATTTCTATAAAAGAGCTTGTTGCCAGATCCTCTCCAATCGAAGGTTATGGCTCAAAATAAAAGACTCATCATCTCAATAACTACTCAATAAACATTTTTTTTCACTTGTATGACTACCAAAACCTTGCCACAGAAACTAAATACAGTAATAGTGATAAAAATACATTGCTTTCATTATCAAACTTGCAGTGATCAATATCAGTGGAGATTTGCTAATGACAACTCCTTGATTTCTCTTTCTCTTCTTCTTAACAGTATGTAAGGGGTGAGTTGCAAATCATTCCAGTTCATTTGTTCAGAGTTATTTTTTTGCAGCAAAATATATGTGAACAAGAGCTGAACATTCATGCACTTTTTTGGTTTAGAGGGTGCTTCATTCCACAAGTTCTGATTAAAATAAATGCTGCTGAAATATGAGTTGTGCTGTGTGTTAACCAGCAGGAGTCTGAACATGAACTGCTCAAGTATCAGGAGATCATCTGCAGTGACAAGTGAAATTTGAATGTGTGTTTTCGTTTAGTTGGTTGGTTTGGATTTTTTCTTTTAATTTATATCCACTGTTTCCAGTATTTCCATGGGGCCAGAACAATGTGAAACCATTTCAGAGAACCATGCAATAAAAGTTATGGTGAACCCAAGCTGCCCAGAATTTTTGTGTCTTTTCTGCAACTAGGCTGCCACTCTTGAGGGTGCTACATGTTAGATAATGTTTCTGAAGAGGAGAGTAGGGTATTTCTGACAATATCTTATTTCATAATAGAAAAAACAGTGCTTTACTCATCTAGCAGAACTAGAGGATTTAGTTCTTCCTTCTCACAGACAATGTCCCAGCCCATTGAAGGGAGCAGAAATGATGTCCTACTTAATTGAAGCTAAAAATTTATTCTAAGCTGAAAGAACACATCAAAGGGAGACTAAAGTTCAAGGCTTTATGCTTAGCTACTATTTTCCAAAGGCCAAAATAATTAAATTGATTTTAGAAATATTTTTTATTGAATTATTTCAATAGAAATGATATGGTTTGAATTAAAATACTTAGGGTTTTCTGCTTAAGAACACATGCTTTTCTGCTACTATTGCAAAAAAGTTATATATAAAATCCATCCATGATTTCAGACTGTTTTGCTTTTGGAGCTTGATTTTGAGTGCTCAATGGCCTGAATTTTGCAAAGGGCTCACAACTGTCAGGTAGGACATTGACATTTGAAAGAAGACTTGTTGGCCAGTTGACTCCTCAATGTTTTCACAGCTGTGTTACAGAATAGATTGTGTAGTTGCAGTTTGAAAAGAAGTGTGCTGTTGAAAAAGTCATATTTTTATCCATCAATAGACATCCATAATGAAAAAGAACTCATATTATAACTCAAATTATATTTTGCACTATATGCAAAAAGACAGAAGAAGTCTAAAAGTGAGTAGCTAAGCAGGGTCACATACACAAGCAGACTAGAGTGATCCACGTCACTTTTACAAGCTAAGCTAATAAATCAGCCCAAAGTAATTAAGATAATTCGACTAACAGCACTGCTAGTCACTATTAGTGTAGAAAGCCATCAAGTTTCAGTCTGGAAAGATGTACCAAATGTAACATAATTCATAAAATCAGCCTAAATGGTTTTTGGGGTTTTTTTTAAAAGGAAGTTTTAGTGGTTATTTTCCAATTCCATAGAAACTGTTGCCTCATTTAACAAGTGCCTTTCTCCACTCCTGGGGATCCTTCAGGAACACACAGTTAATTAGAGTGGACTCCACGGGGACTTCTATCACATCTTGTGATTTCCCCTGTTCGTTTTGCATCTCACAAGGCAGAATTCTATAGGTAACTTGAAAAATCAAAATGTTCTGAATCTTGTAGGAAAAATATGCCTGCTTTTTAAAATGCCAAAGACATGGAAATAGAGATGAAAGAAAAAAATAGTTTCATCCCTCTTATGCATGATATTGTTTCATTGACAGCTACATCACATAGGAAGTTCAATTTTAACCAGTTTAAACTGACTAAGTTTCATTGCTGGTTCAACAGAAAAATAATATAACATTTTTTAATCTGTAAAAATGTTTCTTTGCATGCGTCTCTCGATTTATAACATGCTTTTTCCCCTCTTTTTAGTCAGTTTACAATTTTAGGAGGCTTTCTCTGAATGGAGTACAAAAATAATATCTATATGCCAGCACTTACAAAACAAAACAAAAACTTCAATAATGTTTAAAATTTGTCTGCAAATCATATGAAGGATGATTAAAGTTAAATGCTGCATATATTCTACAGAGTCACTTCCTAGATTGAAAATCGCTATATCTCCAATTGTTACTAATTTGTTTAGAGAAGGTAGCAGAACTGGAGGGGGGCAGGGCACTGAAAGTACCACACTTGTATATGGGTAGTTAAAGAGAGGGCTGGGAGAGAGATGATTGGAGCAGTTTTGAGTGAAGAGAGGGAGAACTGACAGAGCAGATTGCTCTCTTAAAGGTAGGATGGCAGAGGAGACCTGTGTGGGATGCTGAGCACAAGACAGGGGTCAGAAAGGTCCAGGCACATCCAAGTGTCTGGGTGGAAGAAAGAAGTCTATAGTTTCAGAGAGAGATTTCTCTGGAAGACTATGGTTATGTTTGGGGGAGAGACAAAGGCAGGGAATGATTTCTTCCCTCTTTTACTCATCAGCTTCCTCCTTTTGTGCTCTTCTAGGGCATAAGAGCAGTGCTCCCCCTTCCTGCTCTCCTTGCAGTTCCCATTTGGAACTAACTCAAACAATCTTCCTGCGCCTCTGGGACCTCTTGGCAAGGACGGGGCTGTTTCCTTTGAGACCAAAACAGCAGCAGGATACTGCTGCTCTGAGTGCATTGGGATAAGTGGCACCAGTGGAGCTGGTCTGGACTAGAGAAGATAGGAGGATGTTTTAAACAGGACTACCAGAGCTGCACTTCCTTGTATCCCAAAGACACAGCTGCTCACTTTTCCTCAGGTGCCTGCCAAGCCTGTGCTCCAGCAAAAACTCTGGAATGCAAATATATGTATATACCCTATGTATAATCAGCCTACAGTCTGATTCTTCCGGATCCCAAATTTTTTCTGCATTTATAGCACTTCTCCTCAGAGCCTGGGTCCTTACAGGGAGAAGTATGAGGACTTCATGAGGAAGCCTTATCCTGTGCAAGTGACAGCTCACACCACAGGAATAGCTGTAACTGGGGAGTAGAAAATGTGGATGTCAATGCTTTTGGACCAAGGAGAGAATTCTGACTTCTGGATGATAGTTTTAAGGCCATATATGTATTACTAAGGAAGAGAGTAAGACTTCCTGATGCACATTTTGAAAAAAAAACCTACCAACAACATGTTTTCGATTTTAATGAAAGATAAGATATTTATAGCACCATAAATCCAAAGTGTAGAAGGAACCTTCTATCAGCAGGTGACTGTCCAAATTAAAGTTGCAGACAGACTGTCTTGACTAATTCCAGTCTTTTCCATGTACTGGCTACTGAACACTGCTGCTGCTCTAGACTGGAAGCACATACAGATGTATTTTGATCCTGCTAAAGCAGTCATATAAATAAGTCCCTTTGGGGAACATGGGATGTGGCTGAGTAGAAATAAATATTTATGAATATAGTGTGTATATATATGTGTGTATATATATAAATATATATATACAAGTAAAATCTGTCTGTTAAGGTCTCATTTTAAAACTTTTAAAAAAGTGAATCCTGAAGATTAGGAATTCTAATCATATTGCAGCTGTTGTGTACAAAGATTCTGAACAGAAGCAAGATAATTTTATCTACACGGTTTCATTGTCTATGAAAACAAAATTTTATTAAAGGAGATATGCTGGTCTCAGTATCACTTAGATACTGAGAAAACAACTTACCATGAACTCCATCCAGTGGAAGCTGTTACCAGTGAAGATAGCACTTAGCTGAAAAGAGGAAGAGTAATTAGGGCTCAGTCTTGCAAAAACCCAGAATGAATCCCAAGTTGCTTCAGTCTCAGAGTCACAAATGCTTCCAAGCAAGCGAGGGCCAATTCCCAGCAGACAGCTATTGCTGAGAAATACTTAGGAACAGTAAATGGTAACACTCTTTGGTTTGAAGAGGTAGTCTGGCAGAAAGGGCTCATTTTCTCTGTTCCTCTTTTTTCTTTAAAAGCATGGTCAGGACAAGGATGCTTTATTCATTATCCCTCATTGCAGCAGGATCTTGTGCTGGGAAAGGTAAAGTGACCTCTATTAATTTACGATTCAAACAAGAGGTTACTTGATCTGTTTTGAAACAACAGGCATTAGGAAAGCCTTATTTATATGAGCTTTAGTTGTGTGAGCCTTAGTTACCTTAACTACATGAGCAGAGAAGACCTGAGTAGACCCTTCAACAGCTCCCCACCTGCCTGGCTTAGGGAATGAGCTGACAACTTTACTCTTGGAATAAGTAAATCTTCATCTTTGTTATGATATGCACACAAATTATGGTTCTTATAACTTTGATATCACCTAGACTATATCCAAAACAGCCCACCTTCTTATCCTTCTGGCCCTACAGGAGGTAAATCTTGGAAATTAAAACCAAAGTTTTAATATAGGCAGATCACGTTTGAGCATCAGCATGTTTGGGTTTACCTGCAACATCTATCTTCACAATTTAGTTCCTTCAATCCTGTTCTCATCTGAACAATTACAGTGGCAAGTCCTGCAGTGTGCTGCACCTGCAGGAGGTTTTGGATACAGCATTCAGCCCTTGCAGAAATGCTGAAAGTTAAGGAACTGAACCACAGCTGTCAAAATTCATCACAAATTCATAATTATCAATTATGACACATACCATATGCACATAAACAGAGTTTGTAAAATTGAAGAAAATACACAGGTATATTTAAGAATAATTGTTACTAAAATATATCTGATAAATATAATACAAGAGGTAATTTCCCTTCATTGGATATTATATAGATCTTTGCAAACATGTGAAAAGCAAAGCAAACCACCCCAAAGATTTGCTTCAGGCATTTCTTTCTTCACTCTCCAATGTGAAATATTTCCAGCTCTTGGCAAGAAGTCGGACATTTGCATACATAAGGAAGGAAAAATGTTACAATTCAATACATTAAAATATGAAAGGAAGAGATGAGAGTTAAAAAAAAAAAAGGAAAATTAGTGCATGCTACATTTCAGTCTTTAACATGTGATGGATTAATGCTTCAAGAAAATAGACACAGCTCACTTTGAAAATAACTTTGTTGGTTCACTTGAGGATTTAAAAAGATAGCAAAGTCAAATAGTTAAACTATTTCAAATTTTGCTCAAATGTTATTTTCCAGAATTGTAATATCTAGACAGTGAAATCTGAATTTTGTTCTTTTCTAAGTAGAGTCTGTCAGGACATGCTGTGACTACTTCTCAAAGTACTACAATAAACAACCTTTTCTGAAACACCAAATACCATAAGCTGCAAGAGGAATCTGAGCAAGAGATGACTAAAGATCCCAACAGAACCAAAAACAATAAGGAAAAAAGAAATCAAAATATAATCATTGCTTCATAATTTCCATGAAAAAAATACAGAACAGAAATAATTGGAATGTGATTATACTTTAAAGGTTAAGTGGAGGAAGGTCAAGTCTTCAATAAATATCAAAAAAAAGTTAAGCTGATTTTCAGGGCTATTAAGAATGGAGAGCAAAACAGAAATTTCATTGTTTTCTGTCAGTTTGTGAATGTTCACACACATTTTAAAGAATCAGCACAATCCTGGCCATCCATATTAGTATAAATCAAAAGGGTAAAAATTATAGCTGAAGATGTGAGAGATTTTGAAGAGTTACTAAAAAGATTAAAAACTCATTGGCAGAAGGCAACAAAAATATTATGATAAAGATCCAGAAAATCACAAATAGCAGAGATCTGGAGGAACTGAGGAGGGGTGGATAGTTCATTATGTGTCATAATATCTTGGGGGCAACTAATGAATCTCAGTTTGTGACAAACAACAGGACTAAAATAAATGGCTTACAAGATAAATAGGAAGGATTAAAAAAGAAAATTAGAGTTTTAAAATATTGAAGTCACAGATACTTCTCCCCTGGATCCTTTCATATCCTTTCATAAAGGTATTGAAGCACCTAACAGTATGTGCCAGCCTGGAGGCAAAAGAGAGCAGAGGACTTGCAGGAGAATAAAAGGCATGTGAAAACTGCCAAAAAATAATGGGTGTCTGGGACAGCAGCTCAGTACTGCTCCTACCATCCATATCAATTCATTCTCAGCAGTCCTCCAGGCAAGGCAAGTCTAGTTTTTAGGCTGTAGCAACTATCAGACAATGCCCAGGAAAATCTGAGGAACAGAATGAGCCAGGGATTATTTCCATTGTACAACCTGGACAGATCTGGGCTGTTTGAATAAGGGAAGAAAGTTTAGCTGTGGCAAGCTGTCTGAGACATTTCTAACAGAAAGTGAGGTATTTTATTCTGTACAACCACAATCCTCTAGCAACAGATATAGACCCACCCATGCCCAAGGGAGCATTCAGAGCCCCTCCTCTCCTCTAGACCCGGATCATTGTTGAAATCCTCAGTGTGGTATACAACAAATTCTTTAGTTCTTGCAGATAGTACTTTCTCACTCTCTATTTTTCATGAACTAGTTTCTTGATTTATGTGACTCACTTTATGTAAATTATTTTTTTCCTGTTAAATAATGATGTCAATCATCATGCAATTAATTTTATCCAAAGTCTGTGATTTTGATTACATGATGTTTAATCAAATAAGGAATGATATCCCATAGGTAGCATTATTTGAAGTTGAGCTGATGAGCAGAGAAACTGAAGAGGCCAGAAAACAGCAATAACAGGAGAGATAGTTGGGACAAGTAATGCAATGAAGTAAAGGCTGTGAAGAAAACTGAAGCAGCCACCCAAAAATGTAAAGCTGGGTGTTAACACTGAGTAGATATAAACTATTCAAACAAGAGCTGTCACCTGACAGGTATTCATTTTCCACATGTTCTGAAAAGTAGAGATAGAGCTGAAGAAGAATGGGTATTTGAAGGAAAAGCAGATAAAAGCCAAAGTTTCAGGTATAACTGAGCCCTTGCAGATACCTGCTGAAAACAATGCCTGGAAAGCACATAAGTGTTCAAGAACAAAAGATTTATGAGCAAGGCCAAAGTTTGTGGTGGCTAGTAGAACAAAGAGCTGTTGACTATCAGATTAGATAAAAGGATTAATCCACACTATTTCTGCTTTGACACAATCACAATGAGTCACAAAAAGCCAACAACTTCAACCAAAATTGAAATGGTATTAATGTTTTTAGTGACAAAAATAAAAATTCTGGAATACAAAAGCTTCATGCTGCCTTTTGTTCCACTATTCCTGAGAGGATAGACAGAGAAGAAAACACTACATGAATAAGCATGAAACTGCTCCTTAAGCATACTCTTATTTTATGTGGTTACTACACTCCTATGTGTATCTCCCAAATACATTTGAGGCATTTTATTTTTCTGGGTAGATTTCTTTAATTTTCTTTAAATTTGTTGTATATTTGATACAACAGTAGGGTTTTTGTGTTCTTTATTAAAAGTATTCACAAAGTATCCTGTCAAAATATTTGAGATCGAGACCCCCATTCTCATAAGTATTTTGTAAGAATCCTAGAACTAGGTCTTAAACAACTTTCAATTCAAAAAATCAAACACATCAAAGTAAATCTGTTAACACAGTATAGATACCTTGTGTCAAACCAGGTAATTTCTCTCTATTAATATCCACTAAACTTCCCAGTTAGATCTATCAAGAGATCTTTTCCTTTTTTTTTNTAGCAATTGACAACACAAAAGAGAAGATAACAGAGAAAGCTGGAAAGTAGCATAGGTTTCAGATCAGAAATGAAGGTGCTTCTCTGTAAGACCTGCAGGGAAAAAGCAAACTCGAAGGGACAAAATCAGTCACATACAATAGTATGGCTTTTGAAAACAATTTGACCTGACATAATTCAACAGGAGCTTCAAGGGGTGATTTTAATGATGACCCAGTGTTCTGTGAAACAGTAACATAGTTAACTAACTAGTTTGCAGAAGTTAATGGGGAAATATTACATTACAGAGTCTAGCAAAATATATTTGCTAGTTACTGGTTCACTGACCGATGACAAAGCGAAGCACACACCAAAACCATCCACAGACAATTTGGTTTCCTTATGAAACAGAAACATGCATAATAGAAAAATAACAAGGAAAAGAGTTCCTTATTTTCTATTATAATGAAAGAAAGGAAGCAAATGTTTTCTGAATAAAACTCTGCTGACTGTGTTGTTCAAGAAATCTGTTTTTTCCATGCAATGTTGAGCTTCACTGCCAAGTGCCTTGGAGGACAGCTAAGAGTGTTGGTAGTACATACCTTTTTTACAGAAACACTTCTGTTTTAATTTGCAATAAAGCTGCAGATATTTAAATTACCTTAAAATTTTAATTAAAAGCTCATTTTTTAGCTGTGACCATGGGTCTGTTTTATTTCACTGGACCCTTTTAGCATAACACATTTGGTTTGAATGTGACCATATTATTGCTAACTGGCATTCCTTATCACTTAGAACATCACCGTGGACTTGGCAGGAGCTTCCCACTTCCCTCCTTGTACAAGCTTCTTTCCACTTACTGCATATCCTTAGATGTTTTCTTTGTACATATATGGATTCTGGTTCATTATTTGTCAAAAAACCTTTCTTTGTCCTAAACTGCTATCAGGTACTTTGTCAGTGTTTTCAAAACATCCTTATAGCTATTTGAAACAATGCCCATAGTGCTTAATATTGGTAAATTCCCAGAGACATTAAAGTGAAGTTTTCAAGTGAAAACAAGAGTCTCAGTTCAGGAATATGTGGCAAGGGAACAAAATATCAAAATGGATCTCAAAGATGCAGCTCATTTTCTTCAAAAGACGCACAATATTTGTTTTTCCATTCTGTTCTGTGAAAACATCATTGTTCTGAAAAAGGTTGTTAGAAATTTGAAAGAGCTATGATATAAGGTGGGATTTTTACACATTAACAAGAAAACTAAGTTGCAGATACTTTGTGCTACAATGCAGACTTCAGCTTCTGTGGGAATTTTGCCTGGCTGAGGGGTAGAGTTCCATTCCTTAAACCCAAGTTTCCTAGTGATTTCCCCTATTTCCAGTTTTCAAATTTCTTATGCATCTGTCCCTGACCAATACTAATTAGGATATTCTCTTTAAACTCTCATCTGCTCCACCAAGTGTTTTAGAGGATGCCAAGCACACCATCCAATTTTTGTGTGCAGCTTCTGCCATCTCCTGTATATCTGTTTAATCTCTGGCAGGTTTGCAAAAAGGAGACGAAGAATAAATTAATGTTTATCAGCAAAACCAGTTAGAAAATAGCAATATTACAATCAACAGATTCTTCCTTCAGGAAAAAAACCTACCAAACCAAACCAGAAAACTTTTGTTCCTTAAAAACTAATTGTATAGGTTAGATATTTAGATGAAGAAAAAGCTTTTGTTTTTACACTGTGTTTTTTTTACAAGTGGCAAGTATTTAACAGAAAGTGCAAGGTAATAAATGTTTGAAGAATATTCTGGTTTGGGAGATAAGTATTTTATTTATCTGGTGCAGCACGTTATGGTAAAGAGATTTCATAAAATTACATGGACAATGACAAATTTCTTGTTTGAACACCCTTTGAAATCAGTATTTACAGTTACTATACAGATCTGTCTAGAATTTAGTTAGAATTGTTGTTATGAGACTTTCCCAATCCTATCAAATGAGATAAATACCAACTAAGGACTAACCCAAACCCACTGAAGTAATTATGTTATTTATCTACTCAGATAAAAAATCCAATCTCTCCTTCCTGCACAAGTTTCAGGTCGCCTACAAATGAGCTTTCTCTTTCTTGTTTACAGTTCCCCTGAGCTTACCTAGCAAATGGTCACACTCTCAGAGAAGACAACCTTCCCTCCCATAAATCATCTTCTCCCTGTGTTGGGATCATGTACAGCTTTCTTCTAAGATCCCCAAAGAAACAAAAAGAATTTCATGAAAAGGAAAGGAAGAGGGAGGAATTTGCAGATGTGTGGAAGAGATAGTGAACAAATGTTAAACTGCAGTCTCCTTTTCTGCTTCTGGTTTCTGAGGGAGTCCATGTTCATTGGCATCAGATTGCAGCCTGTCCTGCTGTTCAGAGGAAAAGCATCTGAGAGGTAATTCAAGAAAAAAAAGGCCAATTGAACATGCCACTATTTTTTTTTATAAGAATTGACATTTTCAGATGGTTCAGAAGGGCTATATGATTATTTATGTTGTACATTTCAAGGATATCAGGGGAAATAAAATTTTCCTACATGAGACCCAAAATATGCAGTAAGTTTTTCTTCGTCTTCTAAAACCCAGCATTTTCAAAAAAGCTATGTGCAGAACTGTGACCCACCATTCCCTAAATTGTCTAAGAGAAAAGATAAAAGAAAACAGCAAAGAAACAAGGGCAAACCTAGTGTCTAGCCTCTCACCCATATTTCTGCCTTGCTTCCCATCTTGCCTGAAAGATTCAGAAAAGTTTACAATGATAAGGAATCACAGTCCTATAAAACTCTAAAGAGGTAAACAGAAAAAACTACTTTAATTCTTTCTATAATCCCCTCCTCCTTAAGGTCTTAATTATTAGTCAAAAGTTCACCTAGCAGACTAATTGAAAATTAAGCATAGGAGAAGCGAAATCTACCCTTATTTAAGTCAGTGGGAGTCTTATTATCAACACTGACAACTGCAGAATTTCACACAGGATGTTTACTCTTGCCATCTTGGTAATTAGGTCAGCATCTTTTTTCAATGCTCACTGGGAGATTGTAGCAGCTCAGCACACCAAATCTATTCCTTGCTGTGTCCTGCAGTCACAGTGAGCCTGAGCACATCTATATAGACAGAGGGGACAATACTCACCTGTTACTAAGATTGCTTCGACTTTTCCAAGTAAGAAGTACTGGGAAAAATTAAGAGTATTAAAAGTAGTGGTAAGTATTAAGAGACTTATACGAACATTATTACTTATGCCTTGTATATGAGTAATCCCTAAATTTTATGCAGACTTCAGTTGTACAAGAATTTAAAATTATGTTTTGAGCTGCTCCCTTTGTAAAATTGTCATATATTTGACTGTGCAGGGGTCTCTTTAAAATAAGAAACACAGTGCAGACAATTTTGCTGTTTGTTTATATATAGTTACTATAATTTTTATTCAAATAATATTGAAACAAAATTATCATTCCAGCTTGAATTGTTATTTTGATGTCTGCAGCTTTCAAAAAAGAGAAAAACTGTAAGCATTAAGATTCAAGATCACAAAGAAATTGTGACAAAACATTTTGATCAGAAAGTAGATATTGTTTGGTATTAAAATCTGACACCTCTTTATTAAATAGAAAATGTGTTATCTGAATGAAAATGCACTATTTTCCTTTCGTATACAGCTATGTGTTAATGTTCCTATACAGAATATGCTTAAAATCTTTCCCCCTAAACTGGAATAAGGAGCAGTAACATTATCAGAACCAGCGTTCAATGAAAGCATGAAAATACTTGGGATTTTAAGCAACAACTTCCTTGTAAGGGGAAGAGGAGGGGTAGGCACTTATCTCTTCTCAGTGGTGACCAGAGAGGGACAGGACATGAGGGAATGGCCTAAAGTTGTGCCAGGGAAGGTTTAGACTGGATATCAGAAGCTTTTGCACCCAGAGGGTGGCTGGGCACTGGAACAGGTTCCCCAGGAGAGTGGTCACAGCAGCCAGGCTGACAGAGTTCAAGAAGCATTTGGAAAATGCCCCCAGGGCATGTGGTGGGATCTTTGGGGTGTTCAGAGCAGGGCCAGAAATGAGTCCCTTGTGAGTCCCTTCAATTCAGGATATTATATGATTCTATGAACACAAGGGTATTATTCATAAATATCTTTATGTGATTTAAAATTCACAAAAGCTGGGACACAAACATCAATTTCATGGTTTTGATTAAGATCATTATTTTTGTTATTGCTGTAACCTGTATTTTTTTATTCACTAAAGTGAATTTTTGTCAATACTTATCTTTTAGCCCGGAAGACTGAAAGATATGCTTTCCAGATAAACATTTCTAGAGTGACTCCAGAAAGGCATCCTTGAAACAGGAATGTATGCTCGAATTGATAGAGAAAAATAAAGAACAACCCAGGCACAAGGGAACTCTGTGTTCATAGGTAGATTGCATTTTTCTCCATCTTCCTCTCTCTTTCTCTTTCTATTATGTTTTTCCATTTAATTTCTTCATCCACCTTTCCAGACAAAATCTTTATTGAATAGAAGATGAGCCACGCTGTCTAAATTCTCACTACTTGGCAGCAGCAGAAACAGCAGAAACCTTGCCCCTTTTAGTCAGTAACTAAAAGCATCTGCTCATTTCAGAATGAGTCATGATTCAACACATTAATTGAATCTAGCAAAAAGGTAGGATATTTTGTTACAGAAACGTCCCTGTGCATCCCTCCAGGAGCCACTGTCAGTCACACTGGCACCCCTGAGCTGGGACCGAGGCCCTTCACAGCTACACCCCCACACTCACACAGTCACACCAGGCTCCCGAGCTGGCTCAGCCCCAGGTTTCCCACAGCAGAGTCTCAGATGAACCAGTCCTTAAAAGAATTTAGTCTTGGTGCAATAACTAAATAAAATAGCAGCTCAAGCTGTTGCTTCCAAAGAGGGACCTCAAAATAAGGAAACTGGGCGTTTACCCACTCACAGTCCTCAAAGAAACAGGAAAGCCCTCGGCTCCTGCTGTGTCTCTGAGTGCCTGGTCCCCTGGTTGTGCCAAGGGTCAAGGAATCCCAACCTCTCACCTGAGACTCGTGGTCCCAGAGCTCAACCTGCAGGTCCTGCTGCAGCTGCCCACCAAGATACCAGCACTGAAGGGATCCCTCAACAATCTGACTGGGGATTTTATGGCTTTATCTCCTTCATTATGATAAATCTTTAAAAATTTTTTGCAACATTATAATATTTAATTATACTTGTTAAAACATGTAAATCTAAGAGATGTTTTCTTTGAAAGCTAGCTAGTTTCTCTCTAATGACCATATCCGGTATTAGGAACAAAGATTTTTTAATCTTAGTTTCTCAAAAGCCTCAAAAATAGATATTGCTAATGTAGTTAAAGTTATTCTATTTTCTGTCAAAACAGACCCAAATGTTTTCAGAAAAACAAGCAACAGATGGGTTAATCAATTTTTATTTATTAGATGATAAGTATACCAGATTCAAGAAACAAGGGAATCTTTATTCTGTATGTGTGTGGATGACACTAAATTGTGTTTTATCATGCTTAGTATTGTTTGAACAAATGACACTGTACTGTTCAGACAGTGTGAATTCATTTAGTCTACTAGGCTCTGTATTTGAAATCCTGTATAAAAAAAGACTTCAAGAGAAATGGTATTTTTACTTAAATCATACTTTTTCGTATGATGCAGGCAATGAAATATATTTGCTATATAGATCACAGCACTTCTATAAAGGCTTCTATAAATGAGGATAAAAGAAATAAACAACAGCTTCCTGAAAGGCAATTCACAAATAAATACAGTGTTTCTTAATGGACATTAAATTTATATATCTTCATATATACAACCCATGGTCATATATTATCTATTTATTTATAGTGCTAATGTAACAAGTATTACAAACTAGAATGTATGCCTGTATAAATTAATATTTAGCTAGTTGTTTATCTTATAGCAAGATTCAAAGCATTTCAGGGTACAGGGATGGTAACCTAAAAGGAACCATCACTTAAATGGACAAGGAGTGGACAAGGAGACTCTACAGGAGTCATTGCCTGTGAAAGATCAGGGTTTGTGGCAACTTTTACAATGGGTAACCAAGATGAGACAATTCTACAGGCAATTTTTGTGTTGTATAATTACACAGGCTCAGCTTTTCCCATTATATTTTTATTCCTGAATACACTATAAAACCAGATGCTCCTTGAAATCTTCTACATTGATGTGGGAATTTAAACAAAGTAGTCCCTCTTCAATTTCTTAAATGTATGAGATAACCAAAAGGTGAATATAGACACCATCTTCCAGTGAGTCTCCACATGATGAGGTCAAAGCAATGAAAGGAAGGAAATTTAGATAGTATCCCATTCCCTTAATGACAAATGATTGAAGTACAACACATCCCTGATTCAGTTTTCTTGCATTAAAATTAAGACATAGGTAGGAAAGTAAAGAGAGTACTTTAGTTAGATAAAACAGAACCACATTAATCTAGGAATTTTATCATAGTGCTAGTAAACAAAGCTAGCAATTTATAAATGACAATTTTTCTAGCTACATATGAAGGAATTAGAATGTTGAAATGTTAAAAGTCTCTGTCAGTTTTAAAACTCAGCATTTTTTGAAACCTCCGCCTTTACCTATACCATTCTCTTCAAACAGAAATATTTATTGGGAAGAGTCTCTAAGTTTGTCTGTGCATTTACTGGGGAAAGCAGTAAAAGGTAGCAATGATTATATTAATTCTGAAATACAGCAGTTGACCTATTTGATGATAATTTAGTGCTGTTGCCCGTACTTAGATTTTTTCATAAAATGTGCACTTTCTGACTGATTTTCTTTTTCTGTGACTATTTTAATATTGGTCTAGAGAACAAATTCACAGAATATTACTTATTGGACAAATATGGTGAGTGCTGGAGTAGAAGAGACAGATACAAAATATAGAAACTCTAGAAATTCTTTCTAGATGTATAGCATACATAGATTTTATCCATACTAAATACTTAGAAGAGGAATGGAATTTCAGGCACATTGGCTGCAATGTTGCAGAATGATTTCATTATTTTTTTGTAGGAATAGACAGAGAAGTTGCCAGGTAACCTTGATGGAGAACCAGCCACTTAGAGATAAAAAAGCAGGAAGAGCTGGAGAAGTGTCTTCTTTCTAAAGTGACAAAAAGTCAAGTAAAAGAAGGAAAATTAAGCAGGTCTTTTATGGCTTATCTGAATCCCAGCTTAGAGGCAGTTATAAAATAGAATCACAGAATTGTTTAGGTTGGAAAAGACCTCTAAGATCAAGCGCAGTCATTAACACAGCGCTGCCAAGTCCATCACTAAACCACACCCCTAATTGCTACATCTACATGTCTTTTAAATACCTTCGAAGATGGTGACTCAACCATTTCCCCATTCCAGTGCCTGGTAACCCTTTTTGGCCTGTTTTTTCTAGTTTTTTTTCTCCCTTTAAGATATTAGAGCTGTCAAAAGATAATTCAGCAGAAGAAGCATTTTCTAAGGCACAGCAGAACAACAGACAGTAAGTATAGCAAGCAAAAGGACATTACTGAAAACCATTACTTGAGACACAAGCACTCACTTTAGTAGTCAATTCGTGGCATTTATGTGCCTGCTGGCCCAAAGTATTTCCCTGCTGCTCTTTTTGATGTGACTAAGCACAAGAGCTGTTGTAATTCAGAAAGTTATCAAAGGATACAAACTCTTGTTTATACACACACCAGCGCTGATGGAACATAGCAAGCCCCAAGGAGACTTTATTTGAGCCAGTACAACTCAATTTCAAAATCTTTTTAAATGTCACCCAAGAAAAACTGATGTTGGAAGCTATCAGTGGTCCAAATAACCTCCCTTCTAATTCAGTCACAAGTGTGAGAGGAGTTTGGAAAGTAAAATGGCATTCATTAAAGAAACTGCTACACTTGTTTTTGGCAAAGGTAAGATACTCTGTGGGTTGCTTTGCAGAAGGTTACACACAGATGCGTTTATTCCCCATGAGTTCCCAAGTGAACACAACTTTGGAACAAGGAAGACAACTTTGTTTTGTGCCAGTTTTTATTCTCATTAAAAGCGAAGCTCATTGAGCACTATCTCTCCTCTGGCTTCCTCTCTTGATTTTTGTGTAGGAATAGGTAGTCTCATATCCCAGTTTAACTCATACAGGAAACTGGTGGGCATATCAGGGAACCAGAGTTTTATAGTCTTTTCCAAAGGAACAGCTGCCACATTTACCTTGTTCTTAATGCCCTTTAATAATTAATATACATATGTATATATGTGAGAGTGTATATATATATATATGCATAGTTATGTGTATATGCCTATAAATGTTTATATACATATTCTATTCTATTCTGTTCTTTTGGACAGGTCTCTACACAAGTAGTCCTGGGCAATACGCAGAAAGTAGAAAAAGAAGATTGGAAGAGGAAGGCAGGCTGTCTTCAGATGTGGTTCTCGCAGCCACAGTGCCAGGAATGTTTGGAGAGGCTGGAGCCAGTTGAAGTGCCAGGGACAGCACCAGGAGGAGCACCATGCCTGGGACACAGCACTTGAGAGCAGAAAGGCAGCAGCTTGTCATGCAGCTGCAGGAATGATGCAGCACATGTGTCGTGGGTTCGCACTGTTTGGTAGAACCAATGAGGTTGCTGAGTTTTTTGTAAAGACACATCCTTAAAACAGAAAAAAAGCGGAGGGAAACTCACTGCACTTCCAGTCTTGGAAGGAGGTGGCAGGCCCTAGCCCAGAGGGGTCTGGGTCGGCCCACTGGGCCCGGGGTGGCCGAGCTTGGGCTGATCTGATCTCTGATCTCTTTGGCCCGGCTGAGATTTTCCTGTTCTTGGAGGGGTGATGAGAGGGCTGCAGAGCCTCTCACTGGGGAGCCCACCAGGAAAGCCAGGAAAGACTCCGAGGGCAGGAGCAGCTCTGAGACAGAGAAATCACATGGCTGGAGATCACAGCAGCCAGGACAGGGCCAAACAGCCACAGCTCTTCTTGTATAGCTCACAACGAACTCTATTTGCTGAGCTTCTTTAAACCAACTTTACTGTAAGTAAAAAGGGACAAAAACCTCTGCTGCAGGTTTTTTTCTCAATCTTGGTACTTCAGGAGGACGAGGATGACATGATGCTAGCAGAGACCATGTGGCAGTAGAGAAACACAGCAAGCTGCATTCCCAATACAGAATTCGAATCAGATTAACCTTTCAACATTGTAAGACTCTATAAAACTGTTTCAATCGATGATAAAAATTAACCCTTGAGGTCAGTAAGAAAGAAGTTTGATTTTAAATGGAAGAATTGAAGAGAATGCTTTGAACTTAGATTTAAATTCTTTTGTAAAGCTATGGTAAAGATATATATATATTTAATATATCAGACTTTGTTTATTTTCTCTGTGACGTATAGAAATGTATTGGGGGAAAGTGGAACTGTGAATTAAAATATTGGTAGTTGAAACAAATGGATATTACTGTGATTTAAAGAGAAACTTAAAGAGAAACGAGGAATGAAAAAGATAGTAAAGAGACCTTTTTTCCAGAAATAAATGAAAAAAACCCTGTTCTATACTAAAGTAGTTCATTCTTGAAAATAACACCCCAATAGTTGATACAGTCTATGAAAGCATTTGTATAGGTGCTGCATAACAAAAAAAATGCTTTGTCACTTCAAAATAATTTTACTTTTTTCTGGGCGGTTATTTTCATTTGTGGCAAAGTAATGAGAAAACCTGTCTTCTTGAGGAAAAAAGTCTCCATAGCACAACAAGAGAAACTCTTCTCCCCAGGTAAATTTAAGATTTTTTTTTTTTTTAATGTAGTAAACTGACTAAAATCATGGGCTTTATCTTTGCATTGTCAGTGAAAAAAGAAAAGGGTTTTCTGGAATCTTGTTCTGATTATTTCATTATTATTATTTTTCTCATTTAGCTCTGTTAATAAAGTTTTCTTTGTATGTTTTCAAGTTTGAATCCACTTTTCTTTCTTTCCTTTTAATCCTATTTCACAACAAAAAAAAATCCCCAACATTAATTTGTGCATTGGCTGGGAAAGACCAAATTAATCCCAAGACAACATGAGGCACTGGTGCAAAGGTGAAAACTGTGGTGTGTCCAGAGAGAAGTGTAGGGGAACGAGGTGCTGCAGACACAGTGCCTGCCCACAATACCCTCTCAGAGTCTAAGCTCAGTGACATGATGTGAAATAGTAACTATCTGTGTAAAACTTGAGACCAGGCAAGTGTCCCGGAGAACTCAAAAGGTGAGTGTTCACCTCCACATCGGAGATGTGAACCTGAGTATAAAGCATGACCTGATTAATGTGTTATTTGTGTTGATACCCTCTGTTCTTCCATCACAGTCTTCTTTCATGCCATAGAATAGTCAGAGCATTCCCAAAGCATCACTCTTGCCAACGGCTCTTCAGACCCTGACACAAATGGTTGAATCACTATGTGTAGCTGCACAAGCTTACAGAATTACTCCCCTTGGATCCTGTTTTGTGAACAATAATACTCACCCACAGGCCTGTTCTCAGGATTACAGTCAATTGGCACTATTTGATATTGTGGAGTCATACACAGAGCCAGTTTCCCTTGCTGTGTGCCCACCTGATGATTCTTTGCAGTACTGTGATACTTAGGTTGCTGCTAGTAGCTTATATTAGAGGTGATGCACAGCGATTAAAAGCTTTTAAGATGCATATTTCCCAATGAGATTTATTTAGTTTATCACATTTCAGTCAGCTTCTAACTTATTGTTTTTGAATGATCTCACGCTTCTTTTCTCTTTATTTTTTACGCTCACACAACAGAACTTATGCAACTGTGTGGTAACACTCATTTTTTCTCAAAAGTACCTGAGGTTTTAAACACAATTTGGGTTTAAGTCATTATGCCTTGCAATTTTCTGGTTCACCATAATTTACTTGGATTCTCCACAAGTCTTTAACTGTGCAGTATGCATGAATACATTCTGCTTTCCCAGCAGCTCCCCATTTTTGCTTAATCCTAAAATGTTTTCCTTTAGGGTTAGATTATGGACACAAGCAGAAGTTTTCTTGACTAGAATTAGGCTCTACAGACACTCAAGTGTAATTTCTCAAAGCAAACTAGCAAGCAGATATGTGAATTCTATAAATATCACTAGAGTTTTTTGCCTGGACTGGGGTACTTCAAATGCTTAAGGACTTTTCCTTTTGCTTCTGATTAACTCGCCATTTATCCACACCCAATCTGAACTATTCATTTATCCCACAGGCACACTTGGCATGAGTAATATATTCATAATAAATTAATTTTGTATTTAAAACTTTAATTCTGAATACCTTTGAAAGCAAGAAACTGATATTTTAGATATTATTTCTGTAAGCAATAAAAAAACAAAAACAGAAAGAAAGAAGAAAAAAAAAGTGGTTTTGCAGGGCTTGATTATGCTTAATACACAGTTCTAATATGCCTATAAAGATAAACTTCTGGGCTGCTGTAGTCAAGAGTAATGGCCCTTGGAAAAAACAAATATACAGAAAAGCAAATATTGGTAAAACAAAATCATTCATGACGGCGTAATGCTTTTCATAAACCAATGAATATACATAAGCAATGCTTATCTAAGGGAAAGAAATCTAGGTAAATAGTATTTTAAGTTCACACATAAACAATAGTAACTAATATCATGTAGCAATTTCAAAATGACTACAGCTGCATTCTTTGGAGAACATGCTATTTGCTACTCCTGCCCCGAATGTGAGTAAGCAGGCAGGGACAGATGTGAAAGACCTGTTTGCCTAAATAAAGAAATGTCCTAGATTTTCAAATTGTTTGCCTTCTTCTGATAAATTTTAATTTCTTGCTTTCTTTATATTTCAAGATAATGACTATACTTTTGAGTAGGTCTGTATTTTCCTCCCCATTGACTTTTCAGATATAACCATAACAAAAATTATTGATTCAGTTGACTTAATCATCTAGGAGATTGGCCATCAGGGCCACCTGTCTGTGTGGCATGAGCTTGCCTTTTCTCAGAGTTGTGGTCATCTTTAGGCTTTTCTAGTGATTTCCCACAAGTACTTTCCACATTGTTGTATTATATGTTGTAGCATGGTATAGAAAACACTGTGGTGGCCCTTACACTTCTGCCTCCCATTCCTAGTGATCTCAATTTTCCAGCTCTGCACATCAACCACTCTATCACAACAGCCAGGAAAACTTTGCTATCTTGTCAAATAATAAATTTTTCTTGTAAAAATATAATAAAATTATGCTAGTGCTCCTGCTGCTTTCTTCACCCTCCCTTTATTGCCATGTACTGTCCTTTCTTACTTGTTTCTTCCTGCTTCCCTAGGAAGTCATGACTAGTGTGATGGTCAGTACCAGCAGCTGGAGCAGGGCTGCAGCCTCTGGAGCCTGCATGTCTGCATGTCACCAGCTGGGGAGACTGGGACAGGGGCAGCTCCGGGTCACACTGTATGTCTGAGCCCAGCTGCTGCAGGATCTGCCTCTCACATGTTTGCAATGTGCTCCTGCCTGTGGCACAAAGGTTGAAACTAGATTACATTCCAGGCCTCTTGCAATCCAAACCGCTCTATGATTCACTGATCAGGTGTCAATGAAACAGAAAAATTTGGATGGAGATTCAGATATTTCACATGGTTACTAATGCAGTAGAAGCAGCATTGAGACCTAATTCTGTGCCTGAACCCTGCAGCTGATCAAGGAATACAGCTTTACAATCTAGGCTGGTAAAACCTCTTCTTATAATCTAGGTTGGGATTTTTTTTGCATAACTCATTTTACTTCATGATGCCTGAGATCATGGTGTTCATGTGCTGCACAAACAGCACAAGATTTATGGAAAGAGTGGGATGACAGCTGAGAGTCTTCATTAAATTATTTTTACAAGGCAGGTTTCATTAACATCAATGGTATGAATCATTATCATGTCAGCTTACAAATAGAAAGCATGCAAACAGCTAATTACTTTTGCTTGAATGAAAGACCACAACAAGCTCACAGTTAACACAAAACTGTTGGCAGTTACTTGTGAGATGATTGCTATAAAAACTGACACAGACATTGATTCTGTTATGGTGTTCACTAAAATTCCATTTAGTTTAACACGGAGATTCTCCAACTAGAACATAAATCAGACATCAGATGCTTCAGAAGTAAAGATGTTAATGAGGCAGATGTGACAGGACTATTTCAGCTGAATCTCTTTGAATGTGTGTTCTATTCCACCCTCTTGCCTATTTCACTCCAAGGATTATCTCTGAGCAGTAGATAAAAGCAGAAAAAAAATAAAGCAAATTCTCTCTAAAGTTTGTAAAGTACCTGGGAAAATCTGGCTGCATTAATTTTGAATCATAATCTCCATTAAATCTAGTAGTTTTTAATGGTAATGCAGTGAAAATCGTGAGTCAGTAAAAGCTCCTGCTTAGTGCATTTCTCAGAAAGCTCTTAAGTCTTGAGTACAAATAACACTTTTTAGCTCACAATCATTGCTCTGCACAGATACAAATTTTATGAGGAGAGGAGACTTGAGGAGAGGAGACTCGAGGAGAGGAGACTCGAGGAGAGGAGACTCGAGGAGAGGAGACTTGAGGAGAGGAGAGGAGACTCGAGGAGAGGAGAGGAGACTCGAGGAGAGGAGACTCGAGGAGAGGAGACTC
>VZTB01002450.1:195762-415734 GCA_013397245.1 Thryothorus ludovicianus
GAGAGGAGAGGAGAGGAGAGGAGAGGAGAGCTTTCAACTTTTATGAAGGCCTTGGCTTTTTTTCCCCAAATCCCTTTTTAAAAGGCTAATTAGTCAGCTATCAGATCAGTTTTCAGTTAAAGAACGCGTCGAGCTTGCCTCTGAATCCTCTTTCCATTTCACAGGCATTGCTATGAGGTGAAGAGGCAGAGTGTCAGTGGTTCCATCAGTTTGCTGCATTGCAGTTCGTCAGTGATTTGAAGAAACTGAAGAAAGGTATGATGCAAATAATACTGTGTGTAAAGAAAAGCATGTCTTTCTCCACTTCATGTCTTTGTCTCTCAATTTCACAAGTGTTTTCTGTAGGCTGTAATTGTTAAGGTCAGCCTCTACTGTGTTTTGGAGACAGAAACAAGGGAACGCTACCTTTTATTTTCAAAAAATCTTCCAAATTGTATCAGGTGGATTTCAGCTTTTGATTTAATGTTCTTGTAAGGTCACCTTTAAGGTCACTTTGTGCAAAGCAGTATGTTCACTGACAAGTGCTGAGAGGAATGAGAAAGGTTAAAAATCTAGAGAAAGGCTTTTTTTCATATTGCAGAATCTTGAAAATCCATACTGTTTCATGTTAATTGACATAACTTAAGCTCCCTATTTTGTATCTAAATGATTGAATGCTCACTGTGTGCTATTTAATGATCTTTTAACACAATTGTCACACAATATGCAAGCTTGCATGGTTTTGCTCTTTGTTGCCTATTTGTTTAACCTGACCCCTTTCAATTGTAATTTAATGGTGGGGAGTTGGTAATGAACCAGAAGCTTCTCAAGATCTGTTATACATGAGGATGTGCTATTCTCACTGAGTGGGTCTATCCTCACCAGCTGAGGTTAAAAACACTGTTTTGTTAAATAATACAAAACAAAACATCACAGAAAATACAGGAATAATACTACTATTACTGCTACTATTACTACTAAACATTGCCTTTTTTTTCATTGGTGGGATGGGTATGTAGCTAAAGCATTAATTTCATCCCGACTGTCTGGTGTATAACAGCTGCAGAATATATATCACAATGTAAAATGGAGCTTACTTATTCAAATTTAAAGTCAATCCTAATTGATAGTGCTTAAAATCATATGGTCATAAGTCCATGATAAAGATAATAAAATGAAATATAATGAAATATAAATGAAATATAATATGAAACAAATGAAATAAAATGAAATATAATGAAATATAATAAAATAAAATGAAATTCACCCCAACTTGTCTATATGGCCAGAAGATCTCATTTCCCTGATACAAAGGAGGGAAAGAAAAGCCACACCACTACTGTGGTTTGAAATATTTTGTTTGGAAGCCCATTGGTTTGTACTCATTTTTTCCACTTCCAGTTAGGCTTTGGTAATTGATGTGGATTTTTAAGAATTTTAAGTGCAAAAAATTCACCCTTATTCAAAAACAGTGTGAGGTCTCTTGTTTAAAGTATGGGAGACCAATGCCAATCCTCTCCCTTGATCATGCTGACACTCCTGTAGCTAGGAAATGCTCATCAGTGATATGTTGTCCACCTCTGGAGTTCAGTCAAAGAGTGAATTGTTGCCTGATAAAATCTACATGAATTTGGATTTCTGGAATTCCCTAAGCCAGTCAAAACTATAAGGATCATCAACAAGTCTTTGAAAAAGCTAGTCTGAGATTCTCCATTTTCCAGTTAGTGTGTGCAATTACCTGGATGGGAGGGGAAGAAAAGGTCCTCAGCTTTTCCTGCTTCAGTCAGATCTAACCTTCTCCATCAGGAAATGCCCCACAGGTGAAGAGGTGGTGTCTCCTGGCTGAGGCTGGGCACCTCTCCCCTCTCTGGGCAAAGGTCTAACATTATGCTGTGCAAAAGAAAGACTGGGAGTGCTGAGGGGGTAAGTTACTGGTTCTGTGAGTGTGCTGGATGAATTTGGGCCCTTGAGAATTTAGGTGCTTTAAGCTCATAAAGTCTAATGAGACTGTAATCTTAAGCCAGGCTTGGTCTGAGCGTGTATACATCTATGAATACCGGACAACTTCATTCAGTTTTGTGTAAAAAGCCTGTACATTCTAAATCAAGAAGCTCATGAGCTATTATTCAGTAACACAATTTTAGACATGAATTCCTATAATATTTTAACATCTATTTTAATTACTGAAAGCCTTTCTTTGGATCTAGCCTCTTGTCTGTTTCAAGTTTCCAGCAAGAATTGGGGCGTATTAAATTAACATTATCTCAATAGGAAATAAGCCTTCCAAAAAATTTTAATCAATACTCTGGTCGTCAGTATGCAAGACTCTTGTGCTTATTGCATATTCAGATATTGACTGAAATGCTTTATTAAGAGAAAGGCTCTGCTTTCAGTGCAACACTAACATGAGTTTGGATAAAAGATCCTAATTTGTATTCTGACCACCATATTTACTATGTATCAATTATTTGTGGTGAAGTCTGGTGTTTAATTGATTGCTTTGAAGACAAGAGGCAGACAGCGTTCTGTTTAGTTTGAGAGGGAGGAAGTTTGCATATTTATTGTTTTGTATTTTCAGATGAAAATTATCTCAGTATTCCCATTTCTAAAAAGAAACTATGAATATAACTTTTATTTTCTAATAAATTTAAGTGAAATAAGAAACATTGGAAGTACAGAAGAAATTGGCATACCTCCGAAATTCATTAAGTGTGACACTAATTTAAATCCCTTATATTGCCTCAAAAGAAAATCTACTATTCATTTTCAAGTCTAGCTCCTCGGTTTTCTAGATGTTGTAGCTGAGACAAGATTATGCATTCATCTTGATACACTGCTGTCAAGTAATTTTACAGAAATGAAATACAGGGCAAAGACAAACTAGTGACTGCCTTGTGTTTGTGTTAAAAAAAGGCAGAAAACTCCATCTACCAGAAAAACAGAGCAATATTCAACTGGTCTTTTATCCTTTAGACAGATTTGTGTCTTCGGAAGGATGTTAAAAAATGATTGTATGGCTAATATATAAAACTAAATTGTATAAGTCTTCAGTTAAATTGGAACTGTCTCTATTGTATTTTTATATGCATTGTCTATTTGAAGAATGAAGGAAATTAACTATTGTGATTGATACCAGCCTGGTCTATTTTCAAACTGGCATTTTACAGTCTAAACAGCTGTCATTTTCCAGCGACATGACATAGTAGGCAGTGTGTGAAATATGAAGTGTTATCCTTCTCCACAAGGTGTAAAACCATCCTTTATAAACTTAATCCATTCCCATATAAACTTTGCTCTCCTGGCTGGGTGATTCAGCCTGCAGAGGGTGCAGGGCAGGCTGGGCATGAGTCTGGCTGGGAATTGTTTTCTGTCACTGCTACTCCAGTGCCCCTGGCTGCAGCCTCTGGGGACTGCTGATCACGGAGCCTTAAAAAAGGAAGGTAAATATGTACCAAAACCCCATCTCTTTTTTCCCTCTGTTGTCTCTGTCCTATTGCTCCTAACAGTGCTCAATACACCCAAATCCAGTGCTCTTGTTGCTCATGAATTAGGAGAGGTCTGTTGTGTTTTTGGGCAACTTTGCAGTTGCACTGAGTTCTGGGGCTGCCTCATGGTCTGGTGCCGGCCCTGCTGTTATCAGCAGTCCCTTTTGGCTCTGCAGTGTCTGAACTGTTCCATCCATCACAGATGCAGCTGTTTCTTTCAAGGCTTCTTTGAAACTTCAGAAGTTTCATAAAGACTAGTATGAAGGCACGGTTTGAGCAACTGTGTTGTAAGTATCTACAGTGACTGGTAAGTACCATCTTCTGCTGCTGGACTTCTCTGTCACATTGGTTTTGGGGTTTTTTGTTGTGGTTTTTTGGTTATTTTTTTGGAGATTTTTTGGGGTTTTTCTTTGTTGTTAGGTTTGGTTGGGTTTTTTTTGTTTCTTTTCAAATCTTTGCTATCAGTATCCTTGTTCTTCTCATCTACTTTGGAAAATCACCCATTTCCTAACTAGCAGTATCATCTGTCACTTTTTAAAGTAGTATATTGGCTAGGGAAGCTCATCTCTATGTTGATACATTTTGGACTTTTTAATGAACCTGTTGCTTGCACAGCCAGACTAAGCCCAAATTTGGTGGTTTGTGAGAGATTGCTTCCAATCTGAGCAGGTGGCAATGTTTCATAGGAGAAGTAGTAGGAGGCGAAATCAGGAAACAAAAAGCAAGAAAAATAATACAAATAGTCAAAACATTGAAAAAAAGAAGGAGTTCTTAACAGCTGTCAGACTGCAGAACAAGGGAGACTGAATACAAATGGCTATCAGCCAATTCAGAACTCAATATAGAGTGACAATCCAATGACACAGAGGCAAAAAAACCCTAAACCAAAACTCAATTAATGTATCGGAATTCTGATAATCATAAATTTCTTCATGATTTATGAAGAAAGCAAAATTGTAACATTTAAATAAATGGCGAAGAGTCAGCTAAAAATGTGAGTTTTTTGTTTGTACAGCAAATTCAGAGTGCTAAAGATTACTGAGAAATTATGGTAGGAATCACAATAGGGTGTTAGTGCTGAGCGGAGGGAAAGGATCATCCTGTGGACCTGCTGGTGTAGTCAGTCCCCTGTGCTGTTGGCCGCAGCTGCTGCCAGGGCTCACCGCTGGCTCAGACTATCCTTGCAGCACATCAGGACCTCCATCCCTTTCCCACAGAGCTGCTTCCCAGCCCCCTGTGCTGTGGGGGTTATCCCTACCTAGCTGCAGGACATGGGTCCCTGTCAGCCCATTTCTCCAGCCTCCACTTACTGACTATTCTCTCTAACTTGCTGCTGCCTGCAAACTTGCCAAGAGGGCAACCCTTCCGTTCAATCAGGCCATTAATTAAGACATTTTGCAAGTACTGATCCAGTATTGTGTTTATTTCTGAAATGTGATAAACCACCTTATCCCCTTTTTCCTATCTTTTGCAATCTAACAGCCACGTCTGCAGTCTTTTTCCAGTAACTGTGTGGAGTAATTATTTGCTTTGTGTTTCCTGATTCAATCTCACGCCTCTCCTACAAACCATGACCATCTGTTTAAATTAGGATTGAGAGATATTATTCACATCCTGACTTTACCTATCAGTCTTGCTGATCAGAAAAGAAGCAATTATGATTATAGGTGAAAACCAGCCACCCTGCAGAAAATGTACTTTAACCAGCAATCACTGTATCCTCAATAGGATGTGGATGAAAATATTAGTGAATATGGTTCCTAAGAAATAATTATGCCAATGGACTTGTCAGTGTACCCTTAAAGGCACTTAGAATTTCTGTGGGGATCATTTTCAGAGTTATCAAGGCTTACAAAATGCAATGGTTTACAAATGGACATGGAGCATTAAAAGGTCAAGAAAATCCTGTGAAGTTAAGATGGTATGAAACATGTTTGAAGGCGTTTAATTCCACTAGATAGTGGCCAAAATTCTTGTCTACACAATAGTAACCACTTAATCTAATAATACTTTAATGTATGGTTTCTGTTTTTCAAACATGTTAAAAAGAGATGCCTTTTCATATTACACTTTACAAGTCACTTATTTCAGATGCTTGACAAAGAGTAAATTTTTTCCTAAATTACAAATCTATACACATCAGTCTTTCCATATAAAAAACAGTATATTACAATGGCAATAAACTAATTTTCTTTATTTTTAAACATGAAAAGTACATACCAGTAGAATAATTGAGAAATCTGTTAAATTATTAGACAGATTTTATTATTTCCTGACAAAGCAATGCAGTGCCTGTCAAAAAAGATTTCAAATACTGTGCTACATTAAGAAAAAATAAATATTTCCACATTTTTTAAAAAAAAATACTCCCATATTTTCATATAAACCACCAAGATTCAAGAAAACATCTACTGAAGAACAGCTAGCAGGGAAATCCGTTGGGTACAGGTGAAAATCATAATGCAATATAAAGATTGTGTTCATGACTCTAGAGCATAATAACAAAGGTGTGAGCTGGTTTGAAATCTTATCTCTGACAGCTCACAGTTTACATTGGCAGATCAAACTGGAAGAGCAGAAAGAACCACCCACCCAAAAGTATACAAAAATGTAAACTTTAAATTAGCTCTTTTTGAAACAGATACATTTGTGACTACTTCTAGTCTGAAAGAGGATGTGTGGCCTTGGCCTGGCAGAGCAGTGGTCTGCTGGGTCTAGCAGTGCATTTGAATGTGTATTGTGCCTGTGAAACATCAAAAGCCATCATAATAATAACACAGCTCAAAAGCAGGCATCTGTGCTGCTGAAGGTGTTTAAAATAACTTCCCTGGCTGATTTTAATTTGTGATAATATTTTCTGATCACCAGTTTTTTCTTTGTGCTACTCCTAAACAAAAACAATAAATTAATTTATTCCAGCACTCACCTGCACTGTCCCTATAAAAATCCTCACAGCATTTAATGGATGTTATGGTTAAGTGAAATATTTTAGTCTGAATCCTGCTTGGGCTGTCTATGGTTGACATGACTGGACAATGTGTCCTTTTAAATATGATTGTTCTGAATAATATAACCAAATTTATCATTATATCTCCAATAATATACTATGGCATAATATAATTATTCTTTTTATTTACTAATTTTTTGAAAGTATTTTGGTTAGATATTTTTCAATACTGGATGAAGATGGTATTTTCTCTGTCTACATTAAACATTTCAGTTGAGATCCCTAAACTGGAAGCCTGTTTATCCTAAGATCTCTTTTCAGTGGGATAGAAGCATCAAGCTTGCCTTCTTACTGACTGAAGTTGAACATGTCTATCCATAAACTATATTGACAGAAAGAGAGACTGGACTTATAACTCAGGTGCTTAATGGCACATGGCATGAGTACCCCTGCTATCTTGTAGGAAGTGAAATAAACATTTCACTCTAAAAATAAAATATATCCTCCCCCCTCCAAAAAAAAGGGTTTGAAAGTTGATGGTCTTGTAATTGGTATATTTTCAGTTTATCTTCTTTTGGGTTTGAAAAGCCAAAGTGTTTTCTCACAAGAACACAGGAAACATTAGGTTCTAGAAAATCAGTAGTTTCAACCAGTTTTAAGTATCAGCTTCCCTTTAAAATTTGAGACATGATAAAGCCCAACAATATTTTTATATTATTGTAAATTACTTTTGATTGATGTGCTCTTCCATACTGTCACAAGGAAATAGAAAGATAAAATAATAGAATAGTAATAAATTAACTGATTTTGAAAGGATAATCCCACTTAAAAGTGTCATTCTTTAAAGTAAAACAATAAATATTTTTGTCTCAATGCATCTCTCTAAGAACAATTTCATTTACGAAGGAAGAATTAAATCAATAAAGCTTTCTGAATAATGATTGAATTGATGATTAAAGATTTAATAAAAATTTTACTACAAGGTTTTGCACAGATCATTAGTCAGGTTGACAGCCCAAATAAATAATCCAGTTATTTTTGAGAATGTGAGATACCAGTCTTTAGAACGATCTGCAGTTTTTTTCCAGTATCATGACATTTTAAAAAAATGACATGTTTTTTATGCTTCACTCAATTTATTTATCTTTTCATTTCCTGATTGTCTGAATGTCAATTCTGTGCAAATTAGCTTTTTGAATACTCTAAAAAAAAAAAACCCCAAAACACCAAACCATTTACTTTTTCCAAGTTTGACAAGTTTTATAAATAAATTATCTGGAAAAAAATCAACCCACATACCTGCTTTGTTTTGACGTAATACAGAACAGCCAGATATACTTAAGGATCTGGATTTTCTTTTATATATATTACTGTAAAATGCAGTGGCTTATTGCAGACCCAGGAGCACAAACAGAAACAATACAGAGAAGCTCAACTAGGACATAGATATTGGCTCTCCAGTACTATGCAACTAAATCAATGGAGATAAAATAGGCTATAGGATTTCCAGGTCACCAGTCATCAAAGAGTATTTGACAGGTCCTGGTCTATTTAAGAATCTGATATAACTGATTTTTATTGCTTCCAAACTTTTTTCCACTTTCTTTTATTACAGTAGGAAATCAGACTTACAAGGTAGCATCTGTTCCCCTGAAAAATTGAATTATCTTTTTTTTTCACATATATTCATTATTTGCTTGTTCTTTTGAGACTTACTTTTCTCGTTTCTAGGGTTACAAAAGAGGGCACAAAGCACAGGTTCTAATACCAAGGTATTTGAAGGCAGGCATGTCCTTGGTGAAAAAAAAACAGACTAGAAATTTGTCACTAAAACACAATCCTTAAAGTCTGTGCTATAGTCATAAAGCACAAAAATGTAAATGAAATATCTTTAATTTTAATCTGTTTTAGTCAAATGGAAAATATTGCAATATAAAAAATACTTTACGTAAAAATATAGAAAAGGATACTCTTGAGAACAGTGAAGAAAATTTAAGAAGTGGTCATAGCATCTCTAGTGGCACATTAACACTAAAACATTTAAAAAACAACTTTTAATGAGACAACAGACTTGACTGAGGAGCACAATGCATGTAAGAATGACTTTCAGCATATGATAGTGGTCACATTTTGTCTAGAAATTGTAAGAAAGGCTTTTATAAATGAGTAAGATATTTCAGAGAAAACCATATGAATTTCCCAGTTGATTTTCTTAGCCCTTGCTCTTAGGTATAAGAGCACAAAGACATTTCAATCCCTAGTAATCTCAACAAGTCAAGAATATGTCCTGTTTGCAAAGCTCAGGCATTTGTCTCTCAAGCATATTCAGGCAGTGTAACCTGTAATCAGTGCCCAGTGTGTTATTCAGGAGCCTTATTCGTGCCCTCCTTTGTGCCTTTCCACCTTGTCTTCACGTGCTGTGCTCACATACTGAATGGTCTGGCAGACATCAATTATTCCCACCAACTGCCTGGCCGTGTTCCATCTCAGTTCCAAGTGGAAAGCTGACATTCACAACCCTTTTTTCACTTCTCAGTCCCCTGTTTGGTGTTTTGATGTTTCATTATGCTTACCAGTCTGCCACGGGAATTTCAGAAAACATCTCATGTTGACTTTCAGGTCACTGTAAGCAAACTGAAGTTAAAAGCATAGATTAGTTTGTCTGGCCTTCTGCTTCTGGAAGTGGATTTTTATGCTGTGGTATAATCTTCTTTCAGGGGAGGTTACTTCTGCTTCCCATGGTTCTGTGCCCTTTGGCAGAGACACAGAGTCGGTCAGTGCTGCTGTTTTTCAAAATGATGCTCTCTGATGGGTGACCAAATATCAGTGGTGAGTTGCCTGCACATTGTAGGATTTTTTTAGTGCAAGATTTTGCTTTCAAATGGTGACTGTTTTCCTCATCATTCTTTAGTGAGTGAGGCAAACAGTTGTAAATGTGTCATAACACACGATCTCACAGGTCACAGCTGTACAAGCTGCATGTCAAGGCACAGTTTGGCCTTTAAATGTATAAACATCTGAAATGCAATGCACATGAGGAAAAGGGCAATTGTAAAGGAAAGAGATAATATATTCATTTTGTTAAGGCAGCGATGACTGGCAGAACCTTAGAAAACAACAATTTGCTCACGCTCATTGCCTTGCTTAAATCTCCACTATGTGTGGCTCCAGTGTATTCACTGACAAGTATGGGGAGCCTTGGAACTCCAGTTGCAGGAAGAAAGGTGTTTTTATAGAACTGGGCTTGCTTTCAAGATATACCTAATAAAAGAGATGCACTAAAACAGAGTTTTAAAAAGAAGGAGAAGAAGAAAATAAAAGAGAAGTTGAATTATTGTAGCTGTCGCAGTTTCAAAACCCCAAGCCCAGACCCCAACCCCAAAAATGCAAGTTTCTGATGAGGAAAATATCTGCATTTTGAATACCTATTCCCATTTTGGCCACTATGTGTATTCCTGTGAAGGTTGCAGAAGCTCATGCTCAGATTTCATATGTAATATGTTTACACAGTTTACATACATCTGACACAGGTCATTTAGAGACCAAATTTTAGTTCTTGAACTGGTGAACTGGTTACCATGGGTTAAAAGATCAAACCTCTAAGAGATAATATATTCTGCCTCAAAATTCTAGATGTCATAAAGATACAGGAAAACAGGAGTCTAAAGATGAAGCTTCCAGCTGTTTCCAGATACTGTAGTAATATTTGATTCAGTTGTACTGTTCAACATGGATAAAATTTGAAGATGAAATTTGTACTTTTAGATGGATTTAGACATTTTAGGAAGGCTTTGATATAGGTAACTTCTCACCTCAAACGTAAAAATAGTAACTACCATGAAAAATTCATCTAATTATTATAACAGAGAAAAAAATTGAAACTGACACTGTTACATATTTAATGGCATCAGTTACAGTATGGTTGCCAGAATGTCATAAACATTAAAACAGGACTGTGCACACATTTTAATTTGGAAAAAACAGAAGATAGAAAACACTCTGCCCAAGCTTCAAGGATATTTGAGACTCCACTCAATAAGTGACAATTGTGCATGCATTTATATATTGCATGTGAAAGCACACAAAGACCCTAATATTTACCCACATTTTGGACCACTTTTTTCCATGAAAATGTCTAAAATAGTAAACAAACAAAAAAATGCCCACTAGAACTTTAAAAAGATCTGCTGTTAGTTCAGAGGGTACAGTTACTTGGAGGTCAAAGTTTCATTCTTTGCAGAAAAAGATAAAATAAGTAATAAAAAAAAATAAATTGATAGTTTTCTGTTCATTTCAGTACCTGAGACAATAAGATTTTACAGAAATTTGATATTTATAATTACTTTTACAATTAATAAGATTTATATTTTTAAATATATACTAGATGCATGCAATTATATCAGAAATGTGTTCAATGGCTGTAGTTTTAGCTGATATCAGCATCTCACCTTAATTCAAAATTAAAAGGAAATTAATAAAGAGTGACAAAAAGTCATCAAATCAAGACAGAAGTAACCAGGTTTAAGTGGAAATAATACATAAAAAAAGGATTTAAGGAAAAACATTAAGAAATAAACAATAGACTGCAGCTACAATCACACTTAAATTCTTGTTTATTGCTGTATCTGAGGTCCTTCCATTTCCTATTAGAAAACACAGCTAGAAAAAAGTTGGTAACACTGGAAGGAAAGAAATATTAATAGAAACGCTGGCTGAAAGATATGTTTGCTCATTTTTTACCATACTTGACAAAGCATTAAAATAGAAATTAAGAGGGGATAATATACACTTAACTTCTTTCAGAGATAAATAACGTCTGGCAGTAACAGCAGAACACCAAGGAGCCTTAGAGCAAGGCCAGGATCTGCCCAGGGTCCTACAAACTTGTCTTAGAGCTTCTCACAGGTAAGCCTCTTGCTTTTGCAAATCTATTCCTGCATGAATGTCAAAGAACTTTTAATATCTTGATTAAACACTGCTGAATATCCTGTTGGTAATGCTATTAATATCTTTAGTTAATACCATGATAAATGATCTAAAATATTTCAGATAAAAAAGTAATTTCAAAGTGTTCTTTCGCTCCTGAAAGAAATGTGACTTCTGTACCTTAGGCAGAAACAAAAATGATGACTGGCATTTGTGTGCCTGCTGAACATATCCATAACTTGTGAATGCTAAAGAAATTTTGCAGAAGGCAAAGATGAAGGCCTCGGTAAAATGGTGAAGAGAAAGTTTTGCTTTGTTCTGCTCTAACTGCTTGTAGTTTGTATTTGTTTAAAACTTACATATATTGAGATTTATACATTTAAATATTAGAATAATACTTAAAAAGTGGGAAATAGTACAGCAAGTTCTGTTTCAGTCAGTTCAGGCCTGATCTGACACTACATGAGGTGAGAAAAGGAAGCACCATCCTTTCTACATCAGGAAATAGGAGTATGAGTGTCAGACCAGTAACACCCAAAAAATTCTTTCCACCTCTTGTTTATCAGATGAGAGATCTAACATAGTTTCCATCTGACTTGGATAGTCACTACCAGCAAGGTAATTTTAAGTGGCTATTTTATAAAAAATTAGTTTATTCTGATAAAATTAGGTTATTATAATTAGCTTGCTCCTATACTGAAATTCAGATGGCATCTACTGTTAGAATTTTTGATGCAAAGAACTATTCTGGAGAGACTAGATGGTGATGATATTACTGGGATTTTATTTATTTTATGAGTCTACAATTATATTGTCTGGCTCATGGTATGTCTTAGTCCAATTTAAAGTTTCAAAGGAGCTAATACTCTTGGCCATAAATACTTGCAAATGTATTTATAAAAATTTAAGAAAGAAGTTTTTGTAGTTTTCATTTCACCTTACTTTTTCTCTACTGTTTGAGAGAATTTTGTGGGTTATTCAAATTAATATATCTGTCACTGCAAATTGCAAATGCTTACTTGTAGAGTTCTGGACATTTTTTTTGTTAGTCATGAACTGACACCAAAGACATCTCCCAAGACAGCAAAATAATGTCACCCTGCACATATGTGCGATATCTGGCTCAAGACCTGGTGAGGAGATAAACTTATAAGGATCTGACAAATTATGAAATGTACTTCTTTTTTCTTTACAGACAGATATTAATGAATCATTCAGGAGCTTTAGGGTTAAGAATTCTCCTTTTGTGTGAGTATGAGATGTCAAAATGATCAATTGTAGTCATGTCTTAAGCAATAACAAGTGAAATTGTAAAAAAACCTTGGACCATCTGACATTATTTTACAGTTCAAAAATATTATGGAACAAAAATGTCCATATCAATTTCAGCTTAATGTGCTAAATCAAGGTTCCTTTCAATTATTTACTTTAGAAAAGCATGCAAAAACTGATTTCTGGTTCTCTGAAAAAGAAGAAAGTAATCAGATTTTAATTTCTTTACATAAATGGCTTACCTATTACTGAGCAGTGTCAATAATAGAGTTTTTTTAAATAATGTCTCTTTAATACTTGTTTTGATGTCATAGTTTCAGGTAAGATCAGTATACTTCTCTCTTTTACAAATTCTCTCAAGTCATCCGTAAATATTCCAAGCAAAATTTCCCGATCCTCACATGATATTTCCCTGTAGGAGTTCCATTACTCCCACAGGACTCTTCCCTGATAGGAAAGGTTTGTCCTCTAAGTCCTCATTAAGTAAAAAATGAACTGGACTCTCAGTTCTCATTCTCCAGGTTGTTTTTTGTTTCCTTATCTACAATTTCTGCACACCAGGCTTTACACCAGCCTAGTGTGAAGGAGAAAGAACACCAAAGAGCTTCTAACACAGAGATTCAAGGTTCTCTTAAAAATAATTTACCCAATTATCACCCAAAATGTACATGATTTCTACTTTTCTATCAATTACTAAGCTTCTATTCACATAACAAGGAACTGTGGCAAATTCTAACCAATCACCCTGTGCCACCAACACTGCAGAATATGGAGCAGATGAAGAAGGAGAAAGAAGCCTAAAAATGACAAGGGTTCTCCATCTTGTCTCCATCTACTTACCAATCTAATTTTCCAAAATCTACATTTCTCACCCTGTGATAAATTACATATTATACTACTAATTTACATTCCTGCAAACTCTGCCTCATCCCACAGCCTAAGTAAGCCCTTTCCATGGGTAAAGGTTAAAAGCAGTATTTGTCAGAGGATTCAGATCCTTTAAAACATGCAGGGAAATATTCTGTGCATTCCAGATTCCAACATTTCCCTATCCATACACTAAATACACTAAAAGCCTGGTCGTCATTAATTTACGAAGTAAATTATTTCAATCCTACTGCAGGAGGGAGCCATCCTAAAGGAGTATTCTCCATCAAAGTTCTTACAGTAGAAATACCAAAATGAGGCTGTAGCCAAATGAGACATTTTAATTTTGTACTCTTTCATGTTGTCCCTTCTTAGATTTTCTTTCTTTAACAGTAAAATAATGGTGGTTGGTAGCTTCAATTACTGAATTTATCTGCAGTGGAGGTGCTGTCCATAACTTGATAAAGTTCTCCCCAGGTTAAAAGAGGAGGACGTACTTTGGCAAGAGGATTATATCAATTCACATTTGCAAAGGTTAATTTCATGTGGAGAAGATCCACAAAAATTATTGCTACCTAAGCCTTTAGATGAGTCACAATGATTCTTTTTCCTTCCCTCCTGGCTTATGGATTTCTATGCAATTAAAAGCCAGACTCTCTGAACTAAATCAAAGCTGAATCAGGTATATAATGTCTGCTATTACAGGCTCTGTGTTCCAGGATGTGGCTCAAAATCTTTAGGTAAAATACCAGCTCTGGAACTTCCTTTGTAGAATGTTATAAGGCAGGAACAAGCAATAGAGTGCCCAATTTGGAAAAAAACATCTTAGTTTCTAAGTGAAGGTAAAGCAGAGATAAGGTCTTCATCTTCTGTTTCTTGCTCTGACAAAATGAAAAAAATCCAGCAAGAATGGAAAAAGAAAAATGAGAGCTGCTACTCAATAGATGCAATCACTGATGAATGTAACTGACATGTTATTGTGTGGACTCATCAATGACATTTGAAAGATGCTGGAATTTTCAAGCTTTTAAAAAATGTGAAATTTTTAATGAAAATGTTTTGATATTGTTGTTTTTGGTTTTTTGCTGTTGTTATTTTTATTTTGTTGGTGGTTTTTTTTGTCCAAAAATCCAAATATCTGTCTTTTAACACTGTGAATTTGTTAACATATTACTGATCTGGAGACCAATACTATATTATGATAAGGTGCTTTTAAAGAATATATAAATTCCTGTGCTATTAACTGTCCCTTTAAAAGCCAGCAGACAGAAAGACCGCTGTGAAGAAAGAATATACCCCTCAGATATATAATTTCCAAAATACTGCAGCTGTGGATGTGTAGCTTCAACTCAGTTGTTTTCCTAGGAGAAGAAGGTTTGTATGGGTACAGATATTAGCATTAAGGAAAGGAGACTAATTTTCAGATAACCTGAAGAGCAACCACTAAACTTTTCACTAGTGCTAGGTAGCTGAACAAGAGCAGCAGCACCAGCTAGCAGATGAATAAGGACATTCCATAGATAAGATGTAGGGAGCAGAGATATCAAGCTGGATTCTTGTGGCCAATAAATGCATTAGAGAAATCCCTTCCTTCACTGAAAACAGGTTGAGATCTTGTGTATTTTGAGTTTGCAAATTCTTGTGTTTTCACAGGAGAAAAAGAGAATTCAAGTCATAAGGAACCTCTAGTCACCTACTCTACCCCGCTACTCCCATCTTGTTAATTCTTTTTATTTTTCTTTCTAGGTTATTGGATAAGGACTTGGCTTTTCACTTGCCTCGAGTAAATTTGTTTTTCTTGAAGCTGCTGCCACTCTGCAAAGATGGGACAGTAAGAGACAGCACACAATATGGTGCAGTTCCTGTCCACACGGGGAGACAGGAGTTTACTCAGTGCTAGACTCTTGTAGTTATTGCTGGGGCATATAATGCACAGACTAATTTCACAGAAGCATCTCTTCTCACCACATCAGTTATTTTCAACAGAACTTACAGAATCCCTTCTGTATGGTGTATCCTTCAGTTAAGATAGCAAACAGGAATACCTTATGAGAAAGTATTACAATAACTGTCCCTTTCCTGGCTTTTAGAAGTGTGTGATTGCAATTAAATGTTTTGCCGAAGCTCACCTGTTTTGTCTTTTTTCATCTTCTTTTCTTGATCATAGACATTTATAATGTTTATTTTTTTACTATGTAGCCTCTTTAAAATTAAGCCAAATTTTATTCAGTGGCTAATGTTGAGTTAATCTAAGCACTTCACTCAGCAATGAGAAAGTTGTGCTATGATGTTTCAAAAGTGACTAGGCATGAGATAAAAACAGTGTGCTTTTACCAGCTGTAGATTTGCAACTCTTATTTTCCCAGGATGACCTATTTCTTGTATTATAAAAGCTCAGTTCTTACAGTGCATGATTCATATTCTGTGATTTGTGACTGTTTTATATACCCAGATCCCACGTCCTCTTACTCATCAGCTTTACAAAACCAAGCAGTGAAATCCTGACCTGATTGGACTCAGTGGGAGTTTTGACGTTGCCTTCAATAACACTGAGATTTCACCCAGGATCTCTGTTACCTTTCAATTAAAGAGCCTTTATTCTTTTTGGAGGGGGAGGAAGACTACCAAGACACAGGGTGAGAGTATTTGTGATTTAACTAGTTGTATCTCTTCCATTTGTGTGACAAACCAGTCAACAGAATCAGAGAGGACATAAAGGTAAAGTAATCAGAAGTTACTAAGATGGGAATGCATTGACTGGAATCTGCATAAACATTTCTTTTGCCAGGATCTGCAAACACCTGGACTTAAGAAACCACATTAACACATTTGACTTGCCAGCTTATTTAAAATTCTAGTCTCTATTAAAGAAAAGCCAGGCCTGGTTAATTGAAGTTTTACATTAATCAGAGGTGAAACAAAGTTATACAGAATTTTAATTTTAGAATGAAATGAAGGCATTTTCCATTCCCCATTCATTCCTTTATGCCCCACAAATAATGGATCACTTTCTTTTCTCCCTGTGAGCGTGAACATAAGGAATGGGAGCCCCTCTCCTGCTGGGCTGCTGTTAGAGAGTTTTCTAATACCCCTCACAGTATTTTGTGTACTAAACTCAAATGCAGAGACAGCAAAATGTATATAGGGTTTCAGAGTAGGAAGTTAAAACTTAAGAAGAGCCAGCAGTGTTGGCTGCATGCTCAGCACACAAGACTTAGCCAGTGCAACCATATTCCTAAAACTGATGTCATCGCAAGAATCATACTCTGAAACACCCTGCTAGAGCATGCTAACAGGAGAACTACTCCATTGCCTGTGAGCTGATGGAAAATTGCTGCTTGTTCAGTCCTATGACTGATTCCTTATTTTCACTCCCTTTTCCGTTTGTAAGTCAAAGAATACTGTGAGAGTGAATAGCAGTGCTTTATTTTTGAGCTGACGCATAGAAGTCACATCTGATGATATTAAAGAGGTGTCAAAATTGAGCCTTAGAATTAATACAGCAAAATATGCTTTCAATATTTCTTCCTTTGATTCCCCAAACAGTCAGGGGAGTTATAGCTTCACGGATTAAACAATAAGCCACATTCAGCATGAGGTAAGCCAGGTGTCAGCATCTCCCTGAGCTGAGTAGGTTGGTCTCCATTGCTTTATCTATTTTGGTAAATTACATTCCTTTGTGACTCTATCAGTCATCCCATGTTCTCACCCCTCTCTATTCCATTTCATTCAAATCACATTGTTTTTGACAATTATCTTCCTTCAACCATAGACATATATATAATATGCATAACAATAACTCACCAGCTTTGTTAAACTTACTACATACAGTGCCTCTGAAATACTAAGGATTTCCTTATGTTATAGATAGAAATGGAAGTTCACAGAGAGCAGATTTTGTTTGCCTCCCTTGAGAGTCATTGTTGAGGACAACAGTGTGCCAGAATAAAACCCAGCTGCTATTGGCTGAAAAAGTCACCAGATAAGATGTGTAAAATTGAGGGAATGGGGCTTCAATTTTGGGGCTGCTTGTTTTCAAATGACTGTTCTGACTGCTATGACCATTCTCTTACAGTCAGGTCAGCTTCCCCTGCTCCAGTGGAGATACCACTCAGTTTGTTCTGAATGGCAGTCCTACAAATGTCTGTAACATGTGTAGTGCTCTGGCAGCAGCTGAGAGTGGTGACCCAGTGGGCCTTGGTGGAGAGCTCCTTCTCACAGCTGCAGAGCAGGATGAGGGCTGGGATCTGGGCACCCAACCCCTCACTCCTGTCAGCAAAGGCAATACCCAAGTGACCAGAAACTGACCTTGGTTAAAAAGTTCAACAGTTTTGTTTGACCAAAGAAGTCAGTGTTTTTGTCTTATCTAGGTACCTTCAGTGTCCAGCACCAGCCAAAAAAAAGACAAGACATTTTCAGGATCAGTTTTGAAGCCTAACTCCAAATTCAGCTGAAATCCTATACTAATTTTGGTCTCTTACTTCATTGATTCTTTTCTGTGATGTGGAGAAAAGTCTTCACTCTGCCTTTGCAGTTTGAGAAGACTCAAAGAAATTGCCACAGATTGTAACCATTGTAAGGGCTTGTGGCAAAGCCCTATAGTTAGTTAGAAGTCCTTTTATTGATTGAGTAAACTAAATTCAATTACTTATGCTTCAGTGACTTTTATTAACAATTCAGCTCTTTCCCCTAACAGTTTCCTGATTAACATTACTTGTAAAATTGAGATGTTGCCTTTAGAGCTTATAACAAGCCAATGCTTCACAACTCCCTGCAGTGCATGGACAGCTTCTATATCCAGATTTCCCTATTGGACTCAGGATTCAGGCACAAACACTTCACAATACCTTGTTACCTGGCTTTCCTATAGTGGAAGCATGTAGGCTTTTTATAGGAAGATATGCATATTTCATCTTACTTGTTGGGGTCCCTGGTCCTCTAAAGAAGAAGAAAGCACTCAGGGGCCTAAAGCAAGCCTCAAGAAGTTTCTGCAGTCAGACATCTTTGCTCCCAACTGCAGATCCTGTTCTGGAGAGTTAAAAGTGGGTGGCAGTGATAACAGGGTGAGGATGCAGAGAAGAAGGAGCTCTGAACCTCTCCTTGGGATATATTTCACATTAGCAGTGGATGAGAAGCAAGAAATAGTGATGACTTTGGGAGCTCCAGCTGTATGCAAGACTCAACTTTACCATCTAAGAGATTTAACCACTAATTCACTGATTCATATTACTTGCTTGCTTTTCCTCTAAGTCTTAAGTATGCTTTTGAGTCTGGCACTTAGATATATAAGACATACTTAGTGATATAACAGCTATCTGAGGGTATCAAAATGACAATTTTTTTGACCTATCCCACAGTTATAAGAGTAATTATTCAGAAATCACTCCAATAAGTGACTGTAGTAATTTGTACTTTTGATGTATGCTTGCTGAGTATATCAGCTTATCTTTGATCTTGGCATCAATGAAAGCACAGCAGATCCCACAGGTCTTAAGACATAGATCAGCTTGTTTGAAATTATTACTTCAGTGACCTCTATTTCCAATAATGGAGCCTATTTTATCTATGCTATTGCCTCAATCTATGTTTTACATTGTGTTCTTCATCAGCTAAAAACAGCTCTCCTATGCATTTTTCTTGGTTATATTTTGTGTTATTGGTTACGACATAAGAATTTGCAATTGGATCTGCTGTCTTATTTTATGCCTTTGCTCTTATTTTGGAATGAGAGTTTAAATATAAACGGACCACAAATACTATTGTATTTTATTTATACCATTTTACTCTCAAACCCCAAATTTACTGCATTTACTTTAATACATTTCAAATGAATAAACACTAATCATCCCTCCATTATCAAATTTTATTTGTATGGTTTAGAATTACTGAGAAGTCCCAAAGGTATTTTTCATAAATTTCAAGACTAAAACATCCCCTAGAAAACAAATTTAAAATAAATTGTATTTGTTATAGGTACTTTTCTTGGGGGAATTTTGATGCAAATTATCTCAGTCAGACCTTTTACAATCAGAAAAAAAATACAGAGTAATTAAAAAAAAACAGAGTAATTATACTCTTTGTAGAGAGGTGGTGTCTCTTATGCCATGAGCTATAACTGGTACAACTGATAAGGAGACAAGTTTTCTAGCTTAGAATAAATCATGATTAATGGCTATCCATTTCAGTTATTATACTTTTGTTGGTTATTCTTGTAATTTGATTTTCTATATTTTCAGAAAATGAATCTTTTGCATAGGGATTTGAACTGTCGACTAGAATATTGTTTCTAACACTATTTGGTCTAAAAAAATAATTTAACACTGTCTGTGGATCTGGATTCATAATTTCCTAAGAAAAAATTATTCTCCCCTTCCAGCCCGATATACAATACAGTCTTGCATTAAAGTGCTTCCAGTGTGGTTCATGATATTACACGAGTGATTACTAGACTGCCCTCAATTCCTTTACAGTACTTTAGAGGCATGCATTTAATTTTTTTCTGTGTATTGATCCTGAAACTATAACATGTGAAGCAAACATTCATGTTTGCAAAGACTCCAGGAGGAAGAAGCAAATTGGCTGGGTATTGCTGTATTATCAAAATGCCTTCTGTCTGACAGAGGGAGAATCCTCAGACTGTATCCTGGCCCATGTTGCACACAGTTTGTCTTCCTTTTTCCTGCCAAGAAAAATGTCAGGAAGATCATCTGTTACAAGAGATGTGTCCTATTAGACTGATCAAGTGGGAGAACTTGAATGATTGTAGGTTAATGAGTTTCAAGGACGACCAGGAGCTTATCAACATAATGAACATACAAACCTCCAGTGAAGGGGGAATTGGTTAGGTCGGAAAAGATACAGCAGTATCAGAAAGACTTTTAGATGCACTTGAAGTGAAAAGAGAACTATAGGAAAGTAACAAGAACAAAAATGTGTATATGTAACACATAAGAATGTAAGTAACGTTATTTCAGCACCAAAACTATCATTCAGTTGATCATTTCTGTTTCAGGTACGGTCTATTGCTGGCTTCTAGATTAACAAGATCAAGTGGAAGAAGCCTTTAGAAAAAAACAAAAAGGAAAACCTGTTAGCACCATCATCTGACAGATAGGTTTTGATGTTAGTGGCAGGCTTCTAACTCCTGATTCACTGAAGAAAGAGAATAAGACAACAGACAAGCAGGACATATCTTTAGATCCAGGAAGCTAAGACACAGCCAAGAAATAACTTTTTCTTCAGTTATGAAGAATTTTTGAAACCTGGCAATATGGCAGACATTAATCATAACATTCTGCGTCATTCCTAGAGAAAAAAGGAGATCAAACAATAGGAGAGGCCTAAAAGCTTCTGCAATAATTGTAACTTCACTTTTGAAAGAAGCATTAAAAAGAAACAACTTGAAGAAGTTGTCATCTAGAAGTTGCCAAACTGATAAGTCATAATCAATATGGGTTTGTCAAAAAGAAATCTTGATGAACTAATTAAATTTTATGACATGACAACAAACCTGAAATTTGGGTGAAAGCAGTTATTTTGAATTGAATAGGACTTTTGACCCTGTCCAACAGGATATTCACTCAGCTTCCTCCAAAAGCACACTCCTGATTAATTACTCACAAAATGGATAAGTAATTGGAGAAAAAAAAATTAATAGGTCAAAAGATAAAGGATATAAGTACTATGGGGGGACTTTATGATTAGATATTCTTAAATATTTTCATTAGGAACATGAACAAAATACAATGTATTAAATGTGCAAGCCATGTGTAGTTGTAAACTTGCCCTAAGTGGAATATTAGAATGAAGGACATTGACAAAAGAAACAAAAGCAAACAGCAACAATGAAAATGAAAGCAAAACCAAAAGCAAACAAATGAGCAAAAATACCAAGACAAATAAAAGGAAAAAAAAAACACTACAAAAACCTGTCCTAGAGAGGAAATAGTGACAATCAAAATCAAGTATACATAAATAATTTAAATAATTACTGCTTACAAAAAAACCCTAATTGTAATTACATAATGTTATTGAAATACTGAAAGATAGAAATACAATTGTTTAAAATTAATCACAAGAAGTAATCATCCTGCTCTTCTCAGCAGCGATACAACCTCCCCAGGACTACCGTTTCCAACTTGGACTTACACAATCAAAAAGATGAGTCCTTAAGAATTATTAGGCAGTTCATGTGGAAACATAAAAATGTCATTTTGTTTTTCAGGAGAAATCTGTGGGAGAAAACATAATGACAAGCTTAAAAAGCTGCTAAGAAAAAGAAGGAAGGGGAAAAGCTTTTTTCATGTGTGCTGAGAATGAAACAAGTAGCATGGACTAGAATTGTAGCAGTGAAAGAGTACATCAGGCAGGTGGAAAAATATCTAATGGGAAAGACAGGTAAGTACCAGAGTAAATTGCTTAGCAGTAATGTACTACATCTTCCTCTGCAGGCTTTAAGAACTTACCAGACATCTGTCAGGAATAGTTTAGATACAGCCAGTCTTGTCTCGACCTGGGGAGTAAAAATGAGTTGGTCTTTCTGACTTCCATCTCATTTCCTGTGATTCTGAGAAAAATTCTAAGAAAAAAAAAAAAANNNAAGAAAAAAAAAAAAAAAAAGAGCATACAGGTTAAAACCAGTAGGCTACATTGGATAACTTGTGGCAGTGTCATTAGAGGGAATATTTGTTTCCCGCTAAAATATGGGTGCTTTACTGATATCTTGCACATATTTTAAAATTCAGCATTAATCTCTTGGTCTACAGCATATATTCCAAACTGCTCAGTTCTGTCCTTTTAGCACAACCCAGTTTGTGGTCCTGAAAGTTTAATAACATTTCTCATGCAGTACAGTATAGGGCTTGTACAGTGTGAATGAATCATACCATCATCCCAATGGTTTTCAAAAAGACTTGAACTGAATATCCTTGAGGTCTAAAGTGATTTTCTCTATTACTGTCAGTCCCACTTGAGCTTCTTCCTGTGCTGGACTAAGGCCATCTGTGACTTCCTGGGTTTGACATCATATTTTGCTTTTTTTTACTGGAAGTACACATAGGCTGGAACAAGCTGTAAATTCTGCTTCCCTAATGGATCTATATTCTACAAAGAAGTATGGTCACTCAGCTGGAAGCATATTGTTTTGTTATCTCAATAGCATGCAGGCAGCTACTGCTTTTTGACTGTGAATTCTGTTTCTGTACCTCTAATGTATTTTTTCTCATGGTAATTTCATTATAGAAAAAAAGAGCTGCACATTGTTTTGAGTTTTAATTAGGAAGAATAGTGTCCCATATTTGTTAAAAACCTTTAGACTATTATTCATTGACATAATTTGACTCATGTTTCATAGTGCAGAATGTGGCATAATCCAAGCCAATGAAATTTTCCCTCTCTCGTTTTATTCAAAAGAACACTCCAGCCTTCATAGGTATAAAAAGAAAACCCAGGATGAATGTATGTGCTTCTCTTAGCCGCAGGAAATGCATAATGGAAGATCACTTAGCAATCCCATATGCATTTTTTTTCAATATTTTTAATGGACCCAGCAGATTGTCTAATGCAGCATCTTGTCTAGCAGGTTTCAGTACAGGTGCATTAGAAAGAAGCATAAGAAACACTGTATACCCAGTGATTCCTTTTAGTATACTTTCTTCTCTTATTAATTTTGTTAGTTATAGTTATATTCAGAAATATTCTTTTTTATACAAGTGATTGTCAAATATACATTTTATAAAGAAATAATGTAATTGTTACTATACTTAGGGTGGAGGGGAAATGCCCCATGAAAATATTTCTCTTTTATACTACTCATTATCAGAAAGGAGAGGAATATTTTCTGCATTAAAGTCAAATTTCTCAGTGTAAGAAGAGAGGAAAAAAAAAAATCTTTTTTTTTGTGGTTTTAATACAATTAGGATACTGTAATTGGAGTCTCAAGAACGGGAGCCACCAGCTGAACAAAGTGCTGCTATCTCCCAGCAAGGTAGATGCCTGTACTTAGTTTTTCAACTGCCTCTTTTGTACTTGCCATAATTTGTCTTGCAGGACACTGATTTTGAGATAATCTAAAGGGAAAGGTTCTGACATTACCCAGCAGTACTTTCCAGAGCAGCCAAGATGTGCCAGCATGCTCAGGTTAGATTAGGAGTACTTTGCAACAGATGCTACGTAAAAGAGGAGTCTTCTGCTTAATGTCACCAGCCTGGAGAGTTCCTTGGCAAAAGCAAAAGGGATAAAACTTGGATATTTGGGATCCTCAGGGTACTGGCAACTAATGCAACAGTACAAGTCAGACATCAATGAACAGAAAAGAAGAAAATGCAGTGACTAGTAATGTCATTTGGTCATGTCTGTGAGAAAAGACAAACATTTCTGAAACACCCTCAAAGTTCCTTCCANCTTCCAGATACGGCCTGGAAGATAGACATCTGTACTTCCACACTCGTGATATAGATCAAACTAACTTTCAGATGCAAGAAAAACTACAAAGAGGTAAATTCAAATCATTTTCAGACCTGAGGCAAATGTTTAGGGAGAAGTCACAGCACTGACCTACACTGACCTGTGCCCACACAGAAGCACAGAGCAGCCTTTGGAAACCTCACACCCACACATCTGAACAGACTTTACGAACCCCTTCTCTTGGAATAAGGAGGGAAAACAGCTCAGAGCACAAGCAATGCATTATGTCAGTGTTCTAGAAACTGCTGCACTGGATTAATGGTTCTAACACAAGAATGAACCTTAACAAATGCTGGTGCTTACGGGGCAATCATCAGTTCAATTCACAGGTGCACTTCTTTACTGCACAAGTGGAGTCTCCAAGCAGAAAGTGTTCAACACCTATGCAGTGAATTCCGAACTAAGGAGGCCTGGGGAGAAAATGCAGTAAGAACAGTAGCTATATGAAAATGGATTAACAGAGCTTGCAAAAGGAACACTGTGACTGAAGCTGTGTGTGGCTGGAAAAATAAAATTACACTTGAGAGAAGTCTATTGAATATAACTTTGCTCAGGTACCTAAAATGACTTGAATTTTTCTGCAAATGCCTGGCTGGTAGGATGGGAAGTGATTGAAACAGTATAATAAGAGGGAGAAAAGCAGCTGGTTGAGCCTTACCCAGCAGTAGGCTTCTGTCCACAGAATTACTGTGCCATGGTTTATTATTTGAAGGCAAATGCTGACGTGCCAGGTAGCATCTCAACGAGCTGTGTCTTGGCCACATGCACTTTTATCAGAAACACAAAAATATCTGCGTGGATGGACTCAGTGTGAACAATAGAACTAAGGACATTTAATTTTTTTTCTTTGGATTACTTTTTTGGGGGGGAGGGGGGAGTGTGTCTTAAATTGTCCTGAAAGTATGTGTGAGGCCCTGGAAAGACTCGGTGAAAGATCTCAAGGCATTTTTAATAATTTCCCCCCATTTTTAATAATTTCTGCCCATAATAATTATTATGACTTATCCATTGGGCAATGAGAGGTTTTTCAACCCCAACAGAAAGTAAAATAACATCTGCTTCTGCTTGCATCTTTCAATTAAGTTCCTACATTTTTAACAAATATCTCTGTGGATCTCCTACCATTAAAATAGGCTGCAGCTGTCAATAAGTTATTAAGGAAGGATTCAAACTCATTAGTTAAAAAATCAGGTAAAATCAGCTACAAGAGAAGAGTCTTTTTGAGAAGTAAGGATTAAGAAAACACAACCCTAATTTTAATTAAACATTAAAAAATTATTATAAGATATTTATAATAATAAAGACTATTTTTCTTCTAATTGACAGATGAATTCTTGGGGTGTTCTACTGCCAGTACATTTGCCCATATCAATACAGCAGAATCACTTGTTTTCTACCAAACTTCTGGGTGACAGAAGAGTCACTTCACTTTTTCCTCTATTTTGAAGTAACATTCATGTTTCTGTACCTTATGAAGGTTTGCTCATCAAAACTTCTTAATATCTTCAAGATATTTTGAAGATTGTCACTTGACACTTGGCAATTAGATACATTTAATAATCTGAATTAAGAAATCCACTTGGGAATATTGAATACTTAGACATCCAGCTCTACATCCAAAAATATCAGTCAATAAATTCTCAAAAATATATAGCTAATATATATGTATAGGTATATATCCCTCCAAGGCACATAATATTACATTTATGAGAGACAAAATCTGTTTGAACCAGTAAAAATGTTCCATATAATATGCCCTCATGTTTCAGGACTTTCTATTTTTGTTCCTAACTGAGAATTTTGTAAGTTAAAGGAATACATCTTAATGAGTCGCTTAGTGCCTTTTGGCAATCCCATTTCATTCATTTTGATGAATATTTCATAAGTGTGAATTGTAAGACCTTTATATAAGATGAAACAGAAGTGTCAAATGCTTAATATTAAAGTATATATATTAAACAAGAAACACCTCTCTCTCCTATATGACAGATCTATTGGATTTATAAGTTAAAATATTTTTTCTACTTAGTCAAAACTACAATAATGCGAAAAATTAGACTTAGTTGGATGGCAGCAGGATCATTCAGACCTATGTGACCTCTTGAATAAACCGGGACAATTATGAGCAAGGAGTATACCCTGGGATGTATTTGTGCACTGTGAGGTAAGAGAATTAGTATTTCTTTCTATAAATGGGATATGAAAGTTCAAAAGAATGCAGAACCTTCCACAGGATGCCACAAAGGCACTGACAGAAATTAATTTCAAGGTTTTTTCAGGCTGGTAACTGGACTGTACATTTAGCTTCTAAAATAAAATGTAACACACCTTTCCACCTAAAGCCAACTGTCACAAGATCATTTTATTACAGTGAGTTAGGAATGAAACTCCCAACTGTAATCAATTATTATATTTTTACGGGAAAGTATTATCATATTTTTATAGGCAAGATATGATCATGGTGATTTATAAAGCTCTTTTCTATTTCAGTAAGAAGACTTCCTCAAGGTACAAGCATATAAGAACTCCTGGTAGGGGGGCATCTTTAATTTGTTGTGAAGAAAGAGCAATGTAATACCACTCAAAATAGGCAGAAACATAAAAATTAAATTCCTATTTATTTAATCTCTTATTAATAGAATAACTGGAAATGCCGATAACAATTGACAGAAGTCAACTTAGAATTGCCACAGCCTACTACAATATTTCGTAATGGGCATACCACGTTCACTAATACTAATACCATCTTCATTTAATCCAAGAAATAAATATGCACACATCTGGAGTGATACATGGTTTTATGTTTTATATTTTACATCCTGGTGGCTTAGCAAGAGTTTTATGTTCTTGAAATCAAGTGTCCGTGGGAAGGTTTTTAGATAATTTTTACCATTTTAAAATGTATTGCAAAGCTCACATATCTAGAGAGAAAGGGTCTGAAGCACATGCTCTGTATGTAAACCAAAAGTCTTTGAAACTGAAAAAATCTCTAACCTTTTAAAACTGATGACTTATTTACATTAATCTCTTCATTCTTTGAGATCTGACTTAGAAATATTTAGCTGTAGGATATTGCAAGACACATCTGCGTAATAATGCAATGGGTGAATGTTGTTTTTATTTTGTAACATTCTTTCTACTTTGAAATGCATTCATTCTTGTCTTTCCATTGCTGCTATATGGAGTGCCAGCTGCAGTCAAGCTAAATAAAGCCCAGCAAACCAGCACCACTTTAAATGGGGAACTTGCAAAGAAACGGATGAATGGAATGACTTTATTCGCTCAGTTCCATTTGGCTCAGACAGAATGACAGCCAGCCTGGAGAAGCTGCTAATGAAACTTACTGCCAGTCTTAAAATAGAAATCTCAGCTTGAAAAGTAATGCCTGTGCCTCTGTGGAATCTAAAGGAAATGGAAATGTAGCTGCAAGTACTTTTTGGAAAGACATCAATGTATTACAATGTTTCCTGGTATTTGAAAAGTCTGTATTAACCATTTTGAAGGACTCTCTATACTTCTCTGTGGTAAGGAGCTTTATCTGTCAGAAAAAAAGAAAAGGAAGTTATATCCCTGTGTCTTGTTACCATTGTGGGATTTGCACATGTGGGATTTAACATGAGAAATTGCAATGCAAGGCAAGGGCAACTCTAGACTCAGAAAATATTTCTCTCTTTTTTTTTTTGTTTTTAAACAATTTATTCCATACAATTCATTTTGTGTAAAGTTTCATTTCTCCTGGAAACTGAAATCCTGCATGAGATGATTTTTTTAATGAATGGTTGCAATCTTAAACAATTCATTTCTTTCAGGCTCATGTAATAAACCATTCCAACTTTGTAGATCACACTCAGGACCTTGTGAATCACTATGAATTCTGCACACATGTCCATCTTCTCTCAGCCTCACACAGTTTAGATGAATGCACACTACATGTGTGTTGAAATCAATCTCATTCCTTCTCAGGACAAGAATTTCCAAAAAGCTCAGTCATAATTTCCAGGAGGATGTGTCTGGCAAGTAAAGACCACAAGTAAAGAGGTGGAAGAATCTAAGACATACAGATTTACTATGCCTAGGAATGTCAAAGTAGGAATAAAGAAAAAGTGTGTGCCTTGTGTGCAGCTGGTAAACAAGGATGACACATAATCCACAAGGAGTTTTACGTGCACAATAATGTTGACATTATGTGGACAAATTTCCTTTACTATACCTCATTTTAACCAGACCTACATACCTTTTCACACAGGAATTCAAAATAAATGGTTACCTCCCATTATCTATAGAAGACAACAGTTGTTCTGGTGGACCACAGGAGATCTGAGACTCAACTTACCAAGTATGGAACAACCCAACCTAAATTTCCACCACTAATACAAGACCCTGTATGTAAATTCATACACAAAATTGTGTACCTCTGAGTTTAAATCAGATGTTTAATTATGAGCTGGAAAATGTTCATCAATTTGTTGATATCAAAAGGAAGGACATTGTAAAGTGAAAAGTAAAGAAAAGGAGTGATATGATAATTCTAGTGGATGAAGGATTGCATGTTATCAGGCAAAACCACTCAATTCCTTATTCTAGACACTACATTTTGTGACTTTTGGAGAGCGAAGGCTCTCTTTAGGATAAATGAAATATTGATTTTAGGTTCTAGCTAGACTCCATTAAGGTGCTCTTTAAAGTTACATTGTGTCTGCTAAGAGTGGAGTTTTATGAACACAAATCAGTTTTCTAATACTCATAAGTGGACTTTTCATAAGCACTCATAAAAATTCACCCAACTTTCCAGTGAATCAGTAGAACTTGGCTTGAAGCTTTCTTAAGCACTTTCAAAATATCTTAGCTGCATGTCTGGTATTGAATATACCAATGATGACTGAGTTATACTACAGGAAGCTCATTTTTTTCTAAATACAAGAGCAAGAGAAACAACATTGTGAGGAGAAAAAAAGACAATCAATGACTCACAAAGACTTTCTCTGTGTTGAAAGCAGATGATTTGAATGTGGACTTAAATAAAAAAAAAGACCATCTGACAAATGTGATGATGGTTTGGGATGCCTCTGGGTCTGTTAGCTCTGTCTGTACTGCCAGATGCACCACTCCCCAACCACCAAGAAGTGTTTTAACACAACAGATCTGGATCGCAACAGACCTGGTCAGTGCAAAACACAAATGGAAATGGGGGCCCAGCCCTTACAACTCAAAGGGGAGCTACAGTGAGGGTCAAGTTGTCCTGGCTCAGGCTCTGAGCAAAGGCAGTGCTTCATCCTCTTCAGAGAGAATATCAGCCCTGGAAAACAAATTAACAGAAAGAGATTATGCTTCCTTCCTTACCTCACTCTTGGAATGGTCCAAAGTTTCACTGCATCTCTGACAATTCTGTTCAATTACCTAACCCTGAGAGGGGTGGAGAGGATTGCAGGAGAGCAGGTCAGCGCAAGGAAGGCATACTGACATCCAGAGAAACCTACTTGTTCAGAGAAGGGTCAGGAACAGTTTCATTTTTCAATGATTAAAATTTGACATGACTTGTGCCATACTGTTACAGTGTGTCCTGGTTTCAGCTGGGACATATTATTTCTAGTAGCTGGTGTAGTACTGTGTTTTGGATTTATCACAAGAATAATATTGATAACACATTAACGTTTTAATTGTTGCTGAAGACTGTTGGCATAAAGTCAAGGTCTTTTCAGTGTATTGTGCTCTGCCAGTGAGGAGCTGCACAAAAAGCTAATATGGAGCATAACCACAGTACCTGACCCAAACTGGCCAAAGAGTTATTTCATAACATGGAACATCATGTTCAGTTTATTAACTGATGACTTGCCAATCACTGCCTGGAGACTAAATAGGCATTGCCCAGTGGGTAGAGAGCTGTTGCATTTTTCATCCGTTCTCTTAATTGGATTTTATTCCTCTCTTTCTTTTTGTTATCTCCCTCAACATCACTATTGTAATTGTTATTATTGTTGTTGTCGTTGTCATTATTATTTCAACAACTAAACTGTTCTTATTTCAACCCACAGGTTTTTACCTTTTTCTGATTCTCCTTCCTGTCCCACTGAGGTGGGGGAGCAGGAGGGGCAGAGTGAGAAAATGGCTGCATGGTATCCTAACTTCTGTCTGTGTTTAAAACATGACACAGTGCTGCTGTTTCCTTAGGAGTTCCATCTTATTTCAAAGATGCTGTATACATATGGGAAGTTGGTAAATTCTGCTCTGATAAATGTAAAATGAAGAGATAAAGAATTTTATTTTTTTTCAAGAAAATAGACAGTTATTAACTTGCTTGACTCCTTGAATCCTTAAAGCACTCCCCTAGAGATAGCTTTCACATGTGTAGATGTACACAAACTTTAGAGGTTGTTACAGCTGCTTCTGATACAGAGCTTGACCCCTCTGAATAAAGACAATTGCCCAGACTAGCACTGTTCTAAGGCACTGCTCTTAAGGCAATATAACTGAATCCTTTCAGAACAACATGAGTACTGAGCAGCACTAATCAAAAGCATTTTAAGGGCTTGAAGAAAAAGATGGTAAAAAAAGAGAGAAAGCAATGTTTTTTTCCCAGTTCAGCTGGGTCTGAAGTCCCATCACCAGTCTCACTGAAGTCTAGTCAGAGAATAATTTTTGTGCATTCTCAGTATGCTGACACTGCTTCTCTGGGTTTCCACATGCATTTCTGGATGGGAAAAGAAGCTGGAGAATAAATTATGGCACCACAGGAGTTCAGTATCTTCTAATTAAGAAGATATGAAAAAGTAGTGTTTCTTGTCTTATTTTTTATATAGATTCACAGATTTCACATTCATACCCAGCTCTTCTCTGTTTTAGAAATAAAAATTCTCAAGACATTTCTTACTCCACAGCAGACTTTGCAGTTCAGGTGTGTGTGTGTATGGGTGTGTGATCCTCTCCCTCTGCTTAGTGCTGGTGAGACCACACCTGGAGTGCTCTGCTCTGTGCTGGGCTCCCCAACACAAGGAAAGATGGTCATACTGGAGAGCCTTCAGGAAAGGTCCACAAAAAACAATGAAGGGATTAGAGCAGCCCCAATGAGGCTCAGGCTCCAGGCCGGAAGTTGCCTCATGGAAGTTGGTCATCCGTAAGGTCTCCACATCCTAATTCTTTTTTTACTTTTAGGAGATTTATTAGTGAATACATAGACAACTAACAAGCTAAACAAAAGTATGAGGGCTGCAGTGAGTGAAAAATCTCTCTAAAATCATTGGCTCTGTTACCACAGCATGTTTTGTGGGTGACCCTGTTGGTTGACAGGTCACAATTTAGGATCAAAGCAATTTGCTGGACATCAAATCTGTGAGCCAGAGGCTGGCAGCTTGATCTTCATCTGAATTCTTTCACAGTGGCATCTTAAAGCTTCTGTGTTTTGTGTTTTTTGTGTTTTGATGACTTTGGTAGTTTTTGGCCATGGCCTAAAGAGCTTGTAGCTTGTACTGCCACTCTGGGCATTAAACATGAGGCTTTGTACAGAGCACAGCACAGGGGCAAACTTCTCTATGAAGATTTTGGGGGTTGTTTTTAAAGTCTCTAAGGAAGCAGAAGAGAAAGCTTTTCAGAACCAGGCATTAGGTTTAGATTGGCATTACAGGGAGTGCAAGACACAGTAATTGTAAATTGACTTCACTTTTCACCGCCACCTTGTGAGAGTGGTAAAAAGCGGGAAAAGCTATTCTGGGTGACATTTGGAGTAAAGCATGAGAAAACAGGTATGGAAGCACAAGAGCTTTTTCTAATAAGCCATTGGTGTTGTTGATATCAGGGCAGAAAAGCAACATCTTCAGTTGATAACACTGTGGAAATACAATATAGGGAACAAAAGCAATCCCATAGAAAATGTTCAGTACCCCATTTTATAGAAGAGCATAAAATAAAACATAAAAACAAAACCAGCACTCAAGTTTCATATTTGCTATCTTCTTAACATAAAAAGGCCTTGCAAGGGTGCCTTATATTTTCAGGTGCATTTTGTGATGGAGAATAGATTCTTGGCCCCAGGCTTGAGCATTGGATTTGACTTTATTTTTGCAATATTTAGTAGCAGCTGTTTTTGTTTAAAATAGTATCATTCCTGACACTGGTAACAGGGCAAGTTGTTCCCTTGTTGGTAGGTGTGCCACCAGGCTTGTGCCCAGCATGGCTGTGGGGACCTCCCTGGGGATCAATTCCTTGCCACCTAAGGTTCAGTGAAAGAAATCCGGCGCCCCCGCTCACTCCAACGTGAGGAGGTTGGGCTGTCCCGTTCGGGTCTTAGAGCTCGTCCCTCATCACGTTCCATCCTCCTCAGCTTCTCCCGCAGTGTTTGGTGCCAGGCGCTGCAGGATCTCTGTGGGGATCGGCTCCTTGACGTCTGCGGTTCGGTGAAAGAAACCCGGCGCCCTCGCTGACGGCGTTCTCTCCGCCTTGGCATTGGGACATCCTGTTCAGACCTTAGAGCTTCACCCTCACTGTGATCCATCCTCCTTAGCTTCTCCTGTGTTGTTTGGTGCCAGGTGCTGTGGGACCACCCCAGGGTTTGGCTCCTTGTCCCCTGTAGGTCAATGAAACAACTGTGGTGGTCCCGCTGACGGTGTTTGCTCCTCTCCAAACAGGCACAGACATGCCCCAGGCCCTGCCAGTGTTCTTGTCCAACAGATCTTCCCTGTACCCTTAGAAAATACACAACTGGATGTCTGTCCCTGATGGAGGAGGCTAGGCACTGTGGCCTTTCAGGCCTGCCCTGTGCAACAAAAAGCCTTTCTGTCACAGGTGTCACAATGACTTCCTGGTGACATCAGGGGCCTTTTAGGGATCACACCCAGAAGACACAAGCCCCAGCCTTAGAAACAAAAAACTTCCCAGATAGCTCATCTCACATGATGTCCTGCTGTTGAGTAGAACTGTTACCATGTTTTTCACATAAATTCACAGGCTTTTACCTTTAATACCCAGTGTAATATTCTATTTTAGAAACAGATCATTCAAGGCCTTTCTTACTCCCCAGATGACTTTGACAGGAGCAGTTCTGGTGTGAAGTAGTACCACTTCTGACATTAGTACTCTTTTTTCTTCCTGATACTGAAGGGTGTGATGCTTTTGCAGAGCTTTCTGTGTGATAAAAAAAGTTAAAGTTCTTGCCCTTTGGCTAAAAATTTATTATTTAATAAAGAGTTTTTTTAAAAATTTACAGGGAAGAGTTACACAGGCCTAAAGTGTCAGTCAGTGTTCTCAGCAAAGCAAATTCATCCTTTCTGTACAGATACCTTCATAGTCTTTAGACTAACTGAGCAACATGCCTTTAGAAAGAACACTCTGACTACCTGAATTAGCTGTCATTGTGATTTGAAGATCTCCTGCAGAAAAGCTCTAGACCCAAGACAGTGCTATGGAGAAAGCAAGTCTCTATATTTATCCTAACACACATATCCACACATCTAGAGATGCACACATGTGCTGCAGCTATTGTCATGCCCATTAGTGTAATCATGATTTTCTGCAGCACTCACTTCTAAAATATCCTTTAGTTCTCCCTGGAGCTGTACTTACACATGTGAAAACTCAGGAGTTTCTCACCCAGAGGAAGTTGTAAGTAAAAAGTCACACATGCATTATACTCTTCTGGACCACCAACCTGAACTCTTCGATCACCTTACTTTACAGGCTTTCAGTATCTACTTTCAGGCTTAAACCAAAGGCTTTCCTTAACATCTTTTTCTGCATGCTCAGTTTTTCAAATTTCTTCCAATGACTAATAAGTTACCACATTTTAGGGTGAGACCACTACAGAAAAGCCTCTGCTGTTGCTATACACTGAGTTAGCAGAGAGGGAGGGCTGAACATCCCTGGGAGGACCCAGGGAGGACTGAACATCACTGGGAATAGAAGGGAAGCTAGCACACACATTCAGCCTGAAATTCTATGGGCCCTGATGGAATCCACCCCAGAACAATGAAAGAACTGGTGAAAGAACTTGTCAAATCACGCTTTATCATCTTCCAACAGTTCTGGTTAACTGGAGAAGTTCCAGTTTCCTGGCAATTAGCAAATGGAATGACCATCAACAAGAAGAGTTGGAAGGATGATATGGGGAAATACAGACATGCCAGCCTGACCCCTGTTCCAGGAAAGGTTATGGAAGAGATCATCCTGAGCATCATTCCATAGCACAGACAGGACAACCAGGGGATAAAGCCCAGCCAATGTGATTTACAAAGACAGCTCTTGCTTCACCAACCTGATCTCCTGTGAAAAAGCAGCCCACTTAGATGAGGGAAAGGTGTGGAAAACATGTCTTATGAAGAGTGGCTGAGGGAGCTGGGATTTTTAAGCATTGAGGAGGTTCACAGGAGACTTCATTGCTCTCTACACTGTGTGAAAGGAGTTTGTGGTGAAAGGGGGGCTGGTCTCTTCTTCTGTGTCTGTAGTGAGAGGATGAGGGGAAAGGGCTTTAAACTGAGACAGGGGAGATTAAGATTAGATATTAGAAAAAAATTTCACTGTTATGTTGCCCAGGGAAGTGGTGGAGTCACCAACCCTGGATGTGTTTAAAAAGCATCTGGATCTTGCTCTGGGTGATGTAATTTAGTGATTTAGGGCTTACAGTGGTGATTCTGGGTTGACAGTTGGACTTGATGATCTTTAAGGTCTCTTCCAACCTTGATGCTTCTATGATCCTATGATTCTATGAAAGAGTGAAACAGAAGCAGACTGAAATCAAAGCTACTTTTTGCCCATTTATATTCTTTCCCTTTCTGCTCTTAGCTCTTGCTTTCTGTCCACTGAGAAAATACAGTAGACAGAAATTACATTAAATTTCTTGTTCTTCTGGTCTCCCAAAATAAATTCCAGCAGCCTTTCCAAAATACCACGGAAACTTATGGGAACCCAAGTTCTTAAGTATATACAGATGGCTTGCCTGCAACCTTATTTAAATATCACCTTCAGTGTCCCAAACATTAGCACATCAGTAATAACAAAGGTAGCACAAGAAATGCAAACACATTAAAAGGCAACACACCATGAGGGACAGAGAAGCATCAGAACAGCGAATGAAAATTCACACTAAAAGTAGCCAATTAGTGAAATGCCATCTGTTCATCTAAACTTCACTCAAAGAATGTTTCCTGTTTAATGGAACAATAAATTCTTCAGGGCTTGGAAAAATGAGTGTTTAGTTGTACTTTTTTCCTCTGTCTTTTTTTATTGGATGAATCCTCATGCAGTTATTTATACCACTTGGTGGTCTAGTAGTTTTTGTTTGTAGCAGTTTTGTATGAAATTTGGCAGATTTGGCAGGATCTATATTTAGTACACATCCAAGTTTTTTTTGTTTTTTTTTTTTTTTTAATTCTGGTTCATTCCTTCAGTACAGTTGAGATAATCTCCTGTAACAGTCCATTTTGATTTTGGTGAGTTTTCCAAGAAGGAAATCAGAGTGAAGCAGAGGTGAGTTTCACACCAGACTAGGGGGAGTGAAACTACAACACGAGGATGATTACAGTTGAAACATGTTACTGCTGCAGACTTGCTGAAAAATCTGTAAATATGGCCTTTATTTTTTGCTTTATACTGAGCTGAAGCCCAGCAAAACTTGCTGAATTTAGTTTCCAAGACAAAAATACAATTATTTTTTGCATCCATATCTGGTGAAAACTAGGAAAAAATATTAAATCACTTCTCCCCTCTCTCTTCTTCTACCCTTTTTGTCTTTCTTCTGATGTCAAGACTTTCACAGACTTCATCAATTTGGGTTCTGTTGAAGTCACACTTTTAATATGCTTTTTCAGATGCAGTGGATCCTGCTAAATAGTAGTGCTCTTAAAAAACTACTCCTGTAATTTAAAAAAGAAGACACACACTTTCTTAAACCTTGATTGACTACTCTTGCTGTTTCCAAGTTTCTTGATGAAGAGAAGCCCTTTGGCTGGAGCACAAGTCTTACAAGACTGAAGAAACTGGATTTGTTTAGCCTGAAAAAAGGAGGCTGGAGTGGCATCTAATCAAAAAGTGGGGAGTTAGTCGGTTCTGCCAAGCGACTGGACAAGAGGAAATGGCCTCAAGTTATGCCAGGGGAGATTTAGATTGGATGTTAAGAATAATTTCTAATATTGGATATTAGGAATAATTTCTCCACAGAAAGAGTTTTCATGACTTGGAAAGTCTTCCCAAGGAAGTGGTTGAGTCCCTGTCTGTGGAAGTATTTCAACGAGCTGTAGATGTGCCACTTAAGGGTACATGTTAGGGATTTGGCAGTGCTAGGTCCATTAAGATGGACTTGATGATCTTAGAGGTCTGTGATTCTGAATGAGAATGGTATTATAACTACATGCAATAGGAATATTGCTGACTAATTTGGACCAACAACTGAGTCTTTCACAGTACAGCATGCTAGGACTAAATATTTTTCTCCTCATAAATTGTGCAGAAATTTTTCTTTGATAACATATTGGGCTGTGTATCATGATTTGATAACATAATGAACTATACTTGTGTTCTTATGCTCATTTTGCTGCCAAGAGAAATAAAACATTATAGTCTCCAGTGTTTTGCAATGGAATTGCAGTTGTTCTTATATTAAGGCAGCAGTTTCAATTAATGAGTTTTTATCTGTTTGTGTGGCTGTCACTGTTGGAAGAGCTGAATGAAACTTCCAGATAAGCCTAAAATATTTCATAGAGAGCCTGAGGCAGCCCGCAGCTTCAAAACTTCAAAGCACAGAAGATTTCAATGGTGAACAGAGTCTGACCTCCTGCCTCAGGCTTCTTTCTCAGCTGCCTTCCCCAGGAAAAGCTTGGCATGGTGCTGCTCCATGATGAAGATTTCCAGACAAAACAATAAATTATTATAGATGAAGCAATAACATTCACTGTATTATGGTGTGCGTATTTGACAGCTAAACTTATAAAGAAAAGAGAAAATTTATTCCTTTCATCTCCTTCATTCTGTCTCTAATGTGCCCTAAATAAAAGTTATTTGAGTCAGAGGTGCTTGCTCTGCAGCCTTCACTCACTGACCTCTGCCACAATCCTTGGTTCGGAGTGACAGCTGAGCAACATGGGACCAAGAAAACTTCAAGAGCTGGGAGACTCCACATTGTCTGGAAATAAACATGATAACTGGATACAGGCATATCTTGGCTGAGGGAATGCAGGAGAATTTTAGAATAAAGCAATGTTACAATTTGCTGTTAACTGAGGCAAAGAGACAGCCTCCATCCTGATAAAGGCTTGGTCCTTGCAGTAAGGAATGGGTGCGAAGGTGTTAAGTTCATCTAGGAAACAGTTTCCACATGGTAGCTACGGCATTAAGTGCCCAAGTGCAAGTTCCTGTCACATCTCTAGTAAAATATTACACTGGAAAGATTTACAAACATATCTTTCTCTTATCCTGATTTCTAGAAGTGTAACTCCTCTCTTCAGCATTGCTCTTAGTCTGGCAACTATCCATGATCCCTGCAACTACAGGAAAACAGTTCCCTTGTCATTCTCAGGGCTCGTCTCGTCCCTGCTCTAGATGTTAATTAATAACTAATTATGTCCCTGGGAGCTTTCTTTCCTCTTGTTTCAGGTTGTGTTCCTATAAAACATGTTGCACTAAGGCTGCACATAAAGCTTTGCAGCTGTGAGTCCCAGTTCTGGCTGCCAGCTTGAAGCTGTGAAGCCTCCCTAATTTCAGCATGCCCAGGGGAAGCTCTCCTTGAGGAATCTCACTCTGGGCATCCAGGACAGAGCAAGCATCTTAAGTAAGAAGCCTAATGTTACAGACCAGATCTTAGAAAGGTCTCATAAGGAAATCAGGAGCAGCAATAGCCACTGGCAAAAGTAAAAGCCACAGCAGTGCAAACCAATTGGAAGTTGAAATAAAAAATTCCCCCAGAGTTTACTGAACATGTTTTTACAGTGTCATTCACTGCAAAGTTAAATTACACTCTTCTGAAATCTTGACATTTATGGAATCAATACATACCAGGAGGCTGGGAAATAGGTGTGTAGATGATTCAGTACACTTTCCTGTCAAGTACTGGCTTAGCTCACTAAAACTAGAAGAGTTATTTCTCTCACAGCATTTAGAGATTCTAAAATTGCTTGTGTTACAATTTGCTACAAATTTCAAGTTATAAAGGGGCTTTTGTGCCTAAGTTCAGTTTACTATATGACACTAAAAGCTGCAGAAGGCTTATTGTGCTGCAGTATGGTACTGACATTTTAACAATAGCTCCTTTAAGTGATGAAACATAAATTGTCACCCAAATTTAGTTGAGGTTATTTCAGAGGCCTAGGCATTTGTCATATAATACAGCCATGAAAAATTATTGCATGAATTTGCTGATGATATTAGAAAACAAGTTCTTATTCTAGAAAGAATGAATATTTTTAAATACACTGAAGGTAACCTGGAAATTCTTTGTTCACTGATATTGCATGGCGGCTTTTTCCCTCTACTTATTTAACATGCCATATCTTCTTTCATAGATAATGTTATTCCAGTTGGCATTTGGCCTTTGGATTAATTGAAACTGAAAGGGCTAGAAAGTATTTAATTTCTTCTTATGTCAATAGTTTCAATATCAATACTTTACTTATCAAATAAGAAAAACAGTCCTCAAACTTGTCAAGATTTGCAGCAGTGCTTATAGGAAGGGATGTGGGTCAAAAAGCTGCTTCTTCAGACAGAAGCAACAATGGAAGCATTAGGAGTTCTGGGTGTCTCATTTGCCCTAGTGATCCTGATCACCAACACCAGGAACTGTGCCTGAGTTACAGAGATGTCAGTTGAGACAAACAACTCATCTTTTTCATCTTTTTCATCTTTTTCAGTTTGCAACAGGCTTTTGGGAATGTTGGCACGTGCCTGTTCTCAGGGAGTGGAAGGCAAGCAGTTCAGAACCTAGACTAGTCTAGACTGAATTGAGGAGAAATTACATTTTCTTCTTTATTTTAATTAAAACATTATTAAAATTTTACAGTTTTGGTTGTGGTTGGAGGAAGAGGAACACACTCTTTCACTGCAAGTTATTTTTATATTAAACTGAATGCATCAACTTTGTGGGATCTACTAGAAAAAAAAGTAATTTCCTGGTGGAGATATTGATACTTAGATATAACTTGTCTACTTAGTTGTAAGTAAGGTGGATAGGAAATAATTCTTCAGCTACAGGATCAGAACTACTTCTTTTTCTTTGGAATTTATGCATTATGACCATGAGCTCTTAAGCCAATTTTGTTTGGAAGAGCATATAATATTTCTGAAATAATTTCTGATTGGAGTATGTATTGTAAAGAGATTAATACTGACAGTGAAACTCCATATTTTTCAGGCATTGTTTGAGCAGGATTTTTTCCGCATAAAGACTCAATGGAAAAAACAGTACAATGGAAAGACAATGGAAAGAATAGATACATCCAGCAGAGTATGGTACAGATAAACTATGGCTGTCCCAAAGTTGCTAAAATCAGCTTCTCAATATCACATTCATTTTGTCCACGTAGAATTCTAAAATAACCATTTTCTCCCCAGGATTGTCCCCAGGAATTTGCAGCAATCTAAAAATAAACAAAGCAAAAAAAAGTTATCAGTTTTAACTTTAAAATATTACTTAAAAATGCAAAGTGTAAAGTGCAAAATGCAAAATGAATCTTTGGTGTTAGTTTCCTTTTGAAGAAATGAAGTCTCTCAGATTGGGTGCACTAAGAGTTAACATATATCTCTTTCTGATTTCTAGTAATTTGTTTCTTTTTTGGTTTGATGAAAATTTCAGTTCCAAAATCAGGGTTAGTAAAATTGGAATAGAGTTTCCACAAGACAGTTTGATAAATTGAAGCAGAGATCATTGAATCAATATTCTACTCTTTGCTGTTAAAAGTGGTTATTGAAACAACAATGGTCAGAATTTCAATTACAATTAATCTATTAAAGACATATCAAAGATATATAGATAAGAAAAAAAGCTGACTTTTAAAAAATGAAGGTAAAAAGTTGAAGTAGCTTTTGATATTGAGTAATTTATTTTCTGATGAAGCCTCAGTCGTCTCAGTAGGTTTTGCCTTTGATCCCAGTGAAACTACCTACCATAAGCCCTGCCATGAGCTATGTAAGCACCAAAGAACCTTCAGATGAATGCAGGAATAATGGGAAGAGTTGATAGACATAATCCAAGTGATAAAATTTGACTTACTCTAAATGACTTAAAGGAGATATTCTTAGGTTGATTTGATTTAGTTTGGGGGGCTTATTCTGATGGCTGGATAACAATTGCCTACACTGTTTAAACAGAAAACTTGTCTTTTCCAAATATTTTAACAAATAGTATTGATTAATTTTATTGACTTTTTTTTGCAGGCATCAAAAAAAACTGACTCTGAATAAAAATTTTTAATAACATTTGAAAAATTGAATAAGATTTGAAACAGAAAAGGCAGTGTAGGAAAAAGCACAGGTATAGGTGGGATGAAACAGGCTTTGAAATTGAGGTAGGTGATGCTAAAGTTCCAGGGTCAGCATGATAAAAGTTGCAAGAAAGGGAATAGAATTATGCAGGACACTTCAAGGTGAAGGAAAAAAATAGATAAAGAGAGAGTGAGTGAAAGTAAAGAAGTAGATTGTAGATGATCTATTTTGTTGAGATCTTTTTTCTTATGCTTCAAAACACTGTCCTAAGTATTCACTTACCCAGAATTTCTGTTTCTGTCCATTTTTGTCACGTAATGCTCCCCACCTTTTGGAAAAGAATGGTATTTTGATGAAACAAGCAATCAGAAAATAAAAGCATTAGTTGTAATTACCAGTGTCAGAACAAGGCATGAATAACAAACTTTGATGATCCAAGTGAGGTTACCTGCTCACTTGTTAACCACAAGTCAAATCACCATTAGTGATTACAAAAACTCAATGGAAGTCTAGTCTCAGTTTTTTAAAAATCTGTTTTCATTGACAGTATCTCTCTTCTGGAGAGCTTTCCTGCTGAACTGAACTGTGTAGGAATATTGAAACTAATGTGACCATATTTCTTCAACTCAGATGAAGATCCTTAGGAACATTTTTGTTAAAAGTCTCATCCAGCTTCCTTACAGAAATAGCTGGTGAGTTGGAAATGGAACTGCTGACAGCCTAATCTGTTTTATTGCATGGGGTGGGGAGTGCAGGTGGGGGTGGTGTTGATGTTTTTGTCATCTTTGAGGGCATGTTAACTTTTGTGGAAATACCTATGAAATCATACAAGAAACTTTTACTGCCTGCCATCCCCACCTGACAAGAGATAGGATTTTCATAGGGGAAGCTTAACTGCTTAGTACTCTGAATTCTAGGCCTCACTTTATAGACAGGGCAGAAGTTCTGACCCAATCATCTCGATATATTTCAGTGAGCAAGACTTGCACAACACACCTTAGGTAGTTCAGTACACATGGTTTTTCTGCTGGAGCTTCAAGAGCCCTGTCTTGGTTTGAATTTATACAACGATTGCTTGTCTAGTTGCTATTCACAGGTCATGATGCTTGGGTGTTTATAAAAGGGCACAAATAAAGAAAATCAAAGATGTGAATTTTTGATTGTTTTCCCCAGTGTAAAATTAATCCTAGGATATATCAAATGCCATTGGCAGGGTGTTTACTTGTGTATATCCCATCAACACCACATGTGTGAGCTGCATTTGCAGTGCTCCAGTCATTTTCAAAGGCAACCAGCAAAAATATGATGAGAAATCCCACACTATGAATGGGGAAATTGAGATTTTTCTGTCACTCTTATTTGAACAGCAGCACTGGCATCAGCTCTCCTTGGTTAACATTGAACCATCATTTATATGGAATACTTGTACTTTCAGCCAAAGGGAAAAAGGAAAGGAAGACAAATTGGAGACTAGCAGAGAGATGAAATGTGGATTGTAGTTCCAAGCACAAACTGTAGCTACTGATCATTAAATTCAAGGAATCATAAAAAGAATGTTTGCCATGAGGACCCTGGAATGCAATTATTGTTTTTTTTAAAGAAGCCTCATGTAGCATTTTCTTTTCATTACCACATGAATTTTCAGGGATTATCAATAATTGCCATTTCTTTGCCAAATATATTTCAAATACAATCTGTCATGACCATAAATTTTTTTAAAAAGTTATAGGCTTTTGACTTTCACATAAGATACAGATTTACTATTTACTCATGGCTATTTTACTAAAAAAAATTTAAATGAAAGTCCATTTACTTACATCAATCTCAAAGAAAGAGAAAAATTGCCCTGAATTTGTATTCATGTATTCCTGCATTTTGTACGACACAAAATTTATTCCACTTGCTTGAGCATGATGATGACCAGTTCCCACAGGGTCACATTTCTGTGATTAAATGTTTTTCTAACATTTGTTATTTTCTAAAAGAGTTAACTTCTAGTTTCATACATTGATAGGAATTTATTGAATCTCAGAAATGTTTCTAAATGAAAGAAGACTTAGAAGCCAAGGTAGGTAAGAAACCTTTTTTTATCCTTGACTATAACGAATCCATGAATTTCGTTTCCCAAGGTTTGTGTCATCATAGATACATAGGCACTTGACATATGCATTTTATTTACAGTTAGAAAGAAGAGCTGATTTCTCAGTAATCAGTGCCTATGGGTATTCATCAAATACTCTGAATTAAGGTATATTAAATTAAAATATAGAGGAGTGTGGTCAGCAGGTCAAGAGAAGTGATTTATTTCCTTTGTTTGAGACTGCCATTCTGTGTCCAGTGCCCAGCCTTCCATTGCAGGAAAGGCATTAACAGGCTGGATGGAACAGGACCAGCAGGAGTGCCCTGAGATGTTTGGGGTCTGGAGCACACGATGTGTGAGGAGAGGCTAAGGAAGATGGCTTTGTTCAGCCCTGAGGAGAGAAGGCTCAGGGCCAATGTATTTCTTATCTTCTTCCTTGCAAAGGGTGGGGAAAGAGAAGGTAGAACAGACTCTCCTGATATATTTTGGTGGTTCCCCCCACTGCTCCTCTTCCATATTCCCTTCTTGAATCTCAGCCTCCAGAGGTGGTAGGGATGGCTGCATCCAGATTACTCTAGATAGCATTCCAGAACATTTTCCTTGCAGAGTGGCAGCTCAGAGAAAGTGTTGGTTGGTCCCTCAAATTCTTCAAGGCAAAAAATTAAAAAAAAAAGGCATAATCCTGAAGGAGTTTAATGAAGTAACGAAACTCCCGGTGGAATTAGTTTCCAAGTGGATTTGACAGAGACTTTAAAGTGAGTTGACACATTGTTGGACAGCATCCATTAGAGAACAATGTTGTATTTTCTGGAAGGTGACCAAAATAATGTAATCACACTCTTTTGTTTCTTTTTGTGAGTATTCCAGCTTGATATTTACTCCAAATTAATGCCATTTTAAAAGTAAAGAGGTGTTGGATCTCACTGGACTTGGACAGACAGGGAATTTCTCAGCATTATTTTTGCAAAGCCTTAGATCACTAATGTATTTTTAGGAAAACCTTTCAACCTTATGCCCTGGTTTCAGCCAGAATAATTTTTTCTCACTAGCTGTTACAGTAATGTGATTTGAATTTGGAATGAGAGTGATGTTGATAATAAACTGATGTTTTGGGTTTTGCTGAGGACTTTTTTTTCTTTTTGTCCCATGTTATAACAATGAAGTGGAATGCAAAATAAGCTAGGAATGATCTTAGCTGGAACAAGTGGCTGGAAGTGACCCACAGAACTCATGCCCAGTAAATAAACTGGGGAAGTTACCCAGAAATGCATCCAGTCTGGGTTCGGGAAGGGAGTTTCTGGGGTCAGCAGATAGTGAGCAATTGCATTGTACAGCACTTCATAACTTGCCATTATTATTGTATTTTAAATTCTTTTTGATTATTAAACTGCTTTTTGACTCAACCTACAAGTTTTACTTTTAATTTATCCCCCATTTCACTGGGGTGTATGGGGGCAGAGATGGAGGTGAGAAAGTGACTGCTTAATTTCCAACTGGGCTCAAATCATGACACCATTTAATTTTTATTTTAGAAGTCACTATTTTTATTTAGAAGAAAAATAAGAGATTTTAAGAAATCATTAAGGTCTGTCTATCAATTACTGAAAATTACTTTTAAAAGATAGTTTTCTTCTCTCTGGCAAAAATATTCTGTGAGAAATACTCCACTTAGCTTTTCCAAAAGAAACTATCATGATCTTTAATAAAAAATAACCTTGAATAAAACAAAGTAATTTCAGGAAACCACATTCAGTCCCCTTCAGGAAAAAAACTAAGCAATATGTTTCCATTTATTCCAAGGAAACCTGCTCCAAATGACTCTGTAAAAATAATTCTCTAGCTCTTTCAGATAAAAGGATGAGTACTTGTCATCTTATATAAAATGATTTTCATAATTTTGTGTCCAGTTTTGTATAGTAGATTCACCTTAGCTGTCCTTTTCAGTAATAACTTTCCCTTGATATTAACTCTGTATGAGCAGGCTCTGAATACACAACTCTGCCTGACAGGTAAAAAACTAGAATACAGAAACTGCTTCAGTAGTATTACAGAGAATGAAAATTGGTTTTATTTGAACATTTCCTAGTTTGTTTTTCAATAAACTACAGCACTAAAATGAAGGCAGACTTCACAAGAAAAGTATAAAGAGAGCTATCAGGAAAAAAATAAGCTGATAATTAATCATTGAATAAAATAATCAAAAATGGGAAATATAACCTAGCACAATAAAAAGAGTTATCAGCAGTGGCTTCAAAACTAAGTTGTCTTGGCAGATAACAGAAACTAGGTTCTAGTCTGCTTACATGCACTTTTGTAGGTAAAATGCTTTTAACAGCAAATACAGTGAAGACCCCTGAAGAGTGTGCTGAATATTATACAAAATGACTCTTGAAGAATGAAGATATGAACTGAAAAGAAATACAGCCTTAAAAGTAAAGAGGAATTGCAGGTCTTAGATCTCGAGCTAATTTCTGTAGATTAGTTGTTACTAGTAGAAGTCAATGCTTTGCATTAACCAAGGATTTAAATCACTTGCTAGAAAGAAATATATGCAGCCCAAAACTTCTCATCTCAGTTTATTCCCTGGACTTGGTTGCATAACTGTCATAATGCTACCAGAGGGAAAAAAAGGTGTAACTATTGTGGGTCATGTCCTGTTCTTCGTGCTGAATCGCAAAAGCCTAGTACACTTCAAAAACTAGCAATTTTATCTATTTAATTAGACAAAACTTTAATTCTTAATCTTGTGTTAAAAATAAGGAGGTTAGGGTCACTGACTAATGTTCACCACAGAGAGAAAGCTTCTTAGAAAATGGTTGCTGGAATTTGAAACTGTAGTTTTGCATAATCTTTTCAACATGAGAGGTGAGTCAAAATGAGTCAATGAGCCAATAGTTAAAGCACTCCCACAGATCCCACAGATCTACTGTAGTGAATTGTATGGGGACAGTCTCATGGATTTAACTGCATGAATCATCAGACATTGTGCCTTTTCCCCATGATCTCCTCATGTGTTTCTCTTTGCTGTAAAATGTTTGAGTGTTGCTGTTTAATTTTTAACTATAATACCTGATGTTGATTGTCTGACAATGAAAAAGTAATTTTTTTTCCCCCACAAATTAAAAAGGGAACTAAAGCCCAGGTTTCTTTATTCAGGAACAAAACAGTTTGGGTTATGACTTTTGGTGGTTTAGGATGTTACTTGTTTGTAGTTATTCTGAGTGTAAGCTCGAGTGAAGGCAACTAAAGAGAAAAATATAGAGAAAAACAGAGTCTACAAAGCCAAAACCCCAGATATCACTAACAGTAGTAAAGACTTTTGACTTTAGATAGGTGAATCATTTAATTATGTATTACATCTTAGAATGTTTTTTCTCCGTCTGGCTGTCTCCTCAACACTAAACCACAAGCTCTTTCTCACATAACAATTTAATCTCCATTAGTATGGCTTTTTGTGCTAAACATTCAACCAATGTTTTTTTAGGGCATAGAAGTTTCAATTTAGTAGTTGGCTAATCTGCTGCATTATTCAGTTTAAATCTTTCAGTGAATTGCTAATTAAAATAGAGAGGAAATATGTTTCCAGCTAATGTACATCTCAGTGTCCTCTTATTAAAGTCTTTTGTCATTCTGAGCTCCTTCCAAGCATTGAAAATCTATCTTGTTCATGATAGATTATCAAAGCTTTTAATAATATTTTTTTGTTTCCTCCAATCCTTAAAGTGACAGTCCATAGATTTAATTTCAGCCAAAGGTATGGGCTTTTGAGACATTCCTGAATTTTTCAGTGTCACAGCTACAGCAGTTGAAGCTTTTTGGTGAGGTATGGATCATATATTGTAGCTTGGCACTGATACTAAAGTGATTCAGAAATAAAAGTCTGAGAAATTTGTCTGAACAAGCTGCAAACACCCATGAAGGATACTTTACTTCACTAATTTTGAAAAGAGATTTGTTTGAACTAGAACCACAGCTACCTCATCCAAGATACTTCCTTTACTGAACTGTACTTTCCTTACCAAACAGACTATGGCATTTTATACCAACAAACCTCCAGGTTTTCTTTTCCTATGGACATTACATTTCTTTTCCTAGATGGAATTAAGAATGCCAGAAGACTAGAAAGAAGATAAAATAAAATTAAAAAACCCAGCCAACGAACAAACAAACAAAAATAACCCCACCGAATTTTCAGAGAATCTGGTATAAAGTACATATGACAGGTTTGTTCAGAAATCCTAGTTTAAATGTACAGATCTGAAAGAAATCTACCACTGAGTTCATCTTTGATGTGAATTTAGTCTTTTTTAACTAAGAGACCTTGAGATAAAAATGACAGTTTCATATGTCATTTTTCAAACATCAGTCTTCTTAAAACAACAGAGTATAGAGGAAAAAAAGAAAATTACCAAACTAATAGTTTTTCTTCCTTAGTCAAACTTGCCATTTCAGTTTCATTGTGCTCTTTAACTGGTTTTCATTCTGGTGCCATTAAGAGCTGTAATTGAGTATGTATGGATCCACAAAAGCATGTATGTACATACACACATACACATGCAAGACATTCTGAAAATACTGTCTCACTATGCACCAGAAGTTTTGGTTTAAGCAACTTTAAGATGCCATTGCATGTGGGATTTCTGTAATGTAACCTAGAATTTTTCATTTTAGCTATTTAAGTGTGATGTTATCCCACAAATTCTATTATAGTTTACAAGGAGAAATCAGATCCAACAAAGCAATTCAGCTCACCATTAGGTACTTAAGCTATTGCAGGGAAACATGCAGAGGCATAGGAATTTTACTTTTTCATGTCAAATCTTCACTGTTATGTATCCCAGCCTCCATTACTCATTTTTTCTGCTTACCTCCCTGTCTGAAATACTGACACAGAAACTGCTGCAGATCTCCTGCTCTATCAGTGGATCACTCCATCCTGCCTTCAGATTACTGAAAGCAAACACTCTGCTACCCACCTGGTTGTTCCACATTTTCCTCTCCTTCCATGCTATTCCATCTTTTCATATTCTCTCCCTGAGCCTGAGGTCACACAGTACCTCCCTGGAGATAGACTCCCAGTCTTGTCACAGCTGATTTTATAAATAAGCCTTTGAATGATAGAAAATAATTTGCAATTTCAAGCTGCAGAACAACGGAAGCCAGTCTAAACATTTAAAATCCTTCCAGTCTAATGATCAATCAGGCACTTTATATGTGCATTTCTGGTTCTGTACAAATAGCTCTTGCAAGCTTCACCAAAATGTATTCACATTTTATCACACTATTGCCTCATATGTTGCACAATTAAAGGACAATTTAAGGCATTTTCAAAAAATGCTTCTGAGATATTACAAATATCAGTTTAATAGGGTCAGTCATTATAACAGCTGACTTTTACAAGAATTGAATCTCTTTTATGGAAGGAATTATAAATAACAATGAGTCTACAATAAGAATCAACCCACACAAAACTGCATTTTTTATCCTACCAGCATGTCTCTGCCCCTTTTTGCCTCTCCGGGAGCCATCTCAGCTAAGAAAAATGCAAATATTCATCAGTATTTTTATCTGAAGTACAACTATGATAAGTTTCCCATGAGCTTTTTATTGAGGTCAAAGATTCTAAATTTTCCTTTGCTTCCAAGCTATATATGAGTGACAAAGAACTTACATCCACAACACATATTTTGCATTCAAATTCATTGAAACTAATAAATTATATTAAAATATCATGGCTTAATCCTGAAGACATTAAAATCCATATAAAGAAGTGGTTTAGAGTTCATGATGCAGAATCAAATTTTATGGCTGGACACATCATTGCTATAAACATCTAACTTAAGGCTCCAACAGCCTCCAACTTGTCAAGATCAAATTCAATTTTTACACTTAAAAAGCTCTGTAAATATTTTTATATGCCACGATCTTGGAGGCTGCAACATTTTTTGCCTTAGACAGTTCAAGGATTGGTAATTCTCTATACTGTTGGGCCCATTGGATACTTCACGAATATTCAAATTAAGTAAATGAGCTAGTAAGAAAATGCATTCCCCCGATATCAAACTCTGAACAAGACTGAGGTTTCTTCTATAATATCATCTTCAGTTTTCCTCTTTTTCCTTCACTTCTTATGTTCTTTTCCAGTACATCAGATCACTTGTCTTTCCTCTTCTCTGTGTTTAGCAGTGACCATTCAAAACAATCTTGTGTCTTACTCAAGGTGTTCAGATTTTGCTCATAAAGGCCCCTTGCTTAATGGTTGCTGTTTTTCCTTTGCACAGCCTGCCAGTTCCCATTTAAATCAGCATCCACTCCACTTCAGCACAGAAATACAGAACCACAGAATATGCTGACTTGCAAGGGACCCGCAAGGATGATCGAGTCCAGCTCCTGGCCCCAGCATGAGTCACACCATGTGCCCGAGAGCACTGTCCAAACACTTGAACTCATCAGGCTTGGTGCTGTGACCACTGCCCTGGGGAGCTGTTCCAGAGCCCAACCACCCTCTGGGTGAAGAATCTTTCTCTAATATCCAACCTAAACCTCCCCTGGCAAAACTTCAGGCCATTCTTTTGGATTCTGTCACTGTTGACCACAAAGAAGAGATCAGGCTCTGCTCCTCCTGTTCCCCTCACAGGAAGCTGTAACTGCAGTGAGGTCTCCCCTCAGTCTCCTTCAGGCTGAACAGACCAAGAGCCCTCAGCCACTCCTCATATAGCTTCGCCACAAGACCCTTCATCATCTTTGCTGCCTTCTTTTGGATGCTCTCTGATAGTTAAAATATCTTTCATATATTGCAATGCCCAAAACCGCCCTCAGCACTTGAGGTGAGGCCACCCCAGTGCAGAGCAGAGTGGGACAATCCCTTCCCTTGCCCAGCTGGCAATGCTGGGCCTGATGCCCCCCAGGACAGGGTTGGCCCTTCTGGCTGCCAGAGCACTGCTGATTTGTATTCAACTTTCAATCAGCCAGGATCCCCAGGTCCTTTTCCATGGCACTGCTTTCCAACATCTCATTCCCCAGTCTGTCTGTACATCCAGGGTTGCCCCATCTCAGGCGCAGAATCTGGCGCTTCTCCTTGTTGAACCTCGTATGGTTGGCACATGTGGTTGGCACATCAGTTATCTCCTCCTCTCCTCCTCCTTAGCCATCACTTTGTCCCCTGTTGCCATTCTAACTTAATCACTCATCTGGGTAGGTTATCCTGCACAAATGAGGAGCAGTTTGTCTTAGGTAATAGTTGTCATCACTCTATGCTTGCACCAAGCATACTTCACAGTCCTCCCAAAATCTGAACTCACAGCCTCACAGAGCTCATCCCAGAGCTAAAGTATTCAAATCGCACTGCAAATTTTACTGTCTGATGTTATTCTTCTCATTGCTATTACCTTAAATACACACACAAAAACCAACACATACCATCTGCCCTCCATAAACATTTTTTTTCCTAATTCAGTGCTCAATTTTTCTACACTAAATTCCAGCTTCTGTTTTTCATTGCTTCACAATATTCTTTATAATGATAATTTGGGAGTTTTTCCTCTATTAGCCTAAGTCAATACCTTTGCAGCAGTATCAATGATCTTGCTTAAGCCTGCTGCTTCTCTTTGCTTCTATGCCACAATCAAGCACACTCTCGTAATCCATAGCCAGCAGTTTCCCCAACCACAGGCATTCCCATGCCCTTCATGAAGAGATCTTCACTAAGATCACAAGCACAAAATGCATCTTATTTTGCAATTTCATGTTCTTGAAGTACTTGTTGAAAATACTCTCAGAAATCTTCCTAGTACACATTGAATCATCATTTAGATGATATTCTAGACTAGCAATAAAATATTTGCTTGAGATTCTACAGTTATTTTTTCTGTGTATTCACTCACTGATTTAATAAATTCATCCTTACATATTCCCTCCATGGCAAAGAATAAAGCCTTGTGGTGTGTTCAGTAATTCAAGCATATGCATTATTAGATACTTGTCTTCTTAACATAGTGGCCCTGGTCTACATTTGAGAGGAAATCCTCTAGTGTACTACACACATGTTTCTGAAGCAGTTTCCCAAATTAAACCAGCAACATCTCCTCAGCACTTGGTCTCTATTTAGGGCACAGAGAGCCCAGACTGCTGTGCCAGTAAACAGTGCAATTTAAATGGGAGGTCACTGTCAATTCTTGTGTTTCTATTTCCATTCTGTTTGCTGGTATATTTTAAGAAAATTATATCAACTTTGTTCACAACTTGTTATGTACTTGGAATATTAGTGAATACCCAACCAAGTATTTTTATATGGTGTATATGTTATATATGTATATATATATTTATGTGTGTGTGTGTATGTGGATTTTAACTACATTTATATGGAGTTTAATAGCTTATTCTAGAAACATTACATTTTAATTTTTTGAACAAATATGAGTAGATTAAAAGATGATGGGTCTACACCACTTTTTAATACTCTCCGAAATTTGTAGACAAGGCAAAAATGAAACATCAGTATTATGCTGACAGTGTTCCACCTGGGACAGTCATATCTTTGGGTTCCAAACTGGTCATTGACATTTTATTACACTCGTGATTGGCAGAGAAAAAGGGGTAAAAGAGTGTGCTTCACTCACCCGAGGAGTTTGACTGAATGCGTTTTCCATTTGGATCCTGCTTTATGGGAGCGTCGATATATTCCCCCTTTGTAAAGGAAAAAATCTTCATATACTTTCATTATAGCTGAAAAACAATAGGAAAAAGTCACCACAGTCAGCAAACATTACTTCTGTTTTTCTTTAGTCCTTGCATTTTACCAGTGAAATTCTTGTTGTGTGTTGGACTGCATTAAGTACACTTTGTAATTCCATTAAAAATATCAATTTCTCAGAAGTATCCTGCTGTGAGTGAACCAATAGAAATAATTCAACAGAGTTCTCTCTAAGATTTCTTATCAAGTTTGTTGGTTTTCCTTGTCATGGAAACTCCCTCTCATGGATTTCTTCCAATGCAGTAAAAAGAAACATTGCCTTGTGAATACTTACATAAATTTTGAAATCTAATTCAATAAAATTAATGTCCCCAAGATTCATATATAAACTTCTCAGTTCTGACTAGCATCTGCATATTAAAGAAAAGTATTTAATAGAAAATATATATCCCATGAAATAGGCTGGCGTGACAAGATTTTTCCTGAAACTTAAAGTTCATCAAATACACAGTAACCTCCTAAAAGAACACTGCATTGTTTGTATATGTATAAACTGTGACTGTTAGTTAAAAGTGTGGAAAAAATCACCTCTTTTTTCATAAAAATGTAAGGTGAAAAAGTTGATAAACGGAAAATTTTGTGCAAGGGAATGAAGATTACAAGTTGCATTTTATGCAACTATTATTTCTTTTATTTCTTTTATTAATTTTATTTATCTATTATTTCTTAGAAACACTATTCATTTGTTTATTAAGAAAATTGTTCTGGGTTTCTTTTCCACATATGTTCTGCCACCTTAGTACCATTTGCTTTATGGTGGGCTACCAGATCCAGAGAAATGCAAATACTTTTTGGGTCTACATTACCTTTAGATTCCAATGAATAATAAGCATTAAACATAAGTGTCATTCTTAGTTTTAGCTTATAATTTTAACTGCCACACAGCTTGGAGCATGAGAACTAGTGATATCCAATTCCCTAAAGTATTACACCTTGGGAGTCCCATAAAGTACAAGTTTCACTGAACATTTTTATGTGGTTGGATCATTTATAACGTGTGCCTGGAATAGATCTGCAGTACCCAGTAAGTTGAGCTCATGTTGCCATTTTTTCTATCTGGCATACTTAGAGATTTCTTTTTCCTACCTGAATATTTACATAAACTTGAAGGAAATTGACTGTCTTTATAGTAACCTCTATCATATATGGCTGAAAATATAAAATAGACAAAAATTTTAGGGGATAAGAGAGAATTCTAAAAACATGGTGAAATGAGGCCATTTGCCTTGCCAGGGACAAGCCTGATACCGTGTCCCTTCCCCATCACACCCTAGTAGAAGATCTGCCAATGAGACTCACTGTTCCTGAGCAAAGACTCTCCTTCCTCTCTGAGAAAGGTGGGTCCCATCTGATGCCAGCAGGTCTGATGCTAGGGCCATTCCATTTTCAAGAACCCCCAATATTTTAGCTGTGACACCAGTCGTGGAGTCATTTATTAATAGACTCAGCCAACCTGTCTCTTCCAATGTTGCTGCCTTCAACTGTAAGTACAGAGGAGAATGTAACTTGTGCCCCAAATGAGACACATTCTAGCCTGTGAAGAAGTATTATATCTAAAATCTTTTCCACTGGAATGAAATTTTTGAAGTGTATTTCCAGAATAGCTTTATTTATGTGATAGAATTTTATCCATGATTATATATTATATATACATTGCAAGCAAGTATGTGTGTGTATACATACATTTGTCTATGTGTGTAAATATATATACCTATGTATATGTAATATCTTGCAATCAGGAGCTAAATTATGGTACGGTCTTTGGAGTTAGAGTGGTCTGGGTACATGAACAGAGAAAGACGGGTACAGGATAGAAAAAGATGATGATAATTCTAGATCTGGCACTGATATATTTTTGTTTATTCAGTGACTTTGTCCTGATACAGACTGTGACGTGGACAGGACAAGGTGATCACAATCCACTACCTAATTTTGTTCCTTCTCACACAGGAGAGACTTTGCATTCCCCAAAATGAATGAATTAATTATTAATGAATCAGAAAAAGCAGCGATTTTCATAAGGTTGGCTATAGTTCATGCATGAGCTATTTCAGTCACACTGAGCTTGTCAGATCTATGCATATAGATGCAGCAGATTAAAAGATTGATTCCACAATGGATTCCCCTGCATAAAATTCTTGAATAGAATTTTTGTCACTTTTTAATCAAATAAAACCATAAGAATTGGAAACTAGTTGCTACAAGATGAAAAAAGTTTAGCTCTTATACATTAATATAGCAGAGTCCTTTCTACAGGTCATTTTCTAATGTTAGCAATAAAAAAAAATTTCCCAAGATCTTAATAGCTGAAATTGTAAGTTTTGTGGTGTCAAAACTCTGATATATTGCCGACAATGTGTGAACCTTTCTGTTAATCAAGACTGACTAATGTGTCAGAGAGGATAATTTTCCTATATCAGCATTATAATCATCAGAGTATTTCCTGAAGTCCATAAAAAAAAAAAAAAAGATGAATGGGCAATATTGGATTGTCTATCTGAACGTTTTCAAAGTATTGGCAAAATTTCACTATGTTTGCTTGAAAACAGATTTCTTAAAAAAACTAATATTTCATAATTTGAATCCAAAAATGCTAATTGCTCGGTTTCTGTACCATGTAAGACAATGACTTAGGTTGTAGAGAAATTGTCATTCGAACTTGAAAGCTCTATAACATAAAATCTTCAATTACATTCCTAAATATACTGCTTCACAGTTTTAGAAAAAGCATACTTTTTTCTTAACTTTGAACATGTCCAAAAATCAAAGTCTGTTCATCATCATGATCTTAAAAGGATCTTGAATGTTTCCCATCTATTAAACATTACTTAGTACATTAGATAAGACTGGCCCTAAGCACTTTGTAAGTTCTTCAGGAATGACAAGTAAATGAATAATGGAAAACCTCATTCATTATTTGAAGATCATTTGCAGAAAAAAATATGATATGGTTTTAAAATTAGACTTTTTCCCTGGTTGCATTTGTAATATAGGAAGATAGAAGAGAGGATCAGTGACAAATTACAGGGTCATAACTTATTCATGTAGAACTCATATGATAGCCAAAAGATAAAACAGCAAGTGTTTTCACTCAGTGATGCATACTCTTGGTTATATGCCATTAGGTAGATCTTGATTTTTTTACAAACAGCAATACCTTAACCTGATATACAAAAAGCAGTAAAATGAAAAAAAAAATTGTTGAGTGGCTAAATCCTAACAAATGGATGAATATTGATTATTTAATGTGTAAAATTTAGTACTAGCAGGTTAATTCAGCAAAATGTTTGTATCCACGGACTATGAGTGCAATATTTGAGGTCTGAAATTCTATCTTAAGGGTCCTAATTTTTATCATTTTCTAATACCAGCAGAAATTACTGTCTTTGCATCTAGATCAAATGCAGTGTGGGAAACAATATTTTCCTTGAGCAAACAAACTTGGACAGAATGAAAAAAAAAAAGACTGATGATGTAGATCTTGTTAAGTCTGAGCTTCAGATTAATTGCAGCTGCCCACATAAAGAGCTTTAAGAAGTAATTTCAACTCCATGATGCATCAAAATTAATTCTATCTAATAATCAAAACCATTTGAATAATAAATTGAAGATTATGATAATTCCGTATATAATTAAAGCAGTAGAAATGCAGAAGCCCCCTGAAGTAAGATTCTTTGGTTTTTCCTCAGCCAGCTATCCAAGACAGGTGGAGATCCTGCACTATGACCTTTCTGCATCATCCCAAGCCCCACACCTATCAGTCTCTCCAGTTGCACTGGCCTGGGCTGTGAGCAGGAACCTGCATTTTCACCTGTTGCCAGCACCATTCATGGCCACAAATGGACAGTATCCAGAGTTAAAAGAAATATTTTTGCAGTTCCCTATGCAATGCTGAAGTCTCTTCATTTCTGACATTTGAGAGGTCTTAATTGCAGAGTTCAGCAGAAAAATTCAAAACTGTTAGGCATCAACAAGAGCATTCTGGGCTCTGAAACAAGAAATTCTGGAGTATTTCAGTACTGAATGATTTTCTGGAAGGCCCATATTGTTCAGCATTACCTTCAGAGGAGAGCCAGTTCTATAGGGTTGGCCTAGCCAGTGGGGGAATCAACCCCAGCCCTATAGAACTGAGTTCAACTAACATTTAATTCCACTTGCATAGACCCAAATTGCTATTTCACCAGTGACCAAAGAGCAGTCATAGAAAAAGGCACACATTTCCTGTACAGATTTTGCACAAATTTTCAACATATCCAGCTCAGGGTCATTTTACTCTTTACAGTTTCTGATGCAGTCATGTTGCTTTTAGGGTCCCTATTAACCCACCAAATGTCCCTGGAAGAACTACAGTGCATATGATTAGTTTCTTCACCGTGGCATATAATTTGCATTTTCTAATATTTTGATACAAGATCATCATATAGTCTAATTATTTCAGTAATGTAATCATCCTTTTTAAACTTACCATACCTTGCACTGGTCCTCTGTCCATGATTTCTTTCATTATATCAGTTTCCTGAGAGAAGGTTGGAGCAGCAACAGAGACAGCAAGGGAAGATAACGTTCATTAAATAAAATTAAAACTCATACTAATTTATCCTCGTGTGCACATATATATAGGGTAAATATACTTTTGTATTTGTATTTCTGCTGCAGAATATTTGGTTTACCAAATTAACAAAACTTTCAGAAACATTTTTAAGAACAACTTCACTGTCATGACTGTATACTTTCTTTTCTATCTCTAAATTCTATGGAACCACAAAATATCAGCTTTAAAGAGATGATGTACAACTTAGAAACTATAAAGAATTTCAACTCTTAAGAAAACTCAAGTGCAACATAAAGGAAACTTCACAGCTCTAGCCTTGAAGTTAAGTGAACATATTTTAATATGCCAGATAATATTCAAACCCCAAAGGAGTAAAATCATTGAGACAACAGATGAATTTAATGAACTTACTTTTGAGGACACCCTGTAGTGAGAGGCACACCGATATAACCGATTGGATTTTTCGTAAGCATTGGGACATGGCCCATTTGTATAGTTTTTTCCATATTCACTTGACACATAACACTGATTTTCAGCTGATGGCCCCAGGTGTTTGTTCCAAAATGATGGATAACAAGCATACGATACAATCCTGTTCAAGTATTTAAAAAAAGAGTTGATAAGAAGCTCACTCAAATATTTTTGCCTTTTTACTTCAAGCTTTTAGTTATTTTGCAACTGTTGTATTTCAAATAATATTCTTCAGAAATATGAATGGCATATCTTCACCTGGATGGCATTTCCTTCAATTGATATACATTATATTTATGATTTATTTTCCATTACAGTAGTTCTCTCCCCATTTTTCTCCAAAGACAGATAGGATAAAAAAGGGGTTTAGTACATCACCTGGTACATTCAGTTATTATTAATGGTGCATGTAAGTTCACACTGAAACAGATCAATAAATTACCAATGTTATCAATAGGTTTCATTTCTCAGAAATGGCTTGTGAAATGGAATATGTGGAATACTGTTAGACATTTCTGAAACAATATACACATTTCTCTGTTGTGGTGCCATGCAGACCTATCAGAGAGGTTTTTTTTACAGAGCATAATTACATATTTTGCTGAAGCAGAAAACTGTAAAATAGTCAATCCTACAAAAAGCATTTGTATTTAAGTGGATCATCAATTATACTGGACTTTCTGAATCTGAGTAACCAAAAACTATATTTCTACACAACATGGAGTATAACTATGCTTGCTTGTGTATACTTAACTGTCAGGAGTTTTACAAGATAAGCCCATATATGCTTCAACTGTTTTGGATAAGACATGGCATTTTACCATCTGCATTTGGTGATTGAAAATCTGAGAATGTCTTTCTACCCGAAGTAGACCACAAACACAGAAGAACACTGGAGCTGGGTGGTAATCCAGGTAAGATCTCTCACTCTGAACTGAGTCACATTTGAATCTTCTCATCAACCACAGTTTCTGCAGCCTTGATTAACACAATTGAACAGCTTTCTCTGAAGCATGATTTTGTATGTGCTGAAACATCAGCACAACAGTAAACATTAAAAATGCTTCAAGAAAAGCCCCTTCCAAAAGAGTCATAGAAGAAAAACAGAAACAGATGTGAATATGTTTATATGCACAAATATAGATACAGATATACAAAAATAATGTTAAAAACAAGCAGGATCCAGGACCAACCAGGAAAACTCTGTAGTGTGTTCATACACTCTTGACAGATTTCATTTGAAGTCATATTTGTGTGTTCAATCTAATGAAAAATTTTGTGGATTTATTGCATTTATATGTTTGAATTGTGAGATAAGAAAATAATCCTAAACATTAGACAATGTTATTGGCAAGTTGGCTAATAATAATAAAATCTTGCTCATACTGTGCAACTGCCAAGAGCCCAAGGTACAAACCAGATTAAGTCCTATTGTGATTAGAAGCACTATTTACATTCATGTCTAACTTTTATAACACCTGAAAATGTTTCTTCCTCATTCTTGATGAATATAATCTTTTTATTTTCCTTATTAGTTAAAATAGATCCTTTCAAAGAGCACTTATTTCTCCCAAATTACAACTTGTAATTGAAATATTTAAAACGTATGATAATTAGTAATGAAACACATTTATTCTTTAATTAATGGAGGAAGACAAAGTGATATTTAAATAGTGTTTCAGCTCCACTTGCAGCAGATTTGACTGTTAATTGTGCATTTAATGATTCTGAAAAGTCAGGTCTCAGCACTGGCCTAGCTTCATTGAGCTTTATGGAAATCTTTTTCTGATTTCACTGAGGATAGTTTAGGTCAGCACTTGATTTCTCTGAACATCTGTCAAAAACCTGAGCTAAGCACACTTCAGAAATCAAAACATCAGAAACTTCAAACAGCATTGAACGCCTGCTGTGATAATTTACAAGGCCACACAGAAAATCAATGTGTTTTCTCCCTATTGTAGGGTATGAAGATAATGAAACAATGATTGTAGTATAACGATTCCTAAAAAAAGTCACTTGAAAGTGTGAGGAAGAAAGGAATATTTGACAGGGCTCACTCAAAAGACACTTTTGATTTTTATGTCATAAATTTCCAATTTTTTTTGTTGTCACAGGTAAAAGGTTATGGATTATGGGGCAAAGCTACAGAACTGATTAAATTATAAGTCCAGTGAATCAAAACTTCTTTTTGTTGTTGTTTTTTTTTCTAATTGTTGTTCTTGATGTTATTTGCTCTTGGCTATTGTCAGAGACTTAAAATTGGGCTAGATGGACCCTTGCTCAGACCCAGAAGTGTTGTTTTTGTGTTCTTCTTGTATCTGTTCTAAAGACATTTGGGTATTTCCCTTAATGTGTTAATTTGTGTCTGGAAATGTTGGAATGGGTTTTGAAATATCATTTGAACTTGAGGAAAGAAAAGCAAAATGTAGAAATGTTTAAAAAAAAAAGGTAAGTAGGGATACTTTCATGTGTGGTACTTTGATGACAAATCAATGATCAGGAATAAAAATAGGTAGCAAACAAAGGTCTGTCATAGCACAATGATGTTGTACATGTTGGAGCTAGCTCCATGGCAACCAAAAAGCATAATAAATGACTAAGAAAATAATCCTGGATTGCTGAGATTTGTTGGAGATTTAGATAGTTTCCAAAAATTCATGATGATTTTCACAACTCTCCTTCAGATTCTTTGCTGAGATGATCAGCTGCAAGAGGCTGATGACCAACATGAGGCTGAGCAATAAGCAAGTACTTGGGAGTGTGGAGGTGAAAAGGCTGTTCACAGGTGTGCTGTGTCAGCTGAGGTGTTGTGGCTCTGTTTCCAGGCTCACATCAGTCAGAAAGCTTGTTCAGCACAGCCCTGTCACACTGTTGCTCAGTCAGGTCAAACACAATGTTATTGCATTCACACCAGAACAAGATCCTCTGAGGGTACAGTTAGCTTTGTAATGAAGTGCCCTGTAGAGCTTCAGCCTTCCCTACTTTTCTTTTAAATTAAGCTAACTCTTTTATGATAAAATTGCTTCTACATAACAGGCCACGTCACTAATCACAGTGCTAAGGTCAAAATAATTCTTCTGGCATAGGAAGAATTTTATTATTATGGGGCTCAAGGTCATTGTGCCTGTACAGGGGTAACAGTCAGATGAAGTAGAAAACTAGGAGGTTGTCCTATTACTGCATTCTTTACAGCCTTTCCTCTAAAAATAACATGCTCCAACTGTTGTGGAGATAATGCTCATAAAAATTATTCTCACTTCTCTTATCTACAACAGCAATTCTTGTACTGCTGTTTTTAGCAGGCAAGAAAACAGGCCAGAGAGAGTAGCAATTACTCTCCCAAAAACATGAGCTATTGAGTAAAATGAGACTGTTCTTCTAGTTACAGAAAAGTATTGCAGTTAAGAAGTGCTTACAATTAAAATGTCAAGTTATAACTTCCATTTCTTCATGAATGAAGTCTTTTTCCTTAGCTCCTGTGGTGCTGATGTGCCTTTGCTGGTAGAATCACTCAGCTGAAGGATCTCCTGCTAAAGACCTAAATGAAAGCTGGTTTAGTGTTGAAATCCTGAGAGAAAAAGACAGAGGAGTACTTCAAGTAAACTCTCCCCATACAAAATCCTTGTCATATCAGAAATAGTTTGATACCCTTGCAGAAAGCAGAATTATCATCTGTATAGTGTGACAGGTCTTCTCCCAGATCCCCAGAGTGACATGTCAAGTATCTGACACATCACATCTGACATTCTTTTGCTCTTGAAATGGTTTCTTAGTTGGTTTCATAAATAAAATTAAAAGGTAATGGAGAGAACATCTGATGTCTGTCTGTCAGTTTCAGATATATCAGAGTAAAGAATGAGATTATATGGAAAAATAGATAGGAAAAGGAAATAGATTTTGGTATGGAAGAGAAAGGACCAAAAAATTCTGAAAATGTGAGAAACAGCAGGATATAGTTATATGGTATCTAAAATGCCATTATTGAAATTCTCCTGGAAGCCATTTCCAGGCATACAAACTTCAAGGTGTTGACTGAAAACAGGATGTGCATATTTACCATGACAAGTAATGATGATATGACAAGACAGTCTGGCCATGGTGAAATTACTGGCTCCATAGAGAATAAGGAAAGCAGGACTTATCAGTTATCTTGTCTTTAGTGACATTTCCAGCTTAGGTTTCTGTGGTGTTTCTCTAGTTTGTTGGGTTGGGTAAATTGCTTGCAAGGTCGGTTGTGGACTGGCATGTTGAAAGGTTGACAGGTCAAAGTGACGGATGTGTGTTAATTAATGGCATTGCCCAGAGAGACAGCACAAAAACACTTTTGCATCTCTATTAACAATCTGGACAGCCAGATGTAAGGCACCCTTAGCAAGTTTGTGGAGAATGTAAAACTTTTAAGGAGTGATTAGTATGCATGGTTGCTCTTCAGGGCAGTGTTAATAGGCTGAAGAAATGAGCCTGACAGAAATATCCCGAATTTCAACAAAAGCAGATGGCAAATCCTACGTCTGAGCCAGAACTGCCTAGGTACTGGCAGGGCACTGCCAGTGCAGAAAGTCATTTCACAGAGAAGGACATGAGGTCCTGAGAAACAAAAAGTTGAATGCAGGTGAGCAGTGAGCCCTCTTGGCAAATGCCGACCATCAATACTGGGCTGTGTTACCAAGAAAATAACCAAGACATTGTGAAAAATTAATATTCCCCTCAAATTACTACTCAGCAGATGGAGCTGTATTTTCACTTCTGTGTTCCCTGGGAAAGGCACTAACAAAATCAGAAAATCCATTGGAAAGCACTTAAGGGAGTGGAGCTGAGGTAGCTGGACTTGTTTGGTTTAGAGAAGAGAAAGCCAAAAGAGTATATCATTCCTGTTTTTAACTACATAAGGAGAGGTATAGAGGAGACAGAACAAAACTCTTGGAGATGCATGGTGAAAAGCTGGAAGGTACTAGTCATAGGTCCCACCAAGGAAAATGCTGATGTAAGAAAAAAAGTATTTTACCATAAGAGAAACAAACTACAAACTGACCCGCTGCAAGAAAGGTTGTGGAACCTCCATCCTTGAAGATTCTCAAAATGTGTCCAGGGACATGGCCTAAACAGCCCGATTTAATTTTAAAATCATGCTTAAACCAGACCAAAGTTCTTCCCAAAATAATTTTGTGACTCCAGAAATTGTTATCTCCCATTTCAAAGCTTCTAGCTGTTCTTAGGAATTTGATAGCTCTTAACTCTGCTTAGTCTGATCTGAAGGAAGGATCTAGATAAAGTCCTTAAGAGAGTGCTGCACTCTGGAAAATCCTTGGGATGAGATGATTACAAGTTACTTTATTGAGAAAAGGTGTTTGATTCTTTTGAATATTCACAATGTTGTCTCATGCAACTGGCTGCTTACTCGAGGCTGTTTCAAATGAAGAGCCTGTATCCCAAGAAAAACAGAAGTTTTAAATACATTCACAGTATTGTCTTATTGCAACTTAAGCAACTAGTTTAATTTAAAATGCTCTAAACAGATAAAATATTTACCCATGAGTTTTCAGATATCTCCAGGCACCATCAATACTTCCACCATTACATCCATGTTGATTTCTGGTGTCACAAGAGATCAAGTTCTGAGCAGAAAGGTTGTCTGTGATCTGACCCTTTGAATGAATCGCTATTCTATCTGCTGCAACACCTGTTCAAAAATACATTTTCTGTTTTCAAAAATAAATAATTACTCACAACTTTGCATTTGTTTTTGTGAAAGAGGGGCAGAAATACAACCTCAATATTTTCTGTTTATGCAGATATCTTCCCTAAACTATACTGATTTAATCTGTTCAGTATTTTGTAAGAGAGGATTGTGAAACTGCAAAGCTTCATGAGCAACTTTGCTGTTATATGACATATTCCCAGTCTTACTGGCTATTATAAAATCCTAAATATCTAAAACTCAGATGAGACATTTGTATAATTGTCTCTATCATGTTTTTAAATGCATATTTACACCTGGTTGTCATCAGCAGAATAAACAAATACTTCCCAACTTTCTGCAGCTGAATCTACAAATCTCTTTGCTTTCTTTTCTACCTTTCTTTCCTTTATGTGAGGGGGAAAAAAAAAAAAAAAACAAAAAAAAAGAGCAGTCCCAAGAAGAAGAAAATTCAAGATTGAAAATATATATTGGTTTTATTACAAAGAATATTTGGAGATGTTCATATTGAAGTGCAAATATAGGACTCTTTGTACCTCCTTCCCTTATTACACAAAATTATTCCTCAGACATGGATACCTCATTTGAATTTAATCAGATAATCATAATTTTTAGTACTTCTCCATTTGTGAACTGATTTAAAAGCAAACTAGGTTAACTAAGTTGTGGGTGAAACTAAGGTAATTCTACTTTCTTTATCGAATGGCTATGAAACAATCATTAAGCCTCATCGCCAGTCATTGCCTATGATCAGATTTGATTTGCATTACTTTTAGCCCTACATTTTTGAATTTTAAAATAATTTTTTTTTAAATCTCTTGAAATCTAAATCCTCAACAAAATCAAAGTAACTGGTGAAATCTGAGGAAGACTTCAGAAAAGAAAGTTTGCTGATATCAGGTGATAACTGTATTTTGTGGTTTTGGGAGGTGTCCCATGATAATGAATTTATTTTCATAGGCATAAAAGCCTTTTATTGCAAAGTTTTGGAATACTTAAAGAAATTATTCATGATAAGAAAAAATTATACAACAGTGCTTGTATGTTCATTGAGCAATAATTAATCTCGAAAATTCAGACTGAAAATGTCAGATGCACCTAAACAACATGTGAAGGCATCTCCCACTACATATCTTTGAAAATAATTATGTAAATTAAAATAAAAAGATTTGTTTATGGAAAGGTAAAAATTAGACACAATATCTGCAGTAATCTGTCAAAAGAGCTGTTTAAAGCTGTCATAGTTTTCTCCTTTTAAAACTGCAGTGGATAAAATATATCAGAAAAAGAGCATGTTCAGTCTGATTTTTCAGGGAGCTGGGATTAGCTGGCCTAAATGCTCTTTTCCTTCTCTTACTGCTTCGATTTAAAGAAACGGTTGCAGAAACCTGCACCTGTGAGGACCTACTGGCCAAATGAAGTCATAAAGATTGACCGCATGCTTATGCTACACAATTTTACAAACAGCAACGTGCTGAAGCTTAGACTGACATTTAAAGATTTTGGGACAACATAGAGAGAAACTTTTAGCAATTTGAAATGTTCCTATTTGGTAATAAAAGGTGAAAAGTGAGGTGATATTATGTTGTTACTAACTACTACAATTTTCATTACACATCTAACATCACTGATACTTTCAGAGGGAGTAAAAAGAGATATTACTTGCTGTTGAAAAAGCCCAGGATGCTCCGCAGTTTCTCTGATCCAAAGGATCATGAATCCACTCAGGCCACTCATAAGTCGCTGAAAAAATTGCTGGAAACTTTTCTTCTGGAAGTGACTTTCCCTAAAACAAAATGTAGAAGATCTGTATATGCTGAATTTCCCATTTTTATCATAAATTTTACCATAATTTTGTTTGTAAAATTCTTAATTTTTAAGCTGGGGAAATCTAAAGCATTGTCCCCTGTAACTTCCCAAGCAACTCGGGGGTGGTTTTCCCAGGTCTGGGTGCTGCAGACCCCGGAGAGCAGGAGGGTTCCACTCCACTAGCTCAGCTGACAAGCTGGGCTTCAGGACTGCCAACCTGGATAACCTGACCAGTTCCTCTCTGATTTTTATCTCAAGCAATAATTCTCTATGAAATTTGTGAAGTATGACCCAGCTGGCATTTTTGGAAAGACGAGCCCTCTGCCACAAATAGCAGTGAAGTTAAAAACCTGTTGCCCTGTTCTCCCAGACACATGGCTGTCAGTAGGAAATTTTAGTCACACTGGGAGAGGAATCAGTACAGTGTATCATTGATTTGTCTTGTACAGAGAGGTTATTCAATCTGAAGCAATTATTCCCTTTCCAGAATAAAAATCAGTGATTTTTCTTCTGCTTTTCAGTCCGATAGTGAATTCATGAAAATTCATGATCTGCTCACTAAAGCAATTGGGCCAGCCATTTCTGGCACCTTGATCTCTCAGCCTTCATTTATGTCCCCCTCCAAAGTCCTCCAAGCTTTGAACAAATATTTGCATAAGCAAGAGCCATCTGGTACAACTGCTAATAATCTGCTCTGTGTTCAACATATCAAAATCATTGACCTATTTTTTTTTTTTTTACTGTTGAACTTCATGAAATGATGGATTATGCTGTGCAAGGAAATAGGAATGGCCACAGAAAATTGCAATATTAGGCCATGCAATCAGTCTGTTTCAAAAAACTGTTGATAACCTCGGTTCCAGAAGGAAATACAATCTACAAAATCAGATAATGTGTTCCTAAGCAAAATACTCACTGTTCTTTCTCATGAGCAGACTGAAATTGTGAAGTACAATGGATTTTATCCTGTTTAAATTCCTTTATTTTACTTCAATTTACTTGTTTTCTAGTTCTGAGTACCCTTGCTAAAACATTTTCTAACATTTTTATGAAATTTATAATCATAAAACGTACATTTTGATAATTTAAAGATGATTTAAACATTTGAGGCTAGTTCTTTCAAACTATTTTAGGATTCTTTGGAGAACCAAATTTTAGCCCTTTGCCTATATCAAGATCACTTTGTTGTGTACACTGTGAAACAGCAGCACCTCCATCCAGCTCATACACCTGGATTTGCCACAGAAAGTCCCCAGCTGAGAAAAAGTGGGTGAGGAAAAAGGAAGCTTGTACCTCAGGTCTATGTCTGACATTAGGCTGGGATGCAGCCCCAACAGGCAAATTGGCACAGCCTGTGTGTATTTCCAGAGCCAGTGATTCTAGGTTGAGCAGGTTAGATAGGGGCTGCAAGTCCTGGATCCACTAAGAAATGCTGAAAGTTATTAGGTCACTGCAATGATTTTGATAAGTCTTACCTCCACCTGTACAAGGCTAGTAATCTTTTAAACCTTGCTAAAATATTAATCTCAATATTTTGATTAATCAATTTCAAAAGACTGTTCTTTCAGAGTTTTATATACATGGGACTTGCAACATCAAGTGACACTCAGGAAGTAGCAACTAATTTAAGGAATAACTTGACAAATTATCATTATGTTCATTATTAGTAAGCACTAGCTCAAGATTTACTTTGAAGATAAAACATACAGGACAAATTCCAGACAAATAGAATTTCTTTTATATGATGAGACTGTTCACTACCAACCAGTAAAAAAAGCAAAATCTGGCAAATGTTTAGCACAATTATGCACGTAATGGCTGCTTACAATGCTCATTACAATGCCTTATTACAAATGAGGGAGTTGAGGAAAGCAAAATTCTAAATAAATCTCCTGTCTTGACAACGTGCTACTTTATGTATTCCTAACCTACTGCCAATCTATTTATTAGTCTCATATTGTAAATCCCAGAGCAAATTCCTTATTAAACCTCAGCCTTGCCATTTAGAAATGCAGGACTGATCTGTAACCAGAAACATTGGGGTTTTATCTGAAAAAATTGCTACCCTGATATTGAGAAGTGCTGCTGGTCTGTGGCAAATATCAAGTCTAGACAACTGTTTCTCAATGTATGCTCCATGGACCAACATCAGACAATCAGCAAAATGACTGCTGATCTATTTTTAAACATATATAGGTACTCTCTGCACTGAAGTTAGCAGCCTGGCCAAAACAGGAAGGTAAGAGGATATAAAAGAGCACTCAAATTTCAGCAATGATTTCTTCAGAAAGGATAGATGACCAATAAGAGAAAAAAGGCCAAAGATAACTGAATTTGCAAATGTGGAAATAGTTTCCCTGAGGGAAAGCAATTTTTTTTTTTAATGTAGCAAAAAGATTCTGTAGATCACTTGCTTTGTGAAGACCAAATGGGCATGAATGACCTTCAATTTTCAAGAGAGCTTCAACTGCTGAGGGTTTTCACAGTGAAAAGCCATATATCAGTGGAACAGAGGGTGTATTTCGTATATTTTCCAATTTTTTATGAGTTTCTTGATATTTATTGAAAAAAATGGTGCCTTATTGCAGAATTATGTATTTCATTTTCTTATAAAATGGCACTTAGGTGAGCACCTTGTTGCTGGAGGTCCAGACCTTACCTTGCAATGTACCTCTTGCCAGGACTTGTGCTGACTGAATACCATCAAAAGTACATCACAATGGTTTTAGGTGTTGCAATTTCTCTTGTGCTACATGGAACTTCAAGAATGATTTGATTGCACTATCTCTGCAGTGAAAATGCCTTTTCAGATGAAGAAGCATCATCTTTTTCAGGAGTCAAACAGTTTTAGTGGTGTATTTAGCTGTTGGTCTAGCCATACTGTGCTACAAAGGGTCCTCAGTTCATATTTATTTCTTGCTCCATATCATTGTCTTTTGGATATTCTAACATACCATCATATCAAGCTTCCAGACAAATGTATCACCTTGTTCAGCAGGTAAAGGTATTTACTTATAGCAGAACTTTTAAAAACTCCCACAGCAACTTCAGGAAGTTTGTGATTTCCCCAAGAATTTTGCAGAAGCTGAGAAAGTCGCATGGAGAGTATAATTTTATATTTTTAGCTAGAATCCCCTGAAAGCCATGTGATTCCAGCAACATGTAAGGAAGTCTCATGATGACTAAAGGCATGAATGTGCCAAGCCGGATTTCTAGAGAAAAATGCATTGAATCTCCTTGGGTGTCTGGCAGTGCCAAAGGAGTTAGATTGTGGCTCACAGATTTCATGAGACAGCAGACAGAGAAAATATTACTGAGAAATGTATCTGTGGAACAAAAGCTGTAAGAGGTTTAGCAGTGAAAGTAGCTGCAGGAAGCTCAATAAGGATGAGTCAATAAGCTGGATATAATGCAGGTCTACTGAGTAAACAGCTACTACAAACTGAATAGAGGAAAGTAAGTATTGTAAAGAAATTCTTGAAACCTTCCCTTTCCTGTTTGTCTAGGTGGGATTTGTTTCACCTGGCTAGATACCTAACAATGGAGAGGTCACTCTCTGGGCTGGGTACATGACATCCTTTTTTTGTCTGTGCTATATAAGCTTCACACTTCATCCCTCAAGGACAAAAAGCCAAAAACAACAAATCAATCCAACTCTTTTGAGTCTCAGTGCAGTTCACCATTAACTTAAGGCAGACACCTACTAAAAATCGGATTAAATTCTTTTACACCTTTGTCTCATTTTGACCAGCCATCTTCAAATGAAATGATCCTTCTGTGTCTGCTAAGAGTAGTCCAGAAAATCCTTCTAGGCAGAACTCCAAAGCTTAATTCCTGTCTACTTCTTGCTCAGGCAACCCCTCAGAGTGTAATTCTGATTGAGTTGGCCAATATGGGCCTGAGCCCAACGCCTCACCATGCTGCTGCAGGGAGCTGACACTGTATGTGACAAAGAATGGTCTGAATCAAGGAAAAGGATTAGGACTGCTAAAATTATTGCAGAGACCATGCCCTCTTTCCCCAAAACCAGTTCAAGTGGCAGCTCTGCACTGCTGTCACTACATGGTCTTCTATCATGTGGAAATCCTTCTGCCACTGATGTCCAAAGATTTTTAGCTTTTTATATATATTTATATATTTGTAGTTTTGTAGATTTTTGATATACAGCTGTATAATTTTTCATGCTTTCTCATACTTCAGAATAGTAGATTGCCCCTTCTCACATGTTTATGCCACCTTCTTGAAATTCTGTTTAAACTGTCTTATTTTCAAGAAAAGTGTTTTTAACAAGAACACCCTGTTTTTCACCAGCACACAGGAGACATGGCAAAATATAGGGCTGAGAACCCCTCGGAAAGACTCCAAGGGGCAGGCCCAAGGGTTTACCAGGGCAACTGGTCTCTCCTATAGGATGTACTTGCTAAGACATATTAATGAATTAAACTTATAAAATTTGTGGAAATCCCATATAGGGCATGTGCAAAGATATTTTGTGCACCTGAAAGCTTTAAGTAAAGAACTACTCTTTGTATTACCACCTTTAATATTGTTTGAAAAGGTTGGTTTTTTCGATTGTAGAAACACCACAACACATAATCAACAATTGACTTCTAATAGATTATCAAATGGCATCACTTGCCTGAGCTATATTGAAGGCAGATAAATACCTGTTATACTTCATGCTTTTACAAACCTTGAATCTATCTATTTATACTTTCACTTCTAATTTCACTCTGATGACCTAGTTTGGTGGGTGATTTTGGTCCGTGTATTCCATAAATTTTGTTCTCGAAGAAAGAAACTAAGTAACTGATCCAAAGCACTGGAAAAATCACTCTGGATTCAATAACTTGTATTTTTTCTTAAATTACTAAACATCCATATGTAACTTAAAGTATATTTGCTTTAATGCAGAATTATTTTAGCATAAATAAATGATAAGAAATTTAATTTAGCTGTCATGAAAATTGCCATGGCCGATGGGTTTAGAAAGCTGGCAGTAGAGAGCCATTTCATTTTGCAATGATTCCCATAATTTTGCTGTCCATTTGTTCAAAACCCGAAAAAAGCTTTCACAGCTTCTGTCAAAGATTGCTGTTTAGCCTCAGCTGTTAGCCTTAATGAACTATGTCCAGATGTATTTTTCTGTGGTTACAGCTATGTGTGCAATGATTAGCAAGTGGAGATAATTAATACGGAGCCCTCTTAAGGAAGTGAACTACAATGATAAGTTAATATTGCTGTAAAGCTCCACATAGATTAGGATTTTATTTTACTCTTCCTTGTTTGATTTCTGTCAATAGGGCCAGACATTCTGTGATTTGTAGAATTGTTCCAGGACTGTCTTATTCAACACTGAAACATTTAGTGACAAAACCCTGAATCATACTCTTATAATTGCCTGAAATTATTTTTCCATGTAATGAAGTTATTAGAGAAAATTAACTAGTGTACATGACACTTACAGGAGTTTCTCTCATATTCAGCAAAGAATAAGATGGAGGGAAGGTGCCCAGGCGCTTTTTGAAACCTTCTTCCACTGTCATTCCCCAAAACTGACTGTAGTTGTCAGCTTTCCATCTTCCTCACAGATGAAAAACAAAAAAAGAAGACCCAGGTTAGATATCACTCACATCAACATACTGCTTATTTAAGAGTACAACTAGCAAAAGCATCCAGAAACAAAATTTTGAAATTGCATTTTAAAAACTTGCATTCAATATGCATGAGAAAATATTTACTATGGGCTTTACCCCTGCAGATAAGTGCCAGATGGAGCAACACAGCAGTATGTGAATAGCTTTGATTTGGGGTCAGCATCCCATCAGCCTGCAGGACAAGAGCAAGCAGTACTTCAGAGCAGTACTGGCAAACAAGACACTCAGTCAAAACATTCTGTTCTCCTGTAGTTATGCTCAAATTGTGCTCCAGTCCAGATCCCCACAGAGAACTAGCAGCCTGGTGTAGTGAGTTACAGTGCACCTTCAAGTTCTGGTGCACCAGAAGAGAGACACTGTTGAACCCAGCAAAAAGCCCAACTGAAACTTTTTGCTCCAGTTTTATACCAATAGGCACTGTGAGAGAAAGGGCTGCCCATGGCTCTCTAAGTACTCCCTTGCTACTCTCAGATGGACTCGACTCAGACTGTAGTGCTCACGTGCAAACTACATGCACAACACAAAAATACACCCTGGCAGCCATACACATTTGGAACTCACTGACATTTACTACTGGACAGGGCTGAGTGAGAGGGAAGCAAGAATTCCCTTTACCCATTCCTCTCCTGCCTTTGTATGAAGAACAAGAAGGCTGCCCAAGGAAGCCACATTGCTCTTGGTCTCCCTGAGGTCAGTGAAAAGTGCAAGCACATGGAGAAGTTGAGTCATACCTCACCTGTCACCCTGTGACAAATCTCACTGGTCACCATGACAAGAGACAGGTTCAGGCTACAGGAGCCTAGCTTAGTTGTTTATCCTAATTCAGTTGATTTAAATCTCTCCCATAAAGTAAAAAATGTTTCAGCACTCATGACAGCTCGAAATCTGGACAGGCTTCATTGGTGAATTTGGCACCCCAGATCCTAGGGAGGCTGCCCCTGTATCTCCGTCTGTAAACAGCCAGCAGGCTCCCAAGGCACAGATCCAGTACTGGGGTCCCTAATACCTGTGCACTAGCCAGGGGAATGAGATTGTTAGCAAGAAAAACACAAAGCCTCCAACGTTCTGATAATTTGATCCCCACTGTCCCCATCTTCTCCTCTTCCAGTGCTACCTAGAGTCGTGTTACAGGGAACAGTGCTCTCAAGGGAGCTGAAAAAATTACTTTAAATATCTATCCCAAGTAATAAACACAGTGAAGAATAGGGGAAGATGATGCAAATAGTGTTTTAAGAGAAAATAAATTGTTCTAAATTTGGAGAATATTTTAGGTGATGATGTTTACAATAACCCCTACCAGCATGAGATGTTCAGTATATTTCCATTTAAAGCTTCATAAACTGCCAGTGATTTAGGAAAGTTTCACAAACACACACTTACTGCCAAATTGCTGTAATGTATTTGGAGAAGGAAGGGGTGGGGAAGTCTGCTTACCTTGTAATTTTCACATACACAGAATGAGCAATACTGTGATGCATAACAAAACTTAAAAGGGTTCTCACCCATAATCTCCAGAATTGATGTGCTGAATTAAGTCTTGGCGAACGAGGCATACATCTGTTGTACATTTCCAGAGACCATTGAAACATTTGCTGAAAGGACAAGAATATCATTAAACAAAAAAACCTAAAAAAACCCCAAAAAATTGTCTAAGGAAAACTATGTATTTCAACATTAGAAGGCAGATGGAGGGGGGAAAAAGGGGTGAACAATATCATTATCACAGAGTGTTTTATGAAAACATAGCATCATTCCTTCCTGCTTCACCGTGTAATGAGTTGGAACAAGGTGGGAAGGCTTACAGTTTGTGAGAAAGCTCGTATCTCAAAAATTTTGCTTCCATCTTTGTGAGAACAAACCAGAGAATGTAATGTTAATGTTGAATTCCTGAAAAACTGTGATCTTTTGAGGAAGTTTTACTCTGGAAACTCAGAAAGGGTTTTGTGGCTCCAGACATTGTGCTCCAAGGACCTTAGGCTAAAGTCAGCACAGTGGGAGCTCCAGCCCTGTTTGGGTGGGATTGGAGCCCTGGGATTCCAGTCTCTCCAGTGAGGGGCTGGTAAGGGTGTGTTCAAACAATTCACCTGTATCCACATAATTTATATATATATATATTTGTATGTATGTATGTATATACTTTTCTTACCGGTTAATATAAGTTCTCATTGCTCATAAAAAAAAAAAACAAAACCAAAACCAAACAAACCAGAAAGAAAGATTACATAAAGTTTAATGGTATTAGTTTGATCTGCATTCACATCAAGGCCTAGGTCTAAATTGAAACCATTTCAGTTTAGGTTTGACAGATCAGGAACAGAATTAGGCCAGTGAGGAGGAGATTCTAATAGTCTAATATTCATATATTGATTAGAAAGTCCAGTTTCCCTCTTGCTGTTCTTCTAAGTTGATTGTAATCTACCTCCACAAAACCTCAATACTTAGCACTACTTTTGTAGGCATTTTGATTTGATTACATGTTTAATATGAATTTAAAGATGCTCTCTACCTTAATTCCTGTTTCATGACATATGCTAGATAAAATTCAATTTGCTGTTTTCTGAAACATTACCAGGAATTGCAGTTGTCTTTAATTATTGTTCCTTCTCCGTAATATCGGCCATCTTTATAACAACCTGCCAACATAATACATAGATAGATGTGTGAAAATAAAATAATTCTTCATGTGAATTACTGAAAACTGTTGCTACTATTATATTAATTAGTTTTATGCAGTATGTTTGAATTATTTAGTTGAAAGTCAGCAATATAGTTGCAATATGGTTGTAGTCTCTTTCAGGTAATGAAGGCAGTTTAATGTATTTTATTTTTTTGGAAAATATATTATCATCTGTAGCAAATAAATACAGCATCAGATTCAAAACCCCCACTGAAGAATTACTATCTTACAGATAAATAAAAAAATTCTTCAAATAAAGTTATTTTCCAGTAGTAAAAAGAAAATATTTAAAATAAAAATTATTTTCTAATTAGAAATTACAAGAGAAATAAGTGTTAACAGTTATGGAATTTTAAAAACTAGTTAATACTCAAAATCTATTTTAATAAATTCTTTTTCCTTGTCAGATTAACTCCTCTTTGAAAAACAGACAGATCAATTGCACTTCAAGGCAAATGTGTGTTTCATGCACTCTCCAAAACCCACTATAAAACATAAATTGAGCAATGAGTTCTCAAAAAAAAAATACATCCCTCTCATTTTTTTTTGTTTGATTGAGAGAAGATTCTGGGTGTGTTTCAGTACCTTCCACACAAATTGTTTCATTAGTGCATTTGATTTATAAAGCTACAGTGGAATAGTGATCCAGAATGCCTGTGCAGGACTGAGTCAATAACAAACACTGTACATTAATCACACGGGTCTGCGTTTTCCAGCCTGTTCTGACAGGTGAGCCTACAGACACCAGGTTTCTTCACCCACTGCAAGGGCTTGGACTCCTTTTCCTCCATTTTCAAGAAGCTTTAATATATTGTTGACTTGCAAATTTGCATGGTGCTATGTTTTCCCCCCAGCACAAGTGTGAGGAAGGCCATCCATGCCCCTCTCGTGTCCGGGGCTGGAGTTTGCACAGACACACACACACACACACACATGCCCCAGCTGCCTGCACCTCTTTTCTTGCCAGGACATTAACACACTCTCTAAGCCCTACACAATTTCATAACAAAGTGCAGAAGTGGAGGTGATGTGTTAACTATAAATGCCTTTATTTCCCTGCTGTTAATTCAGCAGGCTATGGGAGATAGCACAGGTAAAATAGATCCCACTGAGGCAGTCTGAGGCCCAAAGTGTCTGCTCTAATCTCACTTCAGTTAAGAGCTGAGGTATTCCAGCTCAGCTGGAAGGAGGATCAAGCAAGTTATTTCCAAAATATCAAGGGAAGGAAGTATTGATGTAGCATTTGAGGGATGGAACAGACCCTCATTGGAGCTCTGCTGGCAGGGCTCGCTGCCTGTGCCCAAGATAAAATGCAAACCTGGACTAGTACAGAAGCAGCTTTATAACAATGTATGCTTAGGGAATTGAAGATTAACACCATGCAGCTTCTTTAGCCTAGCCAATTTAATATTTTGTGGGCTGGGAGTACTGCCTGAGGTGTCAGTGAGAAAACAGAGATATCTAAGCTAAAAGACACATGAGAATACCGAGGTTGTCTGGCACTGAATATTATAGTGCCAGAATAGGCAATATAGGTTGGAATATTAATACATTAAGTGGGAAATTATTTGACTTGAAGATGCAGGTTGATGGCTTTGTGAATGAGATTTTATGATGAGAAAATCATTAATGGAAAGAAGATAATTTGGGAAATGGAGACTTCCCTTGCAGTCCAACATTCATATATCCTTAAAGGTTCTTATTTCGTCTCCAGCAATGGTGTGAGTACTTCTATCAGTGAAATATCTTCGGGTTTAGTCCCTTGTAGGTCAGATCACATCTGTCATGTAAAACCAATCAGGAAACTCTCTAGATGTCACTTTTACACCACCAACAGGGTGAAACCCAGTGTGTGGGTTTTGACAGGGCTTTTAGTACCATCAAAATAATGGAAACAAATACAAGAAATAAATAATCAGTCCTGATATAAAATTCAAAATGTTCTGCTAACAACAAAATTTAAAATGCTACTGTAATAAAAAGACTCTGAACTTCTATTTGGTATCTAAGGCAGGAATGAGCAGTTTCTTACGTGACTACACATGAAAGCCATAGAAACAATCTGAAGCCTGGGTTTACAAAGGCAGAGTCAAAACAGTTCCACACATTTAAATCAATATTTAGCTTGTTTCTGCTGAACACTATAAGAGAATAAGTGAGGATTCTGAAATAATCCACTGAGCAGTTTTATTGTCGTACATTCTAGCCCATGTAAAGTTTATTGTTTTTTTTAAAGAGCTATGGACGCTCTGAGTGCAAAACTTCTGGCAACCAAAAGATCCAGATTTTCCAGGTAAATGTACTTAGGCAAATGTGGTCTACATGTGCTTAAATAATTCTTAACCTAAGGCAGAATTGTAGTCAGTTGCTAAAAGTCAGCTAACATATTTATGTAATTTCTAATTATGCTTCCTACTTTGCTGAATCTTTAGACTTTTAGTACTATTTGTTCTACTTTTTTTCATTCAAATTCCTCAGATATTCCAGTTCTGGAAAGACTCTTAAGAGATGGTTTTGTTTGTTACTTTTTTCCCCCCTTCTTTATTATGTCTTTATTATTAACTTTTTACCCTCTAAATTACTTACATAAGTAATATGTAATATCCAATTAAGAGATTGACCAAAATTGCAGATTTCCGTCACTTTAAAGATCAGAGAAACAGGATTTTTGATGAGATGACATATTGAAAATAGTATAAGATCATCTATAGGACAAGTTAAGGTACTGTAAATATAATTGCTACCCATGGCAGGTATGTTAGGAGTTACAAAACAGCGAATACAAATGCAAAAAATTGAATTAAGCAGTAAAAATATTACCCCTCACCCATTGCCTTATCTAAACTTTCTGTTACATTTCCACCTTTTAGAGGTAGACTTCTGGCAGTGACCATGTGGCAAACTGCTGCAGGTTTTGTAGTGATTCAATTCCATGAGACAGTTTGCCAAAGTAGACTCACCAGCTCTCAGCTCTGGGCAGAAATACACCTGCATGTTTATGTACAGTTTGTGACAAAAACCTTGTGTCAAAAATAATATACACCACTGCACCAAATAAAAATAATAATAGAAAAAGTCTTTATTTACATAGAGTCCTAGAAAATTCTTTTAAATTATGAGAAACACTTTGGAAAATCAAATTTGTTTTGCAGCATTTCTGTCGCTCTCATTTATCAGATTTTGGCTGTGTGCCTAAGAGCACAGCCTCCTGAAGAGTTTGTGTTCTGAGTGCTGAACTGCAAGCAGCAAGGTTATTGCAAAGGGACAGTTAATTTTAAAAAGTCACAATTGTATTTTGTTGATTTTAGGCTTTTGAAACGTAGGTACATTCACAACATCTTTGGCCAAATTTGGTGTACTGACAGTAAGAGGTTACATAGTTTTAAAATCCACAATACCAAATTTTCTTCACCAGCAGAGACTGGGCCTATCCACAAGTCAAGGGAGAACCAGCTATTTGAAGACTTTTTTTTTTTCAATCTTTATTATGAAAAATAATTAGACTTAGTTTAGAGTAGTCCTGGAGGGGCTTCCACTGCAAACTAACTAGTAAGAAATTAAGTAGATCCCAAATCCTTGTTCTAAGCACATCCCTTCATTTAGTCCTGCACCTGAGCTGTCTCCAGAAAAAGTGTCCCACAGGAAAGCTATGCTGCATCAAAAAGCCTTGCAGAACACCTCAGGGCAATACCATACAGGATAACCCTCAGTTTTGCTGATGATTTGTTTGTACTGCAGATACAAATATTTAGAGCTTGCTATTCATCTCATGTTAATTTGTTAACATGTTAATCATGGAACCCTATTGAAATTTTTCAGTTTACACTAATTTTTGACCCAATGAGGTCATTCTCTGAGAAGTTTCAAGTAAAACAGAGGTTCTGTCCAAGAGAAATACAGTTAAATCAGCACTAATGTCCTAGAGACAAAGAAATAACAGCAGGTATAACTCTCACTCCAGTTTCATACTCAATGTCTTTGTCCACTATGTTTTTAGTCACAACTTCAGGATGTTTACACTCTAGAGACTAATAATTCTACTTCTGTGTATATTTGCATTGCCATGCACTAAAGCTAACTGAGCATTTTCTTTCTACTTACCCCATACTGGAGGTGGCCAAGGCTCCTCTGACCTGGTGGGCTCCACAGGGTGGTTGCAGACATCCCAGTAGTCAGCACAGCAGTCTACAGGCCCAGGAGAGCCTGAGGTGCAGTACTGGTCACAGTAACATATAGCTGCTCTGGAGACAATGGTAAAGCTGCAGTCATCATCTCTTCCTGTGCAACAGCCTCGTATCCTGCAGGACATTCCCTGATACAAACTCCTTCTAATCCTGTTCCACTTAGCAGAACCAACATCTTCAACAGAGTAAAGTCCTTGGGGTAATTTTCTTCTAGAATCAAGATGCTTTGCCATTGAAACTTCACTGGCAATGCAATATAAGAGCAATAACTGAATTTTGTGCCGCATTCTTGTGCCTCTAGAAGCCTTTTTTTGAGGCTTGTTGTCCTTCACTTCCTCAGAAAATGTTCATTTACTCTAGATGTAGTACTTCCAGTTAGCAACCAGAAAGAAATCTGAACAGAAAGCTGCAGACTATGGTTTTCTAGGAAGACTCTGCATGTGTTAATTATTAGTCAGATATGTTGTAAACTGATTTATCTGCCCAAGATACAGAGGTACTGGAAACAGAGTCACAACTGTGTATTCATCATTATGAAACTTCAGTGGGATCTCTTGCAAGTGAGAAAGTTTATAACACAGTTTCAACATATACAAAATATACATGCTTCAGTATTCTCGTTCTATACTTCAGGCCTCTAAAATCAAAACAATGTGAGGAATGAGTATATGGTGTCAAAAGAAGCTCTCTTTCTTTTCATGTGCCTATAATCAGCATGTTTTAGAAAACCTTTAACATTTAGATTGTATCTCATCTAATTTTTTCTTTCTGATAAGCAGGATGACATCACTGCAATAAACTTATTCTGCATTGCCTATTTCAGTTTTATTTTCAGTAATCTAGCTTAGCCTTATATGCTTCACTTTTTTCACTTGTTTTACGATGGGCAAATTCAGGAAAAACATCAGGAGATATTCAGTATAAACTATTACTCAAAGGTATTCTTTTAAGGTTTACATTTCTGTAGTAAAAATGAACTGTGCAGTCATTCTAATTAACATAAGTACCCACTGATAAGTGCTCATTCCTATTTAAAAAGTAAATGGTTGTATTTATAGATCCACCAAAAAAAAAAAAAAAGGCAATATCAAGGATAAGTCTAACAGCCTTTGCTACTTGATCTGTAATCTCCAGGTTTTTGAACAGAGGTCTTAAAGAAATATATGTGGTACTGTTGCCAAAAAAAGATTCAGAAAAAAGTATCAAAGAACTTTGAATTTTCTACCAGAGATAGCACATAAGGCTTCATGAAATAAAAAAACCTCATAACAATTTCAAATCTGAACATGACAATTTAAGCCTCCAAAGCTGAACAAGCAGAGGTAAAAAACAGTCATCCTCTGTCTCCATTTCTTAGTAAGTGAGAGGAATATGGAGAAGTTGATGGTGGGTTGTTTTCAAGGGAATTAAGGGGATTTTTCCCTTTGTGACTTCATCTGGGCTGCTTGGGAAGGCATAGCACCAAAGGACAGCTACTTTGGAAAGCACAGCTGATGTGGATGCATTGCCATGAACGGTAGAGACATTAAGAGGCAAAGCATGTGTATGTTTATATATTTGTGCTTGTTATCTAAATATTGAAGTTTTCAATACAATTTCTTTCCAGCAGTGCTTTTATTGGACCTGCCTCCTACTCTGTCCTTGTCACAACTAAGGAGCTGCACATGATGGAAAATTACATCTGACCACACAATTTTTATTTTTCTCTCTTGCAGGCAATTTTCTGTGTGAAAGATAACAGAAAGGGCAAGGTCAGCAACAGGCAATCACTGTCCATCACATTAATGGTACATAAATTTTAACCTTCAAATTTGGTCTACGTTTTTTTTTTTGTAGTTTTGTTCATAATAGAAAAATCTAGACAACCTTAATTCTGTCACTGACAGCAATGATGCAATGTTCATGGAAACAGTGAAGTGCTCTCTGGGAATTATAATTCATTTCTTTTCCTTATGTCTGTGCAGCTCTGTCAGCTCCAAGAGAATGACCTCTGATTTGCACTGACATTAGCAAAATTCAAATCTCCTTTGTATTACAATCTTCAGAAATACTTTTTTGTAAGTGATCTCCTTGCTCTGGAAGCATAAGGAAGAATAGGTGGCAAATGTCTGTCAGTCAGATTAAGTGAATAGGTGTATCTCTTTTTAATTTTAAAGACCTGCTGACATTAAGCCAGAGGCAAGGAATTTGCTTGGAAAACATTTCAGCTCATTTACACAGAACTTAGAGTTCCTTTAAAGGAACCCAAAAGTCAACTTATGTTCTAAGCACCTTTGTTTTGCAACAAAGTTAATATAACCCATTTTTCCCACTTCTGTTCAAATCTCTAAAAACCTCAAAAAACTATTCCGTTGTGCTTCAGCAAATAGATTTATTTTTTTTTTTTAGTATTTTCTTCTGTAAGCCAAGCAGCTCTATCTTCTTAGATGCCAGATAGATTCATCTATCTGCATGTGTGAAAGCATGCACTGAATTATCTGTAACAATTTAGGAACAGCTGGGCATGATCCTTTTTCTCTGTTGAAAATTAGCCTATTCCACTGTCCTAAGACTTTGAGTTAGGGTCCTAGTACAAGGTCTAGTTGGCACGGTTAAGTCAAAAAATGTTTGTGTATTTCCTCTTTCAGTAGTTCTTAATGTTTACACTTCAGGAAACACCTCACATTTGGCAGAAATTCAAATATTAATATTAATACCACTGAATGATTGATGGAGTAACCGGAAAAAAAAAACAAAAAAAACCAATTAAAATGTCCAAGAATCTCTTTAAAGCTGGACCAGGGTTATTTGAGAGCCATTATTTCAAAAGCTGTCCTAGTTTGTCTGACTGAGCCTACTGGACATCATAAAAATCTCATCACCTTCAGAGAAGGGCAGCAGCAGCTGGCAAGACTCTTGGTGCTGGAGGTGACACCCAGGATGCACAGCAGAGCCCACCCCATCAGACAACCATTACACCTTCCCTTCTCCTGGCTGCAACAAGCAGACTGGAGTCAAGCCTTGTGCAGGGGGAATTACAGTACTATGACCTTATGCCAGGAAAATGAAGGGACACTCAGCCAGTTAAGGAAGAAATAACAGTGCCAGACCCCAGAGCAGTCACTTGCCAGGAGGCACAACTCAATGCATCAGAGGATCCTTGTAATTGCTTATCTCCAGTTTAAACTCTGCAAAAACGCCTTCCATCCCTTTCATTGAATTCAGATGGAAATTTAACTGGTGACTCCTGGCACAGAATGCATCCCTGATTTCTAATAACCACAATAATTTATGCTTACTACTCTTTTTTATTAATGCTCACGATGCAATAAAAGTTTTCAAGACAAAATTACTTCGACAAAAGTATTATCCCACAATGTATTCTCTCTACCTTGTACTAATGGCAGAATAGGATTCATCCTCTCAAATTGTGAATGACTAGATCCTAGATGTGTTCATGCAGAGAAAAGCTGTGTGTTAAAGTGATTTTCTCATTGTCAATTCAGCCTTTGTATTTTTGGTGCAGGCATAGGATGGGGGTGCCTTCATCCTGTTGAGCCTGGCAGCTCACTGCTGTGGGTTGTTTGTGTGGTAGCAAGCAGTGCCACTTTTAAATCAGAATTTCAGGGCTGCCTCTCACAAGTCTTATGACGCTAATCCAAGTTATGTGTAACTCAGAATAATGGTCACATATGTGGCAAATTTCACCAGACGTCTGAGTCCTGTCACAGTGTGACTTGTTATTCAGTCTCTGACACCAGTTCTCCCAATTTATCAGATATTTGAATATCTGGGCCGGAGGTAGAGGAAGAGCAACTGACCCAAGCTGTGCATGCCAAAGAAATCCCATTCCTCACACAAAGAGATGCACACACACAAATGCCCAAGAGTTCAGAGTCAGCAACTGCTGGTAAAAGGAAGTTACTTTATAGGTGTTACATACACAAATGACATTATTTACTACTACTACTACTACTACTACTACTACTACTACTACTACTACTACTACTACTATTACTATTNATGGCCTTTTTGCTCTACGCACCTCAGTAAGTGACCATGCCTGCTTCCCATGCCAGCTGCATCCCTTGGTCAGCCCTGAGGAAGCAGGTGCCATCCCATTCTTCTTGCCAGACATGCTGAGTCAAGGTCAGCCCACTCTGGGCTCAGCCCAGTGAAGCCTGTGAAGAGTGGGGGGCCCTGTGCATGAACCAGCACAGTGTCCATGTAGTCAAACAGCTGCAGGTGCTCTCCTAAATGCTGTTTTACCAGGCCTTGCAGAACAGCAATTGTGGCTCATACCTGAATAGGAACCTCTCAAGAAACACAATCAGGCACGGAAATTTTGGCAGTGACCCCAGAATAGGATGGACCACATGCCACATTTGTTATGCCATCACTGCGGACTATTGCGAACTTATTAATCTGTGCGTGGGTGCATTTAGCTTTCGAGAGGTGATGTTTACTGTGAACTTGCCAATCCCAAACCTCATCAACCAATCAGAGATGGAGACAAGGAATATACTGTATTTTATTGGACAGTATGAGCTCTCAGAAAGTATTGTGCTGGTGTTGCAAGGAAGTTATGCATATATTGGTGCTCATCTCAATTGCGCACTCCTATCTGACCCCATCAGTGAATCTTAGAATCATAGGATCATTAATTTTGGAGAAGACATTTAACATCACCAAGTTTATCACTGTGTTCTCCACTAGTCCATGTCCCCAAGTGCTACATCCACACACCTATTGAACAGTGCCTGGCATGGTGAATCCACCACTAACCACAGCAGCCCATTTCAATGCTTGACCATCCTTTGAGTGGAGAAATGTTTTCCTAACATCCAGCCTAAATCCCCTGTGATACAAACTGAGGCCATTCTTATCAGTTGCTACTTGGAAGAAGAGACTGATCCCCTGCCCAGCTACAACCTTCATTCAGGTATTCATAGAGAGTGATAAGGTCTCCGCTGACCCTCCTTTTCTCCAGGCTAAACACCCCCAGCTCCCTCAGCTTCTTCTAGTAAGTCTGTATCTTAATCCTTTTAACAGGCTGATCCTCAGTGTTGCCTATTTGCCATTTTCTGATTCTTTGCTTTCAAGGATTTTTTTATACCTTAGGTACAGATATTTTTTCTTTTCTATTCCTGAGTTGATACTCTCACCATCCTAACAGATTCCTTCTCTCTCTGTTTTTAATTTTCTCATTTTGCATGGCTTTAGCTTGTGAACTCCCTGAGATTTAAGCAATTTTCTCATTAAAACTGAGTCAAGACCACAGATCTGTGCCATACCAAACCAGGCTTTGGATGCTTGAACCCTTGGGCTTTATTCTTATTCGTCCTTATTCTGATGCAGCATCCCGATTTTCTCAAGTATGTCACTGTCCAAATACACCTTTTGTGCTGAACACATGTCCCTTCTGACCACTTGGGCCAACTTTAATAATAAGTCATTTAATAAGTCATTTTCTTGATAGCTTGAGTAACATATAGCAACAAAAGAAACATCACAAGCATGTACAGAGGGAGATGAACACAGCACATCAGACTGCAAGAGAAGTGAGACAAAAAGGGGATCGATCATAAGCCCTCACTAAAGACACACAGCCATTGTGATTCTGACAGGAATGTGTATTTTACCAGAAAATCATTACTAAAATCAGGGTAAAGGCATCAGAACTTGGACTAAATATATTACACTATTGAATAAGCAGCATCCATTAATTTTCTAGTACTACAGAAAAAGCAATCACTTTTATGTTGTTTTGCTGTCTATAATCTCTCCTTAAAGATTTTTTCTCTTAATACTGTTTTCCACTGATTCCCAGGATAGAATTTCTAGACAGTAATTGCCAATATATTCTCAATTTTCATTCATAGATTGGAGCTGTTTGAACAGAGGGGGAAACTGTACACACAGATGAGGAAAAATCACAAACCCAGAGGTAAACAAAAGGATTTCTTCTTTGTCCTTCCTCTAATCCCAGTAGTTCTTTCTCTTGCCTGTGTTCCTTTCACCTATGGGCTTCAGTCTATCTCATGGGTTAATTTGAATTTAAACCATGCGGACAATTGTCTCAGCTAGACACGTGAATATGTCTTGGTTTAGGGAAAATTGGGGAATAAACTTCCTAATGGGGTTCTTCTAGAAAACAAATCCAAATGGTGCTTTCTCAACCAGGTTGGAAAACCATTTCCCTGGAGAAAAGTGGAAAAAAAGTTGTTTATTTAACAGTCAAAGTACTCCCCAGCACAACAAATGAACACTGAACAACAAAACTCCTCGCTGCTCCGCAGAAATGCCAAATTCAGAAAGTCTCTCCCGTGGCTGTAGCTCGGCTCAGTTGCTGTTGGTCCCTCAGGGCTGGGAATGGCCGGGCCCAGGCCAGGCCCGGTGGGACACAGGTGGGTGCTCTTCTTGCCCTTTGGGGTGTTTAGTCCAGAGAAGGTTCAAACAGTGCCAAGGAAAAGGGAAAAAAAAAACACAGTCCTGAGAACTTCTCTGCCTCAGCCAGCCAAAAAAACTAACAAAAAGCAAAGGAGAGCTCTCTTCTGCTGTCCACACTGCAGACAGCACAGGCCGTGTGCGAAGAAAAGCTGAAAACTCTGATCTTTATGTTTAGAAAACAACCACTTCAGACATTCCACTGCTTCTCCTTCACTCTTAGATCCTGTTTTAAAGATGCAAAACTTATTTCTGAGCTAAACATACGAATACAATTCATCATCAACCCATGGACAACATGCAAGAATGGATTTGGGCTCTACAAAAATGAAATTCAAGAGAAAAAGAAATCTGGGTTTGGAACAAATTCAGAATAAAACAAATGCCTTGAAAAAAATGGGCATGAAAGGAGACTAAGGCTTTTGAGAATCACACAGATCATATGGCTTTAAATACAAATTTGTCCCACTTCAGTGCTTTGCTGAAACCAAGAAATACCATTAGGTCCTTGGTGAATATATCTATTACAGGTTCTACAGCATGTTTAACACATTTATAGTTAAGGATGTTTTTATATGTATGATTTTTTATTTACTATTTACTTTTTAAATTTTTCTATACTTTTTTTTTCTATTTGTATGTGTTGATTTCTGGCCCCACAAACTGTCTCTTGAACTCATTGAAACACTTTTCCAGTTTTTTTCCACCACCTGGTTAATAGGTGTGCCATTCACAACATCTATACAGTTAACTTCTGTTATTTTTCCATTGAGAAAGAAACTAATACAAAAAACACCTCCCTTAAATCTGTAGCAATTTTTTCACAATATTCTTAAAAAATTTTATATTACCTATAGAGAGATAGACTTACTAAATGCTGACCTTTTCTTCTGTTTTCACAGCTGCAGAGTCCAAGAGCTTAAAAGCAGACTTGATTGAAGTTACATCAGGTCCAACAGGGCAAAAGGCTGAGTAGCCTATGGACTATTCCACTTAAGCTGATTATAATTTTAATGTTTTTCCTTATGGTAGTACTTCATAAAATAGTTCATCATGTTAATTTTAATGAAGACAGCAGGTATGTATCAGAGGGAGCTGACAGTGGGTCTGTGAACCAGACGAAGGAGTTAACAAGGAGAAGAGGAAAAGGTTGTTGACATGGAAACTGAGGAAACAGAAGACAACAAAAGACACCTTCGGGGAGAAAATAGGAGTTTATCTGTGATCAAGAAACCCTGTGAATGCTTTCCCAAAACGGCGATTGTACCAATGAACACATATGGGGCTGATTTGATGCAACCAATAAGGGTGACGCATGTTTGGGGGAGAGATGTGTAAAAAGGGATACATGGGAACAATAAAAAAAGTCTACTTGGAGTCTGTCTCATCTTGTTCTTTGTTTGTGTGACCATCCCGACTGCAACAGGGATTCTCATTAAAATATCAGTCTTACTCACAGTGTATCAGGAGATAAAATGCTCCTGCACTCTGGGACAGGGCTGAAATGCAAAGCTCCTGAGCATATTGTTAGAGTTACCTGGGGGGTGACTTGTGGTTCAAAGGACTGAGACTCCAGGGAGAACTCAGGTAGCTCATGCAAGCATAGATAACCAGCCTCCTTAGACTTTCATAATGTATTTTGAAAGCAAAATCTTTAAGACTCAGGCTTGGACAACATCATGTGGAAGCAGCACAAGATCAAAAACCCAGCAGCAAAAACTGGAAAGCGGTGTTTCGTCCTGGTGTGCCAGGAGTGCAGATGGCAATTCTGCCTGCACTCAGAACCTGGTACAGTCAAAAGGGGCTATGAATATTGCATGGCAGGGGAAAATCTCTGTGCATGTTCACTGCTGACTGCTGTGGATACTGACACAAATGTGAATAATCTCTGGACTACTTCACAAAATACAAAATGTGACCAAGGTAAAGCACACAGGAGCATTCCTTTCTCACCAATGCTGGCATTTGTTCTCAGCTATTTGAAACACATGGAGTCACATTTAAAAGAAAAAAAAAACCAAGAATCACAAAAAACCACTTTGCAACAAAAATACAGCTTTATTTAATTTCAACATTTATATTATTTCTAAAGAAAATACGCTGTGTTATATTGGGCATCTCTTAAACCAGCAAGCATATCAAGAAATGGCATATTCATGTGTGTATCTCTGGGATTAATTATGCTAGTACATAAGATTATTTCTTGAAAGAATATTTAATTGTTTTTACTGCCTTGCAACTAGCATACCATAAGCAATATTTTTTTTAATGGTGCTTTAAATAAGACTGGTGCTGTGGATTCCTTCTTAATATAGAAATAGGCTTCAAAATTCAGTTTTAGCTCTTGATCCTAATTTGGGGCTGCAAAAGAAAGATTTTTGCATGAACATAATTTGTCAAAAATACAGATTAGTAAGATGCATAACACACTTTGAGGTTCGCTTCGTTTTCCTAATTTATACAACTTGATGATCTGGCTAACAAATAGAACTCATAGCTTTACAGAAAAAAAAAAACAACCCTAAAGATTCAGCCCCCTCTTTTGTCCTATAGTTGTGGGAGAGACCTGGCAGATCAGATTTATCTTGTGAGAAGGTTGCCTGTCTATGCAGCAGACTTAGGCAAACATTTTTAGGACTTAAATTTTCAGAGCTGTAACTGTTCAAATTCAAGCTAAATCTCTCTCTCTGAAATTTAGACCCACTTCTTTTTCTCCTACTCATAGGAAATCTGGAAAGTAACTAATATCCCTTTATAATAGTCCATTATGAAGAGAGAAACTGCTGTGCCTCTACTCTGTCCTCATTTCTCATCTTCTGTGTGAAGACGCTGGAGCTTTTACATCTTTTCTAAATCTCCCACTTGTTTCCCACATCCTATGCCACTGGTTTTGCACTAATAGTGAAAAAAAAAGAGTAATTACCTTCAGCATATTATAAGCATTCCTTTCAACATCTCCCTGAAAGCATCATCTCTTCTATTCAAACTGTTTTTCCTCCCCTATAATCCTCAGGTTCTCACTTGCAGTATTATTGTCATTGTTTTTCTGTCTGTACCATCCATATTTCTTTGTACGTTTCTTAAATCAATTGTATCACATTTATTTCAAGGCATTCTTGTAATATAAATGATTTTTTTTTTAATTAAAATCTTGGCTTCCATGCTACTTGCAGGTCCTCCCAGGCGGGCATTATCTGTAAATTGGGTAAGTCTATCGTCCATGTCATTGAGAAAGTAATTAACAGCAAAGTTTTACAGTGCTAGAGCTAGAAAGCAGCATTCTGAAAGTCTGAGAGAAGTTCTCCCACTTGGGCAGCAAATAACTCTTCTCAGAACCCTGCTTTCCAATCAAGTACCTATCTCCCTTATGTGAATTTAATTTAGTCCATATCTGCTCTGCTTGCTTAGGGATGTCACGTGAGACTGCACTGGAGATACACTGTATAAAACACATCCTTGTATCTGCTTTGCTGTCACAGAAGGAAATGAGATCAGCTTGATAGGATTTGTTTCTGATGTGTCCCTGTGCAAATAATCTTATCTTCTTACCATTCTCTAGATGCCCATAAACGTGTTGTTTAATACTTTGTTCCAGTGTCTTGGAAATGTTGTTAGAACCAAATTTTCTGTAATTCTTTACATTTTCCTTTCCTCTTTTGCTTAGATAGAGCATTGGGTTTACCTTTCTCCAGTTTTTTGGGAACTTACTCATCCTGCTAATCACTAGTGTTTGAGAAATTGCTTAGGTTAAGTATTTTAAGGGTAAATTTCATTAGGCTGTTCCATCCTGAATACTCCAATTTACCTCAGTATCCCTTCAGATGTTATTTTCCATTTCTCCCCATGATCGTACTCCCAAATTCTTACTAATAATTGAAATAAACTTTTAGTCATAATTAATCTCTTTTTCTTTTTTTTTGTGAATTCTGAAACAATCAAAGATTAAAAATAAAGGCATTGAAACTTTCAGCCTTTTCAGTATCACCTATTTGCTGACCTCGCTTGCTAAGTTCTACATTAAATCAACTCCCAGCATAGTACAGCATTTGCAGTGTGGTATTGTTTAACTTTGGCAAACCATCCATTTAATGGGTGGTTATGTGTTCAAATATTAAAAAACCCATCTTACTTCCCTGACATCCTTTTACAATCTAATTCCAGACTATACCTCAATTTCTTCCAACCATTTGATTGCATCCCACTTAAAATTAATTCTATTGTTACTTTATTCTGTCATGCTAAGAATTGGAATTATTCTGCATTGGTAATTATTCATAAAAAATCATTCACCAAATATAGCCATCTTGTTATCCAAACACTGAATTCTGTACCTAAAGCATCCTATTATATTTTTAAATAAAATGAGAAAAATTTGATAAAGTGACACCAAAGTAGTTACAGATTCAAATTATGACTTTAATAAAATTTTAAAAAAAATAGTAATACTCACCATTATATCTAAACAGAACCTCTTTCATTGGAAACCTATAGACAAATGAAAATAAAGAGAAAAACAAAGTGAAGAGGAAAATAAAAACTGCAATGTTACGCAGGAAAACTTTTATAAAACTTGTAAAACTTGTAAAACTTGTAAAACTTGTAAAACTTGTAAAACTTCATATAGCACTTCTTTTTTTTTAATCACTGATTTGAAGCACCCTTAATTTACAACTCTGCTTACTGAACAAGGAATGGTTTTTCATGCATAGAAATTCTTGAGGAATTCTCCCGCACACAGCAAATTTCAACAGACAAGCATCAGAGGACATTTCAGATTTACACTGGTTTTCCACTTTCCACTTATTTTTTGAACCTCATACTGGGAGGGCAGATAGAGCATGTGGCCTTCTTTACATTCACATGACATAGGTGTTGCTTGCCTCCCCTTTTTTGGATTTTGTCAGTCTCCTATAATAACCTGGCACCCAAATCAAGGAGTAGGATAGACTACAGGGTGGACCAAAGACTATCTGGGACACTGGTCTGAAAAGATAGCAGTCATCAGTTCAAACTGTCTGTTCCAGGTGGTATTTCAGAGACTGCTAGGGTGACATCTCCATTGGAGATCTGAAGCGTCTGTATGTCCAGGAAGTCTGTGGATGTTCCCAATTTGGAAGGCAAGAGAGACTGACATGCTGAGGGTATGACTCCCATCCTGGAGGGCTTTGCCGGACTGGAGGAAAGGGCTAGCAGAATTCGTGAGCAAAGGCAAATACAAAATCCTGCATGGGGCAGGGGACAAGGAGGGATGGAGGAAGTGAATAACCCATGCAATGGCACAGGACAGTGACTGTCTGACTGACTGACTGACAAGCAGCTCTGCTGAGAGGGATGTAAGGTCTTGCTGACACCCCACTGAATCCAACTGCATCAGCGCAGCCTCGTTGTGATGAAGGATAACCTTTAATACAATTGCATTAATTAGAGCATAGCCAGCAGGCTGAAGGCAGTTATTCCCCTCTGCTGGGCACTAGCCAGGCTGCATCTGGAACATAGTTTCCATTTTTGAGCCCTCACAATAAAAACAGGTTTTTGCTTCATCAAGCAAGCAGAGGAAACCAATGGACAGCTATCAGGATGGTTACAAGTGTTTGTTGATTTCTGGGAAGGATGTGTGAGAGAGGAAGGGTAGCTACAGATAGCAGTTGTTTAACCTAAAGAGTAGATGAAGTGGTGTGGTAGAAAGGTAAATAAATTATAAAAGAAAGGCCTCATAAAATCAGGCCTTGCTCTGCTAAAATAATAGCTAGCTTGTCATTTCTACATGCAGCTAAAGTAGCTTGCATATTCTCATGTGAAAACAGTCTTGGGAATGAGAGTATGCTAACACAACAAACTATTCCTACATGAAAATCAACTGCATGTAAACTAACCAAGAATAGAGAGATTTGATGGACAAGTAAAAACCTTTTACTAACCAATGAGTGAATTGCACACCTTTGGTGAAAGGAATGTATAAAAGGGAAAACATGGCTGAAATAAAAGCTTTTTTCTGCCTTGGAAATTTTTGGTAGGCATTGTGTTGCAACCACCTGTATGGTGACAAAGTGGTATCTATCTTTCTAGCCATTTAAGAAAGATTCAATGACAGTTCAGATTTGCATGGTGAAAGAAAACAAGGCAGCAAGTGGGGAAATTTTAATTAGCCATAAGGAAAAATATTTTATATTGTACTAGTTGTCAAATAGTATAGCTAATTTCAATCAGATTCTATGATTCTAATTACTTAAGTATCACTCAAGTATTGAATAATTAAAAAAACCCTTGATCAGTCCACAGCTATGTTTTAACTAGCTAGCCATGGCAAGTTCTTTTCCTCTAAAACTATTTCTCAGAACTCCTGCCATTCCTTGAAGGGGACCAATAACGACAGCTGTTTCTTAATGCCAGGTAGAAACAGATTCAAATTGCAATTTGAATCATATACTGATATTTCAAGCTTTGTCTTTGTCATTCTTATATTACTACCCTTTCAGACTTTTAAATGCAAACTTATAAAACTAATATATTTACAGTAATTATTTTTATGCAGTCACCCTACAAATAAAATTCTATAAATGCATATAATGGTTTTGCCTTGTTATAGCATGGTGATCTAATATGCCCTTTCAAGTCAGTAGGCTATAACTGAAAGATTTTACTTTAAACAAAAAGATGTGATTGAAGCTGACTAAAGTATTGCCCAAATACCTGTTGCAATATAAATTTCCTGTTGAATATATAAAATCCTAAAGAGAAAAAAAATTAAAACCTTGTTCAGGTATATAGCAACTAGAAAGTTGGCTGATATTAAGAGTTTTTATTTGTGAATTTAGAAGTGTGCATTGTTTGGACTTTCCTTTCTATTTATAAGTATACGAAGGTAACAGTTTACAGTTTCAGTGGCCCATCCCATTCAGAGGTTAAAGAATTTGCCACAGCTAACACCTGAAAATCCCACTTCTTTAGCAAAAACAGTAGTTATTCCTACTTTTAATGTTCATTTTCAGGGTCATTACATTTCCAGGTAAATGAACTGCTGTAACTCTCTAGAGAGAGTTTAGGATTGCAGTTCTTGGCTTGGCCAAAATAAACAAAGGGCAGTGAGACCACTACTCCAGAGAGGAACGGGCAGCAATGTTCTGCCATAGCAGTCTACACCAGCTCTCCACTGTCTAGGGAATAAGGCTGCAAACTTGTGCAAGTTTGAAAGCGAAAAGTGAACAGTGCATCCATGATTTGATGCATGAAGAACCTGTGTTTCTGTCTCCTAAGAAAGCACAAGGGGCAACACCGTCTTTTTCCCCAACACGTCTAGAAATGTGCCAAATGGAAAAAGTAGTTGCTTGCATAAAATTGACCTTTGGGTGGGAGTGTTTCCAGTAGAATCCCCTCTACTTCCGTTAGGTATATATCACAACCCTCTCTCTGCTTTGACAAGTTGGAATCTTCTTTACAAATTAAAAATGTATTGAGCAGTATGCAAGAGCTGAATCATTACAGAATAATTCAGGGTCCAGTGAGGAGGGTGTTTAACTGGAAGAACACCACTTTGCTGTGATAATGTTATTTAGGTTGGAATTTTTGTTTAAAGTAAAACATGTAAAACCCTTTACATAAATTCTATAGTGCAAGGACTTTTTCATAAAATGGGTATATTGTACTCTTATATGTAGAATCTATCAATGATTAATGCTATTGTTGACTTCTGAGCAGCAACACTCCTTAAGTAAATAAAGACTAAGAGCAATGTATAACAGAACTTTGAACCTTATTGATGTTTTCACAGAATTTCAAATTTCAAGAACTTTTGCTACTTTGCAGAAAAGACGGTCGGTAAAACCCTGTCATAACTGAAGTTGATAGAATCAGCTTTCTCTCATGGAGTCATTTTATGAATGTTGACTTTAGAAATGCTATTGATTTCTCAAGTAAATACTTCAGATCTTTCATGAACAACAAACAGATAAAATTGAGTAATTACTCAACTGCAGTAAAAGATTACATGGACCTGAAGTAATTGTATTGATAACTGTAATTAGTAATTTATTAGTAATTGTAATTGTAGAGTTGAGCTTTTGTAACTCATAGATGAACAAGGGTAATGAGGACATACTTTTAGCCCCTGCATACAATGGATTTTTTTCAGATTATACATATGCCCTATGTTCTCTCTAAAGGTTCTGACTCAGTAAAATTCTGAGACTGATTATAACACCATTCACACATCATAGCCTGGGCAAACATCAGCTTTACTTGAAAGACAGGTATCAGAAATTATTGGCATATTTCTTGGTTATGTTTCAAAGAGTACCCTTCAGAACTCTTCCATTTAAAATGCACTGGAGGACTTCATAAGGAGGAGAATATCACTTATTTATTTTCTTACTTTCAAAGAGATTACTTGGTACATGCCATAATAGAATGATGCTAAAATGACATGAACTGTATTCTTCTGAATACAAAGGAACCTCCATTTTGTTTGTTTGTTGTTTTTTTAATGTTATTTCCAGTAAATACTTTGCTTTAAGGAAAACAAATTATATAGGAGATATAAATTACTAAGAAGAAACTAGCATTAAATTTCCCCTCTCACTCCTTCCTAAAGGTGTTTACATTTCACAGAACATCCGCCGATCCATTTGTTTGGTTATTTTAATTGCACAAATCACACTTACTTTCTCATTCAGAGGGAGGAACATTGCAGGAGAAGTTAAGTATGAGCCTACATATAACTTTAGATAAAGAGCGAAGATAATAATTTAGATAATATAGGAGAGTGATCTAAGGGTCTTATGAGAGCAGTAAGAGTAATATTGGCTTATGACTTGGCAGATTTTTTCCTAATCAGTTCATCATCCAAACAGAATTCACTGATAAAAAAAAGACATATTAAATCAGGTGAGGATTTGTGGGTTATGAAACTCATAAGGTGGAAATTCAGCATAAACTGTTCCTAGAGTCAAAATAGGTTCCCAAATAAAAGGAACAATGCAGGTGCCTGAAAGATGTTGTAATTTTAAAAATCATCAACCAAGACCTGACTTGCTTTTTTAATGCACTGGAAAGGGAAAGCTTTATAACATATCATTCTGAAAACCCATCCACATAAAAGAAAACATGGTAAAAATATGTTTGTTTTTCAGAGACAGCTCAACAATTTATATCCAAAAATCCACTACCCTCAAGTCAGCTAAGAAGACTGTCCCAAACAACTTGAGCTGCTCCTAGTTCTGTGTTGCTCTTCTGTCTGTCTCCAAGACAGCATAAATATCGACCTCCTTCTGAGTATCAGTGCTGTATATTTCCATTTCAAGCAATAGATTTCAAGAGAAACAGATGCCTTTGTTCAGTCCTTCTTGACTGAGAATGAGAAAAGGGGATTATCTAGATTCATTTGTGTCTTCTCTGACACCAATTAAACATACAGATTGCTCAGCCTCCACTTTGTCAGCATGATGCACCCTGGCCACCTCCTCCTGCTAAAAATGACATTAAAAATTAGGGAAACTATTAGGTCATTTGTTCTGTACAAGTGAGTTGAAGAGTACCATAAAAAATGTTCTCTTTCATTTGTAATAGAGAAAATAGTAAAGGTGTCATCCCTTGATGTTACTTTCCAAGCAGCTTGTTGGCCTGACACAATTCTTCCTGATATTTCCACACGGACTAGAGTCCACTTGCATAGTCATAGTTGCAAAATACACATTAGTGACAGGCCCCAGGGAACCAGCACAAATAGTCAGCTTGCTCAGCTGTACAAAATGATATCTGACACTTTTTTTTAACTTTAAAGCTAATTATTTTTCTCTAGCTAATTTATTGTAAGTCATCCAATAAGATGTTAATCAAGGAAATACAAAGCATACTGATAACAGCACTAATAAATCTTCTTTCCCATCTATTGTTTTTGGTCTTTACAAATGCAACCACAGTTTCATCAAATATAGTTGTTCTATAGGTCATGGTACAAATTTTCACACTGTTATAGTACACTTAAGCTTTTTTAAAAAATGTGGATAGAAATTCTGTTCAAATTACTTGTTTAAAATCTAAGGGAATTTTTAGAAAATTATAATATATTTTATCTGCCTTGGAACAGACCAAGTTGGTCTCTAACCAAAGGAATTCTGCACTTTTTTTTGTGTCTGACTTTGTCAGTAGCAGGTCCTTCAATTTCTGAACTGATCATAGTAATGTATCAGTTAAATTTTCTTGTCTCTTAGAGAATTCTCTTTGAAAATACCTGTCTTTCTGTTAGATTCACAAAATTCTTCCTCAATATGCAAATTGTAAAGCAGAAGGATGAGAGACAAGGATCTAGATGTTTGCTTCCCTCTATTTTGAAATACAGGAAAATCAAATGCAGCATCAGAGGCTGCAAATATATATACACACTTATACAAACACACATGCATACATACATGTGTATATATGCACCTTTTAGGGCTCCTAGTGCACTTCAAATCTGCTTAATCTCAAAAAAAATTTATCCTCAGAATTATGTAGTCCCTCTCACTGCCCTCTAATGATATACCATTATTTCAAAAATATTTCTGAAACTTTACAGCTGAGATGGAAAAACACAACCTATCTGAGAAGATCTCAAAGACATTCTTGGTCTAACTTCACTTTGTGAGGGCATTTTGGGTCTTTCTTTGAATAGTTCCATAGCAGACACTGCTTTTGAGAGAATCAAGACGTGACTCTTGGGAGACAGAGGAAAGGGGATTGATGGTGTAGAAACAAGCAGAAATGTCAAAGGTAAGGAACAAAGGAGGAGATTTGATGGGCTGTGATGGAGAGTCAAGCAAAAAATGACCAAGAAATAGCTCCAAGTCCCTGACACTCTGTGCAGAGAGGCCAGGGATGCACATGAGAATAAGAGGCTACAGTCATGCCTATATGCTCCTGGTGCAGAACTGCAGTCTGTTGATCCACCCAACAAGTGAGATATCAACCTCTTTTCATTTTTATCTTTCCTTCCCCCCTCCTTTTTTTTTACCCAGTGGAAACTGAGATAAACTGTGAGGATATATTGATATGTTGTCAACAAACTCAGAATTCAGGCAAATCCTCCACTTCCAAAATGTGACGGGCTTGACCCTAAAACTCCCACAATATTTTTCAAAACTAAAAGGAAGTTACTTATTTAGTAGAAATTATTGGCAAGCATCTTTTTGGTTTGTTTAAATTATCATGTTGCTGCTTTCAGATAAACTAGAATCTAACTTTAAAATAATAAATTAAGCTATTTATAAATATATAGCCTATCTGTATCTTTACATTCATTAAAAACCCAGTGAAATTAATTGTGAGAAAGCATCTGGTAAAAGAGGTCTTGGTAGTAAAAAATTCATTTTTGTGTCATAAATGCTATTATTGTGTCATACTGCTATTATTAGTAATTAGTTATGCCTTCATAGGTGAATTTCTAAAACAGTATTGAAAATGTCCTGTAATGAACAATGTCCTATTACATTCCAAAGCTAGAGTAAAGAGTGTGATAGTTAATTGAATTACATATGTTTATTTCAACATTGAGGCTATAATTCATCTTCATGCTCATGATCTTGTTGGAAAAAAGGACTTGCCAGTGCCAGCTGAACCTTTTTAATTTTCTATATGCTCTGTCTCAAGACAAAATTGATAATGATTACAGACTGCTTCTTTTCTCGCTGAATTGGTTGAATTGTCTAGGACCACTATGGTCCTAGAATTTAGACATATAAATGTAGTAGGGAATTGGCCACTGAATTTAGACTTCAAGGAAAATTTTTATCCTTCTTCAAAGTAAAAAAACTGGCACTGAATTTTTATACTGGGCAAACTTGAATCATGTTCAATGTTTTCTTCTCTGTCTTCTATGAAATTCTCAGAAACTAATTCTCCTACGTGCTTCTGGCAGCTGTTGTAGTACTTGATATTTAAAACAGAAGCTATATCAGTGACTGAAAATTGTGGAATGTATTCTTTAAATATGGCTGTATAATTTAACAAACAGCATAATTTAACCATTCCCACTTGTTAACATCCCAACAGCACATATAAGGAACCTGAAGCATAAATGTTACTGTTATTTCAAATTCACATAAGCAACACAGTTGGCAAGACAGCTCTGACGTTCTTTTCTTCATTGATCATTTAGAGCAATTAATGTTTATGTAGTCTCTGCACTGGAAAAAAAGCAGGTTTGGAAGCTCAGCACATTTTTACTGATCAAGCTTACATGGGCTATGCAAATAAAAGATAAAGCTAGCATGCAAATGCTAAAACCCATCAAATATCAACTGATTACCTCCTTGGAGATGAACATCTCATTTTCTGGAATAGGCACCATGGAAAGACTGGGCTGCCGAGCCAAGATGTCACAGGTTGGGGAGAGCATGAGGTTAAACAAAGAAAAAAGAAATCCATTATCAGTTCAATTTCTATTTAAAATATCACTAAAACTTAAAATTACAGCAAATAAGTATACTAAGAAATACTAAGGATAGCAAGGCAATGAGATCTGTGTTCAGCAGACCCTTATTACTCCCTGTCCATATTAAAATCTATTTCAAGGTATGGCCTCTTTTCTGTTATATTATATTCTCATAATTAAAAGGGTGGGGAAGGGATAAATCCCTTTTGAATTTCAAAGAGGTGTCTCAAGTAAAAATTACAGAAAAAGCACCTACTTTTATAATACATTTAGTATGAGATAATGCATATAAAGTTATTTAAAATTGCAGCCATATTTCTGTCACTTTGAATATCTGTCTTCTCAAATCTCCTCCGAAAGATCTTTCCTTAATCTGAAATTCCATAGACATAAATAATACAAACACTTCACTAAAAAATGCTGTATAACAGTAATTAGTATGTGCAGAAAACTGTTTTCAATCTTGGTAAGTTTCCAGCATTTTGACTATTTATCTTATATCTGAGTAGTGAAGTTTGATGGCTGTGGCTCAAGTGAAGAGCCACACCAACTTCAATGAGATTTTAATTAGAATGAAGGTAAATAGATCAGTTGGAGTTTATAAAGGCAGTTTTAAGATCATAAGCTTGTGACATTTTCTTATAGAGTGACATAGAGTCATTGTCTTTAAAGAAAAGGTTGCTGAAAGTTTTGGGATTCGGGTGTTTGAGAATTCTCTAAAAGACTGGAAGAAGCCTGCTATTTTCAGTGTATCAAAGGCATTAATTTGTTTTGGCATTTAGATCAAATAGTAAATCAGCAAATCACGTGTTGCTTAAAAATATTGCTCTTCTAAGAAAATTGATTTTTACACTGTGCTTTTTGAGAAGCAAAACTGATCTGTTAAACTATCCCTCTACACAAAGAAATATACTGAAGTGGAATATACTCTGATTTTCTGCAATTATTTTATGGTTGTGTTATATATTTCTCTCTTCCTTTGTCAATTTGTTCTGATTCCTTTCCAGAGAAGCAGAAATCTACTTTAGCCACAACAGAAGCTTTGAACCATTTAACTTCTTTTTTTTATTATTATTATTCCCAAAAATGAAAAGGCAAAGGAATAATTTGAGGGAACAAGATTATTTGTTCAGTAGATTTTTAGTAAATTAATAAATTTAGGCAAAAGAAGGGTAAGGAAGGGTTAAGGGGCCTAGATCCTCTCAGTGGCAACATCTCTCCCTCTGATATTGCTGTGGCTCCCAATGTCAATCATGCCAAGGCATCCCCCAGACCTTACACCACCCCCTGCTGCAGCACACACAGGAGGTGTTTGATGGTCTGTGTGGAACAGAAGTTCTGCTTCCAAACTCAGTATCCTATGGTTACCAAGGCTGGGCAATCCTTGATGACACACAGGTACAAAGTCCTAGCAACACCTGTGGCATCTTAGCAAGTGTATTCCATCGAAAGAAACCCTAGAGTTGAGATATTCGTTGCCTTATCAGAATATGCCACGTCTGTATCCCAGGCAAAGTAAGAAGGGTCAGCCACAAAGAGAAGAAGGAAAGTATTGTTCATATGCTGTTCACTTTCTGATGTACAGCTGAGCCCTCTGAGAAGAATTCTCCACTGCTCACAAGAAAGTCACCCAGTCAGGCAGCAACTTGAGAATGGAACAGCTTTTTCTCAAATTGCACAGAGAGCAAATCAACGAAAAATGCACTTCTATTGTGTTATCTCATCCTGGCCTTTCTTGCTGGTATTCACTGCCTGCCCTGTTGACCTGAAATGCCCCACTGCGTCATGATTCTGCCTTACCTTTTTTCTTGAATACAAGGTCTCAAGTCCGTCCTTAGACCTGACAAAACTAATTACCTTTCTTTGTCCAATAAATATATTTCCTTCCCTTCTTTTGATAACATCCTCTTTCCAAACTAAAGAGTCAAACATATGACAGTCTCCATAGAGGGGAAAATTATTTATATTTTCTGGAGAGGCTCTTAATATTAATTATTTTGGAGAGATTTAATTAAAAGGTGAGGAATTCACCAATTAATAACAAAAAAAAAATAGCTAGTGAATAAAATAGTCCTCTCTGTTTCCACAAGGCTTCTCTGACCAAATACCCTTGAAGTTATAGAAGAGTTTATGCATTCCACTAATCATGTGGGTCTAGTCTTAAGGAAGTCACATATGGCTCATTTATAAAGAATTTTAAGTAGAACTTCAGTGAATATTGAACACATAAGCCAAGTGCTGCACCCTTTTGCTGCTTAAATAACACTTAGTCTTGCAGGTCCTTGAAAGGAAGGAGTTTGGATCTTGCCTGAAATCACATAATTCTGCCTCTGCCAGCTGCAAAGCAAACAAATGCCTTGGCCTGGGTGACTTCATCCCAAAGACCTGGAGGCTGATTATCTGTGTTATTTTCACCAAGTGTCAGAATAAACCAAAATGTGTCTGCCTTGCTGTAGGAAATGTCCTACACCTGTTCTGAGTTTAACCAAAAGGCTGCAGAATCTTGTTCTTTCCTTCCTGTTTTTTCCTTCAAAATATCATTTTTTTGTGTTCTTAACTGCACATGACACAGTCAACTTAAAAGTACCAGAACATGAAGCAGGCAGAATAAAGCTGGACCAGCCCTTTCTTACTAGACATTGTGTGACTATCACTCCTCAGAGTCATATAGGAATGTGCTTGTGTTCACCAGATCTGAGGTGTAAATGCAACAAGGACTCTGTACTTTTTATGGGTGTGTAGCCCCAGCAAGACCTCATCAAACTCTGTCACTGGCATTCTTTCATCTTCAGGTCAAAGCAGCTGGCAAGAAGCCCTATCTCCTATGCAAATGTGAAAATATCGTGTCTGTTCATGGTGGGAGATGAATATTGCTTTTATAATTACTACTCTCTTTTCCTTTGACAGTTACAAAATTCTGCATTACTCTTACAAGGTTACTCAACAATTTTTAAATTTTCCAGATGGTACTCAGATTTCTCTTAATGTGGGATTTTTTCTTTATTATTTGTAAGAACAGTGAAAGAGCAAACTAGAAAAATCTGCATTTCTGGCTGCAAAATTGTACTGAGGAGAGCAGAGTATCTTTACAGTACACAAGTATCAGCAGCATGTAACTTCAAAGAGAAATTCTACACCTGCCCAAAATAACCTCTTACAGACTAAGACAAGGCTTAGAAAGAAGTGGTTATATAATATCTTCATTAGACCTTTGCTCATTTAGTTCTATAATCAGCAAGACATATTTGCCTTTGAAAGGTCAGTTGATCTTTCTTGTGCTGTGAATCATGGCTGCCTCTGAACTAATATAAAGCTTTCTGAACTGTTCTGAGTTCAAGAAGCTTTTCATAAATCTAAGTTGCTCTCTGGAGGGTCTGCAACCTTTGCTAATTGAGGCACTGTCTTAAAACTGGAACCAGTGAGAGATAACACACATAGGAAGTGAGAATATTTCAACTATAGTAACCAGAGAACATTCACATTTACACTACTCTGTCAAGCCTTTAATCCTCTTTGAAAATAAATTAGGCACTCTAGATCCTTATTAAACATAGATACATTCCTTCACAACAGGAAAAACGGCTGATTTCTCAAAGACTAAAAACATTCATTTAACATACAACAAGCAAATATTTTAATAAAACAGTTTTATGTCTCTCCACTTTATCTGAGTGATAATGAACATGAAATACTCAGTACCAACAAATGGTAAAGCACTCACAGCAGCAGAGTAAGTAATACTTTCAACTAAGGGGAAAGAAAAAAATATAATGTAAAGGGGCAATTTATGATTATAATGTCTCTAGTCTCTTTGAAGTGACACATTATAAAATCTATTTCAAAGTTTCATTCCTTAAGCATCAAATTCTTTTTCACCTTGTAACTCTATGAAAAGGAAAAGTTAAGTAGAAACAGCAATCACAATATAGATTTACGATCTGCCTTCAGACTTATGCAGTAAAACATTCTGACAGACTTGCAAATCCTTATTATAGGCTACTGTAGCTGTGTCTTTTTGTTTTGAAGGTTTTAAAGCTCTTTCTAGGTACTGACAAAAAGAAACAACAGTGATGCAAGCATGGTTTCCTGAAAGGCTCTTGCCAGACACAGGCCCAGAGGACCCCAGAGTGCAGTGAGATTGAGAGATTTGAATCTAAACAGAATGAATCATAAAACCATAGAAAGGTTTGGTTTGGAAGGGACTTTAAAATCACCCAGTTCTCATCCCTTTGCCATGGGCAGAAACACCTTCTACGAGAGCAGCTTGCTCAAATCATCATCCAACCCAGCTTGAGCACTTCCAGGGATGGGACACCCACAGATTCGCTGGGCAACCTAATACCAGAGAATACCAGAGGCTGGAAGAGTTACAGGGCTTTGCAGTAAGTAAGGAGTCTTTATCTATAAGTGGAATGGGAGGGAGATGCATGCAAGCCCAGCAGTCCATCAATTTTCCTCGGGCTGCTTTTTCCCAGATGGAGTTTAACTTCACATGCAAGCCAGTTCATGATAGATTTGACTGAGGGTTTTCTGCCAAAATTAATTTTCAATGGAAAATACTGGCAACAGAAGAAAACCAAACAAACAAACTGAAGCTTTCTGCAAAACATTCTGATTTCTTTTGCAAATTCTTGCTAGTAATTTAGAAAATTAAAATGAAGTATTTAATTGCAAGAAAACCCATCTGTAACAATAATATTGTGTTTTCTGTCTTGGATGTTTCATTTTGGTCACTTCCATGAAATATTAAGATGCATTTCACGATCTACTTTGTGGTAATCATGTTAAGGGCCTCTATTTTCTGCTGCAGGCTAATGAAGCACTGCAGTTGCTTGCAGGGCTGATTTCACTATTGGTGATTATGGGAGCTGGTGGCCAGCAAGGATTTCAGACCCATGATGAAAACTTGAGGCATGAGAACCACAACCTGCACATCCATAGGGTGAGGCAGCGGAGACAAACCTCTTATAATCACATGGATTAGAGCTATCTGCTTTGAGCTAGTTCATGTAACCTAAAGGATGCATATTGGTTTCTGGAGTATTCAAATGCTTTCAAAATTGAATCTGTATTGGAAAGAAAATGTCAGAATTTCCAACAACATAAGTATTTGAAATTTCCCTCAGTATTTTGACTGAACTATTTACAGACTCATGTAAATAGAGTCACTGCTTAGATGCTTCCTGTCCAAGGAAGGGGCTAATTTCTAATTGAATGAAAACATATAAAGAACTATAACTGCTTTCCAGGTGACACTGTGAAATGAAGTGTATTTAGTTTTCAGAGCTATCCCCTTTATATAACATATTTTATTACCAAATTTGCTGCTAAACTGAAAAATCTCTGCTTTCTGAGAAAGCTTTTGATGAAAGAGATCTTTTACCTTAGCTACTTTAAGTTCAAACCAGAAACTTTGAATGAATCTTCAAGAGTGCACATCTTGTCACCTATGTAATTGTCATCTATTATATAGAAATTTGCATTAAGATCATATTCTACCCATAATATAACTACAAAAATTATACCTAGTGTTTAACTGAGAAAAAGAAAAACCTAGTTTAAAACATCTCTGTAAATCAGTAAATACTGACTTCTTGAATTCAAGATCTGAGTACATCTTTGGAATTTCACTAGAACTAGTTACATTTCATGCTTTTATCTAACATAACTGAAATTGGAGGGAATTAAGACTGTATTTCAGAGTATACATTATGCAAATACTTGCAATAAAAATGTCTGTATAGCCCTGGGTGTTTTGGGGTTTCCTTTAATTATGATTTTCTTTTTCCTTCAGGCCTTGTTTTTTTCATAATCTTCAATAAAAAGTGTACAAATATAATTTTTATTTCTCATACAGGTTTCATACACACCAAATCTGGTTTGGCATTCTTCACTCAATTACATATTTCTGCTAATGATGTTGATAACAGCCTTTGCCTCTGGGTTGCTTCTGTTCTCAGAAGCGAGTTGTTAGCCAGGGCCAGAATCTCTATTCTATATAGAAATAATATAATTATGGGAATTTTATTGTATAAAAAATGTCTGACTAAAATCCACTATGCAGAAGACTAGATGCCATCACCCTCGAAAGCCAGATATAAGCATGAACTCAAATGTTATTATGTAGAAGCTTCTAAGAATGAAGACAAAGCATTTTAAAGTGCCATTTGGTGCTCAAGACTGGTTTAATCTGTCCCAACAGAGACTGCCTGTATAAAGGAAAAGGCAGGAAGGAACAGAAGAGGCTGTAACTATGTTTCAAGAGGAAACTTGAACACTCCTGGTGTTTCCACCGGGAAGCACATTTTGGTTTCCAAGCACAGAAAGTGTCTGCTGGGGCTTGATCCTATTGCATTTACAATAATTTTAAAGGAACAGAGGCAAACCAAAGAAATGCCAGAGTCCTACCATCAGCAGCTTCTCCTACTGGAAACAGGATAGAAAGGCTCTCACACTTGTCTAGCTGCCCAAGCCAAAAGCAGTGACACAGTAATGAGTTCCTTTCTCTTTCGTTGGAAGAGCTGTCTCCAGAGGAATGGGTAGCTGAGGCCATGACAGGTGGTGCCAGACTCAGGACACCTCCATGCTCTCTGCATGTTCCAGGGTCTCCTGTTGAGCCTAAGATACCTTCAAGTTCTGTTACTAATTCAAAGGCTTTGAAGAAAGTAAAGTTTAGAAAATCATGATCTTTCTAAAAAGTGCTTCGAGAGAAACATTGTTCTTTAAAGATGAGCTGAGCAGGAGCTCTACATGCATATTCTGAAGGCATTATCAAACCAAGTCAAAAGTAATAGAAATGTCGTCTAAATACAATAGCATTAAAATAAACCATTAAGCCAAAGAAATGTTATAAAAATAATATACAAAGAAGACACAACAATATTAATCATTAACATTTTCCCACCGAGGTGGTCCAATTTGTAGCTCAGCGCTAATGAACTGACTTGTTTACCTCTAATATCTTTTTCTTCATCAAAGTAATTTTTCTGGGTCACAGATAGTAGATTGATCAACCAGAACACACCTACACAAGTGCAATATTTAAAAAACAAAGTTCAAAAGAGAGAAAGAAACTGTCTTCCAGAAAATAAAAGTTGTTGGGAAGATGTCTGGGGGAAAAGTGCTTTTCCATGGCAACACTGAAAAGCTGCCATATTCACAGGATGTCAGTTCTCACTATGCTACTATTAATCAAACACAAACACCAATGAGTAGGGGATAGGATGATGAAGTAAACACCACAGATTTCATTTAAAAAATAATAAAGATTCTCTTTAAATATTCTGTTTATCTATGAGACTGGAGATCTGCAAGTGATTATGAAAAGTTGACAGTTTTGGCATAACTACATTTAGAGGTTTCAAGAAAATCCCATTTAGACCACTTAGAAAGAAAATTAAATTGGCTTGAGCACAAAGTCGGACATTAAAGAGAACTTGTTCTCTGCTACTGGTATAAGTAATGCCTGACCAGATAGAAATGGTAATTTTTTAACATTACTCACACTGCTAGCAAAAAGGCAGTTCAATCCATTTTCAAAGGCTGTACTGCTAAATATTTAACCAACAGGGAGATTTTCACAGGGGTGTTCATAAATCGATTATTCAGCCCTTGCTGACAGAAAGAAAAGTTTGAAAGTCACTAGGGACTTAGAGGCTGAGGGAGCTACACACCTTCATTTGTTTCCTCTTCACTCAGGCAGGTCATTCCTTTCTCCTTCAAAATAGAGCTGATTTTCTAAAATCTCGTGTCTCTACCCTGACAGGTGTTTACATCTAGAGTGTCTCCTATAAGTCATTGAATCTTATAACAGCATAGATTGGAAGGGCCCAGCCTTTTGAGGGAAAGAGAGCCTAGGTGAGGTTACCTAGCACCCTGTCCAAACACGCCTTAAAAACCACCTGTGGTGGGCACTCTACACATCCCTACAGAGGTGTTCCAGTGATTGGTCCCTCTCACAAAAAATAATCTTTTGTATAACAAGATGAATCCTCTCCTACTGCTAGTTAAACCTATTGTACCTAGTCTTCTCCATGTGGGTCCCTGGGAAGAGAAAGTCTCTGCCCTCTCCATAATTATTTTTTAAGTACTGAGATCTTGTGAGGAGGTTCTCCTTGAGCCTTTCTTTCTCCAGGAAGAAAAGACCTAACTCCTTCAGTCTTTCCTAAGAGGGCAGATTCTCCTTCTCTGTCCTCTGATCATATCTGTGGCCATTCCTGGGATTGTCACCAGTCTGTCTGCATCTTTTTTGAACTGTGGAGACCAGAACTGGACACTATCCCAGGTGCAGGGTTGTACTCTTCCACCCTACACAGTTCTCCCCTAAAGACTGGAGGGATTCCCATCAGAGCCATGCTTTGGAGTAAACCACAAAGCTCCACATTTCCTCAGACTCTCTATCACTGCAATGCTTGTATATAATTCCTTTTCCCCGAGTTGTTTCGTTGTAATCAAAAGGAAAAGGAACTTTCTTAATAATAAAACTTTTAACTCATGTAATTATTTGAGTCCAAGGAGTTTGAATAAGAGCAGCAGCACCTGGTGGCTAGGCAATAGAGTGAGGAAGAGAGATAACAAGGAAAGTAAGAACAGAATCAGCTCACTTAAGTGGACAACATTTTTATTTCAAAGGTAACCGGTGCACAGATGTGAGGAGACACAATACCTTGGTTCCTACTGCCTCCTCCTATCAAATCTTAAAACCACATTGTGAAATGATTTGGGACACAGGTTATGTATTTCATCACTTCTAACAGTTATAATCCACAAAAACTGCCCAGTCTATCTTTCAGCTCCATCTGAAAGATAGATTTCATCACCTATGGAGGTTCAGGTACTTCAAAAAAAAGCAATCTGGCACCAAGTCAAGTCTGCCTAAACAACACCACAGTGCCCTTTGAATAAGCATTTCAGATCAATACAGCTGATATGATCTTATATCCTGAGCCAACAAATGACATGATCCTGGTTTTAGGTCCTCCCCATATCCAGTCTCCCTAATGTAAGACACAGGCAATCATTTTTTTTGTTTCCATTTCCCATTTCTGAGGGAACACTTGTTCAAGGTAATTTTTTAACAATAGTGCAGGTGGAAAATAACTCGATTCACTGTGACCTCTTGTCCCTTTTCAATACTGTATTTTTAACATATTAAGAATGGTTACAAGAATTTATACCAGCAGGTTTTGCCCTCTAGTGGAAGGTGAAGCAAAACACAACATTTAATTAAGAATGTCACATTCATAGATTGACCATATGGACTCTGACCACGTGTTTACTGGGTGGCTGGAGAGACAGCAAGCAAATCACTGCATATTATTCCTTATCCTAAAGGAAGAGATGAGGAAAGGGGAAACTCTAGGGAACTATCACAGAAAATAGCCCAGGTTTAATAGAGAAGAAAAAGAAATCCCCATGCAGTCGGGATTTTTTTTACAGAATGGGTCCAACCATTCAAAATTTCAACACTTTATCCTGTGCCTTATGCTGTACTATGTTTTCTGCTACTACAAATATTTATGACAATAAATTAAATAATTTCTCTTTGAAAACATTAATACTTCAGACTTCAGTTGGGTGGTACAGGAAATAATAGGCAAATACTGTTAGAAATTTTATCAGCATATACTGATTCAAATGTTAAATATTGATAATGTGAACAAAATTAATCTTCCTTTTGTTATCAATGAATGTTAATATTATAGACCAAAACAGAAGTATTAAAAAATTCTAACTGATAAATATTTGCGTTTGGGGTGAAAAAAACCTCTGTTTGTATTAAAATAGCCCAGAATTGACATCTGATTATTCTGTTTGTCAAAGAACAGCTGACATGACATACCAAAAAAATTACACTATACTTAGTTATCTTCAGACACCTTTTTCCTGACTTAATTCAATTTCCTATTCAAATATCTGAATTTTTAGCTTTGTATTCATTAACAACAGTAAATACGCATTTTCATTATGAAAATGGTTTTACTGGTCATATGAACTATTTGTTTCATTCATGTGAAGGCCTTCAATGAACCAGGAAACTTATCAAAAATACTTAACTGTAAAATTGTTTCTACCTAAGTGAATATGCCAACTCAGTTCAGTAAAAATTTAAAGAGAACTTTTGTTTAAAAGTTCTCAGATGTGAAAAGGTGCTTTTGTTCAGGCTGTCTCAAGAAAACAATGGAAGGTTGATTTTAGTTTTAGTTTTAGTTCTGGATTATCCCCATAATGGGTAAAATGGTAAAGTCTGTAAATCCCACAGGATGGAGGGGCTTATGTCAAACACTATTGACATTCCTATTAACCTAAACTATGCTTCTAGTATGGAAAGAGAAAGGGATTTCCAAGTATTTCTTTAGAGTCTGACAGCTGATCAACATGTATTCTCTTCAGAGATGATACATTTTTCCAAAGGAGTCTTGACTCCCTGTCAAGTGAGCCTGAAACTAGCGACACATATTTCATTTTCCTCTTTCCCTGAAGAGGAAACCATGACATATCCTAAGGAAACATCAACCGATGCCTGCGTTTTTAACCTCTTTCATGCCAGACAAAATACATCTCAGAGAGGGATAGTGTCTCCTGGCAACAAGGTTTGGTCCTTAGCAGCTAGATTCTGTGTTAGAAAAAGAGGAAATAGAAGGGATGCATCTGAGAGGTTCCAAACAGCATCTTTCATGAAAGGATCATTTTTCCACAACTGATGCTTTTCTAGGGCAGGGGCTCTCTTGAGTTGCTGTAAGTACCTTGTGTCAGCTGCTCATCAAAAATACTTCAGTGAAGGCTAGGACACAATTTTCACCTTCCAAAGCTCATTAACCAGCCCTGTTACCCCCACACCTTGGACTACAGAGATTTTTGTACAACTTCTCCAATGCTGTTTCAAAGAAGATAAAAATGTCAGCGATAACATCATTCTCTTTGTAGTGGCAAGAGAAAACTGCTTGTCGGGATGACAGATAGAGCCACTGGAAAAGTCTGTATTTCTCTCAGATTAGTCTCCCTTCGCTCAATCATCAAGAAAAAGAGAAATACTCCATTGCTTTAGTGTGGGCAAATGTTAAAACTAATCTGAGCATGAGGGGCGAAATAGATTATTCCTGATTTATAGAAGAAATAGTTTAAATGAAGAGAGGAGCCTGTCCTAGCTGGTCTAGAGAAAGCAAGACCAACAAAGCTGTGTCAAGGAAAGGAAAAACTGTGATATCTCCAGGGAAGATTGGACATACAGGCTCATTTAGATGCATCACCCATTGCACTTGCCAGCACTGAATCCTAAAGGCTCAGCTGAATTCTGTCTAGAATTAAAAGGATAACAGCCTACAAAGATTTTGAATCACAGTATCCTTGATGCTCACCTCATTGTACAAAAGCCTGTAAAGGATTCTCATGAACATCACACACGATGGAGGAGAAGTGGCTGAAAGGTTCAGGGTTTGGACAGCCAGTGAGGGAGATGGATGGAGGACACAAAGGGGACTTAGCTGGAGGGATCAGTTTAGTTTGATACAGAGGGTGTAGGAGACCAACCTTCTATGAAAAGAAAAAGAAAAGTAAACAGAAACAAATTAATGGGTGCAAAAAAAGAAGCTTGGTCAGAAAGCAAAGTCTTTGTCTTGCACATTTTCACGTCTCATAGGTCTTGATGGTTAACCAGGAAAGGTATTGAACTTTCATACCAATACAATTGATCTACACTAAGCATCTTCATTGGCATGAAAGTGTATACACAAAAACCTGCAGTAGATGTCTTGTCAAACCAGTTATACTTTGACTAGGGTCCAGTGCATCTCCCTCCTGCAGCTCAACTGGTGCTCAAGGAACAGAAAAGGAAATCCCTAAAGAATCCTGTGCTAGGATAAAATTATCATCTTTGGGAGATTTAATGAAACAGGAACAAAACCAATGTAAAAACAGTGTCTGAAAGGTAAAAAAGACTGCTCTATCTGCATATGAGCAGGAGCATTCCAGGGTTTTTAGCAAGATTCCAACAAGACTTAAGATAGTTAAATCTTAAACCAGCAAAGGCACATACAAAATATATTTTACTGTTCTAAATTGTCAGCAGTTAATAGTGTTTCTGGTTAAGAAAACCCAATATGTATGTTCTTTTTGCACCTAAAGGATAAAATCCTGTTTAACAACAGATTTTCAAAAGATTTGGGATAGAGTCAAGGAGGCACACCCAGGTTTTGGCACACATCTTGCACTTAGATTTTGTCAAGGCTGTTGACACAATACATCCTGGATTCACACCCAGCTGGCTGGCTGTCTAGACTAGAAACTCCACTGTGCTGTGCCTTTGAGCCAAAGAACCAGAAAATTTGTGACAAGAGCTGTGATTAGTTCCAGCAGAAGCTAATGCATCACCCACCAAAAGAGTGAGCATGAGCAAACAGCAGATCAGAGCCCGGCAGCAGCCCAGCCACTTCACCCCAGCCTTGCCTCCTGCTGTGCCTCTTCAAAGGCGCCAGTCCTGCTTCTGTTATTGATAAACCTTTGCAAACTGGTCACACAGGTTCACACCAAATGTAGCTAATATCTCTTTAGTTCATCCTTATCTTTCTTCTTCCATTTCCCAGAGTAATTTATTTTTTAAATGACAAAGGGGTCTGTAAACATTCTTGCTAATAAACATTTGTAAGCATATGAATTGTCTAACATTCATTATGAGTCATTTTATATAATTATGTAAGAAAATGTTGAAAATGCTTAATCTTCTCCCCAAAAAAATTTGTTTCCCCAATTTCAAATTAAAATCTTCATAGAGCTGTCATATCAGCACTGCTACAGAGTCATATTCAGTTTCAGTGTATTTCATGGTTCTTTTTTGAATGAAGAGGAACATAGTTAGAAAATTCCTGGAATCCTACTGAAATGTACTAAGATGAAAAAAGTTCTTTCTCATGATGAGAAAAATACAATCTTCAGTAAAGGCATCTAAAAATGTGGAAAGCTTAATGCTGTTGGATTGGAATCTCAAAAATGTTACACTGTATGTAAAAAGTGTTTGAGGGGTGGATATCCACTAGGTAACAGTCATACCAGTTTATAGGCCCTCAAGGGAGAAAAAAAAAAAGTGGCAGCATAGGCTAATATAAAAAAAAAAAGCCAAAATAAATTGAAGTTTTTCCTTGGTTTATAAATTTTATTGGCACATGAGTGTAAATCTGTATACACTGTGCCCAGAAGACAGATGATGAAAGATATCTATGAGTTGAACTACATCCTTTCCAGATGATCGTTACTAATTTAGATATTTTTTCCTCTGTTAATTACTTTGGATTATCTGCATAAGATCATGTACCTGTTAAAGGAAAAACTATTTATTTCTAAAGGAAATTGACTTTTCCACATAGCAACATTTCTTAACGAAATGAAAAGCAAACAAGCTACTCTCTGGTGTGCAGAAAACAATGTGTTCAACACAAGGATGTGAAGCTGAAGGTCAGCAGTTACAGCTGGCTGCATCATTATGTTTCAAACTGAATGTCACCCACATAGTCACCAGTGCTCAGTGTCACACTGAGAGGTTCAGCAGGACAGGGAGGTACTGTAGAGGTCTAAGAAAAATCAAAAGAGGTAATTTAATAAAGCTGATGCCATCTGGATTCTCATCTACTCTACCCTCCTCAAAGATGCAGTCTGAAAGGGTCTGTCCTTTCAAGATGAGCTACATGAAGGAGAGGCAGCAACCTTAGCTAGAGAGGTTGTTATTGGCAACAGTATTAGAAAGAAAGGAAAATTCAGAGAGAGGGAGAGAATAGAAATCTGAGAGCTGAATCTCACAGCATGATTGGGAAAATCTTCAAAGAAAAACAGGGAAAATCTGTAACAGTATGAGCACTTTGGCCCACAGCCACAGTCAATGCCTGCTAAGTTCTTATCTGAGGACAGATTAGCACCAGCTTCTCCACAGAGAGCAGAATGCCTAGCTCCTAGTTTTAATTCCCTTATATCCCATGGAATAAGCTCTTATATTCCATGAAAGCAGTAAATTTACCCAATTTAGAGGTAATATCGGTAGGAAGAACTCCCCCCTCTTTGGAAGTCAGCCGCCATGCAGCCAAAAATGCTTTTACTGAGAGCAGGTGAAGGGGGAGAATGTGTCATTAGTCTTTACAGACTGAAAAACCCATGGTTAGAGGCAACCAGAGCAATTTTCAAGCTGTTGTCTTGGCACCAAGCCCAGTCAGTGCTGCAGCCCTCCTACAGGCACTAAAACTCCTCAGGGAAGTTTCACAGGTGCTGTAAGATTGTGAACATCCTCACTTGGACATCCAAGTCTCCTCCACCCCTAAGAGATATAATATCAGCACTATGAACTAACTCTGGGAGGCAGGAGCTGAAATTAAGAGCATGTGCTGTCTTGTTCAGCACTTGAGTCTTTTCTCTAGGTGCACATATTATTATTCTATTAATTGTTCTATGGGACAACAACAGGAATCATATAGCCATTTCTCACACAAAAAAAACCAGTTTCTGTTAAGTGAATCCAGCTAAATAGAAGTCATTTCTTCTTTTTTCAGAACAAAGATGCCTTAATAAAGATCTTCTAAAATAACAAGTATTTTACAGCAAGTTGTAATATTACTTAGCTTGGGACAAAAATACCACTTTATCAGTACTATAAAGCATACAACATAATTTGTTTAAATAAAGGAAGCAAAACTGAACTTATTAATTGTGAAATTAACTTTTCCATCTATTAAACACAGTGTAGTATTTCTTTTGTTCATTTTAATATGTTGCTTTTATATAAAATAATTTTGCCTGTTGTCGTAACAACAACAATGTTGGACTTATTGTGCTGTCAGTATCTCAGTAGTATGAAACACAAGTAATTTATAAAGTGTAAGTTGATTGGTTTCCACAGTTAGTTTCAAATGTCATAATGCTTCAAGCTCTGGCAATAACCCCACATTTGTATTTGTCTGAAAAGAAGAATTTTAGGGATTACATAATCGTTTCACCAATAAAACTATAGCCAGCATAATCAGTGTCCAGTCCTGATTAAAAGGGAAGTCTGAACAGTCCTTGCCTTTGGAGGAAGGCTCTGCTGAGGTGGCCTAGGGCAAAAGCTCTCTAGAAACATGTCCAGAAAACTCTCCTGCTCTTTCATCCCTGGAAAACAGCAGCATAGTACCTTGGCTTTCAGTAAGTTAAAGCATGAATAACTCACTATCAACTCACCTGTTGTCACTGAACTCAAATATTCACTGTCAACCTCAAAAATCCGAAGTCAAATTGTAAATCACAATTTTTATTCATTTTTTCTTATATTTTATAAAAAGTCTACCTTCTATGGAAATCTGATACCACCCATATGTGTTGCTGGAACCCCCTCATACTACAATTATTTTCCTCTCTACTGCTGCAGCACTCTTGAGTAGTTCTTGGATTTTTCTACATCAAGTCAGAGCTATGGAGAGGAATGGAAAGAGTTAAAATTAAATTCTTAATTAAATTCTGTTTTAAACTGAAGAAGAGAGGGCTGCCGTTGCTAAAATGTCTAATGTGAGTAGAGAGGCACAGGAGTAAGAGAAATTCAATTAGTACAGTATTTTATTCATATCGTGTCTGACAAGAGAACTATTGGCTTCATTTTACTTCCCTCCAGATGGAAGATTAGGAACATACTGGATAGATTAATAAAAAACTCTTACAGGGACATTCAGACTGTGTATCATATTTAAGGGGTTTTTTCCCAATAATGCACACAAACATAAATGCATGAGGAAAGGCTGTCACAGCCATTTATCTGGAGTTTCTGAGATAATGCCTCATACAGGTCAGCACAGTTCAAGATGAGTTTTTGCAAAGTGATCCTAAGGCAGAAGGCTGTGGGAGAAGAAACCATCTTTGCTGCCCCACGGGCTGCCCATCATGTGTGGTAGAACTGTCCCCTCAGTCTGTGGAGGGATGTGGATATAAACCTGGGGGAGACATGGACCTGGGGGAGATATATAGTAAAATAAACACACTGGCTCCTCTGCAGTCTCCCTTGGAGAGGAAGTTGTGAACCTTGCCCAGTCCTTGCTGTCTTTTCTCTTCAGAGAGGATTCAGGTCTGGGCCACAGATGAAGGAAGCACTTTCCAGTAGATATGATCTAGACATCTGTTTGACAGGGAAGCACAGGATTTCAACCCCTTTTTTTTACAATGTTTCTTACAGATATCATGAAAAGGTCCTCTCCTCATTATACAAGTTTTCACATTACCAAAAAATAATGGCCCTGTAGAAAGCCTAGCTGCCCATCTCAGCTTGGAGACTTTCCTTTAGGAGCCAGGTACCCCTTCAGAAATCATTTAACTTTACAAGAAAAAAAAGAAGAGACAAGGACAAAACAAGGATCTATGTTTATTCCTCCATCCTTAAGGAAACTAGCTAAGGCTACAAAATCTTTCTGACTGAGAGCTACTCACCTGCTCAGTATTTTGATCACTGATTTCTTCAAGGTACTTTTTAAAAGGATTGGGTTGATAGGGCTCCTCCTTTTGCTGTGCACTCTTTCCTTTCACCAGCACAGGACGAATGACACCAGGTTTTGTCTTGACCCATAGCACACCCAGGAGAAAAGAGATGGAGGAAGAATCACATAAAATACCTTACAACTTACAGAATATTTGTTAGACAAGTCAATTCTGGTAGGGCTGTACTGACTATATTTTAAAATTTTTTATTAACGATGTGTTTCACCACCAAAATTATTCAGGTATCATGCTGCCTGGACATACTTCTAATACAGATTGTAGGCAAAAATGCCAAGAGCTGCTTTTGGGCACAGAAATTCATCACTGGCATGTTTATTACTGACAAAAAATATCTACAAAGCTGTCAGACCACAGCTGTGGGTTTTGCCGGCTGGTTTTTTTTTTCTGGCTGTTCAACTGCAGCTTGATAATTTCAAGTCACCCTTTATGCACAGCCACACATCTGCTTTCACACTGGGCTCCTCCAAACAGTAACTGTGAAAAACGGAAGGACAACCTGTGATGTTGTTAACTCACACCCAGGCAGAGCACGTTAGGAAAAGTCTTACTGGGGAATAATACCAGTGATTGTGTGCTGGCTTTTATAAAGTCATAGAGTCACTGAATCAGGTAGGTTGGAAAAGACTCTTACAAACATTGAGTCCCACCATAAACCTAATACTGCCAAGTTCAAAACTAAGCCATATACCTGAGCACTCCATCTACACATCTTCAGAATATTATGTCCAATGAGTAGAAAATTTAAGACAGAGTACCAAAAGTGGAGACATACTATTGATTTCAGGTACTGTAAACGATACAAATGTAGAATAGAATTGTTTGGATTGGAAAAGGCCTCTAAGATAACAGAGTCCCATCAATGACCTACCACCACCAAGTACACCAGTAAACCATATCACTAAGAGTCACATGTATACATCTTTTAAACTCCTCCAGGGATAATGGTTCAACCACTTCCCTGTGCAGCCTGAAGAATTTTTTCTTAATGTTCACTATAAACTTTCCCTGACACAACTTGAGGCCATTTCCTCTTGTCCTATCACTACCTCACTAGAAACTCCTTTCAGGCACTTGTAGAGAGCAATAAAGTCTCCCATGACCTTTCTTTTCTCTAGGCTAGACACACCCAGCTCCCTTAGCCCCTCCTCACAGCACTTCTGCTCCAGACCCTTCCCCAGCTCCACTGCCCTTCCCTGGGCTCTCTCCAGCCCTTCTGTGTGTTTCTCACAGTGAGGAGCCCAGAGCTGGACACAGCTCGCCAGGTGTGGCCTCAGCAGTGCCCAGTACAGGGGGACAATCCCTGCCCTGGTCCTGCTGGTCACTCTATTGCTGGCACAGGCCAGGATGCCACTGACCTTCTTGGCCACCTGGGCTCACTGCTGGTTCATGATCAGCTGCTATTGACCAGATCCTTTCCCACTGGGCAGCTTTCCAGCCACTCCTCCCCTAGCCTGTAGCTCTGTATGGAGTTGTTGTGACCCATATCAGGGCAGGACCCAGCATTCAGCCTTGTTGAACTTGATACAATTGGCCTTAACCCCTCCACCCAGCCTGTCCTGATCCCTCTGTACAGAACCCTCCATCCCAGAAGATCAACACTCAGCTTGCAAACTGGCTGAGGGTGCATTAAATCCACTCATACAGATCATCAATAAAGATACTAAGCAGAACGGGCTTCACTACTGAGCCTTGGGGAGCACCCCTTGTGACCAGCCACCAGCCAGATTTAACTGCATTCACCACCACTCTCTGAGCCTGGCCATCCAGCCAGTTTTTCTCTCCAGCTCCCTCTGAGGTCCCCCTGGCTCAGGAAGCCCCTCTGTATACCCCACTGGAGCGCTCCACTGCCGACCATGCCAGCACTAGAGCCACTCACCTCGGTGACAGAGTGACTGTATCTTTGAGAGTCCAGTTGGAAAATAATCATTTTAGAGAATCTGATCAGCATGGATATACGATACCCATCATTTCAGACAAATTGGATTATTTAATCAAGAAAAAATTCTTTGGTTAGCAACCAGTCAACCCAAAAATTTGAGCACTAACTTCTCATCATGAGAAGTTGTTTTTCTTAATTCTTATAGTAGTGAGAATACAAGTGATTTTGTTTTTAATTCTTACAGTAAAGTCTGAAAAGATGGATTGTGGCATAAACTCCAAGTGGAGGCTTAGGGATAATTTTAAACTAGACATGTTCATTGAGCCAAAAAAGGAAAAAAAGTATGCTTTCTCACTGGAATTTTAAAAGTAGCCAAGTCGAAGATCTATGATTGAATTTAAACTTTCAAGTCAGTTGTATTCTGTTATAAAATATAAAATAAGTGGTCTCTGTCACAACTTGTGTAGGTAACAACAGAACTGCTGTTGAGCTCTTTCTATGGTTGCAGCACAGAGGGGCAGCTTGCCCAGTTGGGACTGAGAAATAAATGTTGTCACAGCTCCCCATCCTCAGTATCCAGCCAGGTATAAAAACGCAGAGAAGAAACTTGAATCACTATTAGATTTATCTATAAAATAAACATGTATACTTAATAACACCATGCTGTCTATCTATAAGAGCAATACACTTCATCAGTCAGACCGGAAAAAGGGAAGCTTACTATGAAAGTAAGCTTAAAATGATGCAGCTGAGATTGCTGGACAGCACGTAAAGTGAGTCATGGATCACCTTAAAACAAGATCTGCAGGCATCCAGCAAGGACAAGGCAAGAGGGATGCCTATTGGAAGGGAGAGTGCAAAAGGTGTTTTGTGCTCTGCTTCTGCCCTGGGAAAGGACAGAGCATAGCCCAGGGTCTGAGGTGAAGGCACCAGAGGCAGGCAGGAACACAATACACCTGGGCAGAGCAAGGCCCAGGGAGCAAAATATCTTCCCTTAGATCTGTGTTTTCTACTCTCCCTTCTCTCCACAGATTGTGGTCCTATCATTTGTCTCATCAAGTAATAAAAATATTCAACTGAAAGCAAAAAAATCAGCCATTAAGTGATACTAATTTTTTTAAGAGTAGTAACTGTCAAGCTGCATCAAAAACCTTTTCATTACAAAGCTGAACTTTTTCAAAGATACAGTGTTTATTTAATGAATTTATAGTCCATAGTTCATTACTGTATTTTTGTAGGATTCACCAAAAGATACTTATTTTTCTATCAACATTTCTGAAAGCATCTGTAAAATATCTGGATTTCATCATAAAGGTAAATATAAATTTAAAAAGAAAGGTACAGTTGTTATCAAGTAATTATTGTGCAGACAAAGGACACATGGCCTTCTGGCATTCCTCCACACCATGTAACTAGGCAATTAAAAGCCTATTGTGGTACCTGAAATCATCAAGGATAAGCTACTCTCCTTGTGTAAGAAACCTCTTCCAAAAGCATGCTGTAGAAATGCTTTTAAGGAAGCATTTTCTAAACAACATCATGTACTCAAGTGCTGACTGAGTCATATGTTTATGTCTGACTCCGCTAACAGAGTGACAGATATCAGCCAGGAACCAGAATTCTAAACACTTTATTAGCACCCTGACAAGCTATATGAAATCTTTGATCCAAAACTAAGAACTTGAACTCTTTCTTTGATGACAAATGTCACAGCTGACATACTGAGAAACAATCTAAAACTACGTTTTGCCAAGGAAACTGTTGGTCTTCCTACAACATCATCAAAAAATGGTAAAGGTTGTTATGGTAGCACTCGGCTGCCATTTTATGTGTACAGAAATTTCAGCAAATTACACAGGGCCAAAGCACAAGTCCCAGAGCTGACCCATAACCAGTGATACTGACTCAGAGCCAGGGCATTCTGTGGCATGGTTTTGGTGCAGGTCAGCAAGTGCACAGTTAGAAATGAGCTACAGGCTGGGCTGGGGTGCCCCTCTATAGGCAACATGGACAGGGCCACTCTCCCTCAGGAACAGAAGGTATTTTCCATGAGAATGAGCCTTGCATAATATCTGCCAGAAAAGCCAGAAGACTGAACGTTAGCAGATTTATGGGCACATTCATCTCTAATTTTCTCTCCTGTTAGTGGTTGCCCCTGAGATCTTGCTGAAACTTGGTGGTTGCATGGTCGCAACCCCATTCCATCAGTAACAGAACAAGGGAGATTTGCTTGGAACTGAAAGAGGACAGGTTTAGATTAGGTATTAGGAAGAAGTTATCTACTGTGAGAGTGGTGAGGCACTGGAACAGGCTGCCCAGAGAAGTTGTGGATGCTCCACCCCTGGTCAGGTTAGATGGAGCTCTCAGCAAAATGGTCTAGGTAAAGGTGTCCCTGTCCACAACAGCAGGGTTGGAACAAGTCACAAATAGAGTGCCTCAGAGATCTGCTTAGGAATCTGGGCTTTGAATTATGGATGCAGATCAAATTAAAAAATAAATATCTGGTAAGGTGAAAAAGTTTGCTGGTTAGGAGACTAAAAATAATGCAAAGAATTACAGAGAGATCTTACAATACAGAGTGAATGAATGATAAAAGGCAGGTGAAACATAACTGAATTCAGCATTGATATATTTCACAGCAAAAAACGAATCTACATCCTAAATTTGCTCATGCTCATGCACCAATGAACTAATTAGCTGAGAAGCCAACTCTCACTACTCAAGAAATATATCTTGACATTATTGTGTACAGTTCTGTGCAAACATTGGCTTGCTGCTCAATACAAGTAAGAAGAACTAAATAAAGTATTATAAATTGTTAAGAAAGGAATAGAAACAGCAACAAAAGACCTTATCACATTCTCATGTAAATAGAAAGTTCTGTATTCAGAGCCATACAAAAGCAGTTTATCGTTTTAGTCTCCCAGTCTCAAAAACAAAAACCTGAAAAAGATATAGAAAAGGGCAAGAAGGATCAGCAGTGATATGGGACAGTATCCATATTTTTCAAAGAGTAACCAAGCAAATTTTAATTTTCTATATGAAACAGGGATGACTGGTAGTGTTAGGTCCAGGTATTATTGTTAATATCTAGAAAAAAATTGATGTTATTTAGAAAGTGAAGAAAGAAAAAATATTTGCTATTCCAGTACAAGAACTGAGGTCAAGTCATAGGTTTAACACAAAGGAATAAAGTACTAATTTGCACCATGCACAATTTAAAAGTAAAGCCTATTGCTAGAGAATGTTATAAAGACCAGAATATAATAAAAATCAAAAAGAAACTGAAAAAACTCATGAAAGAAGATATAGTCAAAGATTGCTAGGAGAAGAAATTGATTCAGGAAGTCCCTAAGATTCCATTACTTGAAATACAAGGGAAAAAATTCTCATCCACATCTCCTTTTTTTCCTAAGCATTCATTAGTGGTCACTGTCACTTGGGCAGGCTCCATGATTTCTCTTCTGACTCTTCTTCAGAAATTTTGGCTCCAACAAGAAGAAATTGTGAAAGAGCTAAAATGGATATCTGATATATAATCTCCCTTTCTTGCTTGATCTTACCCTTGCTTTTCACTTGTTAAAGCAGCTTTGACATAGAGTGTAAGAAGAAAATAGATGCTAGAATATTTTTGCATTTAAACAAAAGTGGAATATTGAAAAAGTCCAAGAAGCAGCAGCTGACTCTAGTGCTGTCATACACCTCAGGATTCAACATGACTCTGTAGTCTGGAATTTGGCCCATGGGCTTACAATTAATGTCAGGATTTATAGCTACTTAAAACAGGCGTGTATTCAGCACAGAAAAAAAACAAAACCAATACAGCTCTGGAGAAGCAATGTAGCTTTGTAAAAATATATTGACTGGAGTTTTTTTCAAAGGACTAAGAAAGCAAATAATTAATAAAAGTTTGTGCTTGTGCAAATTTTGAAAAACAGTGTATCCATATATGTACATACCAGCTGACTCTCAGTTACTGTAGGCACTGATTTGTAAAGGTTGGCCTGCAAAAAAGATGAATATATATAGTATTACATGCAATATCTTTATGATTATAATGATGACAGAAAAAAATCCAAGTACAGCACTAGGCTTAGCTTAGTTACAGAAGCTTTTCCCACTGATGCAATGGCATGAGAGAATATAAATATTTACATTTCCAGTTTATTTCTATATATAATCAAATGCTGGTTAATATTTTAGGGATTCTTTTTTCCAAGTGAAACAGAATTTCCCTTTTTCATCTTGATCTAATCTTGAAATTTAAATCTTATTTTTCTGAGCCTGCCATTGTCTGTTTATTTGCAGCATCAATGTTATTGATATTATGAATAGTACTGGGTTGAGTACCTTCTCAACCTTTTCTCACTTTGCAGTCGGAGAACCAGAACAATCCTACTTAAGCATACGTGTCAATAATATGGACATTCATTTTTCCAGTTAATCAAGAGAAATTCTTATCTAGAGAATCATTGTGTTATTACTAAAAATCAGTGGTATCATCCCTAAAGCAAACAGAGATGCATTATTAAATGATGAATGGAATCATATCAAAAGCCATACATTTCAAAAAGTTCTTAAATTACAACTGCAGTATTTAGTTGTCAGCTATAAACTGAAGATTTGTCAGGTAAAAACTGAAGTTACTTTTCACACATTTTATACACTCCCTTGCTGTTTGCACAATCACTTACATCCTTAAAAGGTTCTGTAGTTCATGAGAAGATAAAAAGTAGCTGAGGCCAAGGCAAATCTATGACATTTTAATTGTTAAATGACAGGTTATTTCAACATACTTCTTACAATCTGCTACTCTATATAACCTACTGAAGTAATTAGCAATATTACCATGTGTGCATACATACACCTTTACATTTGGTGGTTATAAATAATACTTTAGCATTATTCATAAACAAATTTAAGCTCCTCTTTTAACCAAAAATGCCCTCAAAGCAACATTTTGACAAGCGTCTCTATATTAGCTATCATAAATACAAAAAGAAGATAACTCTATGGAAATCCTCTTCTGTGTGCCCTTTCCCTAGTGGCCCGAGGACAAACCACTGCCTGGACTATTAACTGGGGCAGAAACAGCTTTTTTATATCCTACTAAGGAAGCAGAAGAAGAGAGGAGGGAAGACTCTGCTGCAGAGTACAGCAATGGCAGAGTACAGGAGAGGCTGGACCCATCGAGTTTGGGCACCACATCCCAGCCTGGGGACCCCAATCTCTCCTGACACACAAAAAATTCAACACACCTGTACAATTTATAGGAAAGATTAGCCTTCCAATAAACCTCTGTGTTATTCCCAAACATATTTTTAAATATAGGTTTGTTTCATTCATCTAGAAAGTTCTGGTGTAAATGGGAAAGTGTTTGTAAGGGTGATTTTCCATCTCTAGACTTCCCTAAGCTGGATGCCTGAATTTATGGTATTTGTCCATATTCCAGTTTTGGGAGCTGGAGATTTGCACTGGAGTGTTATTAAATACACTCTGTTCTCAAAGACTACCTCTGAAGCACACTCTTTTATTTCATTAAGAAGCTCTCCTCTGATATTCTTCCTAATTAGTATGAGCCAGCACAATCTGTCAAGCAAAAATCACAGTATGGAATAAAATATGCATACTGCCACATTCAGGAAGCAAAATTGAATTGATCAGTCAAGCATTGTGCTGGCATAAAACTGGGAGACCTCTGTTGCTTTGCCAGCTCTGCTTTGATTTGAGGTTCAATAGAAATGCTGAATGATGAATAGTAAGCTCATATTTCTCACCACATGACTAAATGAGTTGCAATAAAATGTGGAACCTGCAGTAGCTGTGTATGCTAGAGAGAATTAAAATGTTTATTGGGTTTAATGTTTCAATAATTGAACAAATGACTCAATATAGATATTTTCATCATATGTTGGAATGTGTGTGTGTATGACAAAAGAGCTTCAATTCATCTAAACTGTGTGTTTTCAGCCAGCTCTGTATCTTGGAAAGAAAAATTTGGATCAACCCCAGATTCTGAAAGATAAACAAGAACTACAGGACTTCTACCAAAGCAAGTCCCCTACAGTGCAGGTTGAGTCCAAAGAAATGCACCCTTCAGCAGCCATAACAAACAGTCTGTTTACCAAACAGCTGAACTCTTGCCCCAGGCTTGAAGGAAACAACAACAAAGAAGTGTGTGAGGGAATTAATTTTAACATCATATTCATTCAGGTAAAATTATCAACAGACACAGCAGTGAAGAGACTCCAGCCAGGATGGATTTACTACAGTGGGAAGACACCTCTAGTCTCAAATGCCAGCTTGTCTGTGCTAGTCAGCATCTATTATCACAAGTAAATGCTTGTTCAGACTCACCCAGGATTGTTTAAGAGCAGAAAAAGTAAGTATTTTTGTATGCAAAGTACAGAGCAATTGTGAAAGTACTTACATATCTGGTTTCACGCCCAGCTGCTCTCTGCAGTGTAGTTGACATCTTGTATAAAAACAAATAGATATATAATCAATATATTTAGTTACTCTGAACAGTAACTCTAAGAGATTTTCAACATTCTGAGAATGTATTAATTGCTGAAATTCAGGAAAACAAGTTTTCCAGAAAGATTCACACCATACATAAAACTAAGGCATATTTTAGTTTTGCTTGCATGTTTATTGTAGAAAATACTTCTTGATCTTACTGCTCAAAATCATTGATCCTGCTCTATTATATTATATGATAACTCTCATAAAAAAAGTTTGTTATTAGATAGCCACAGATATCATTGCCCCATGATATTGAAGTTACATTTGCTCACAAAATACAAAATATTACCTCTCCATGCTTTCATTTGTAAGAATTTGCTATAATTTGACTAATCCATAATAATTCTAAGGTATTTACTCATCATCTCTTTTTACTTCCACATCTATGACCTTCTTTTACCCTCTGTTTAGCACTTTTTGACTTCATTCTGAGATACTCACCACTTTTATCTTGGTGCCTATGCTACATCCTGTTAAGCTCACCTTTTACCCCCCTTTATTTGATTTCATGACTGTTAAAATATGCCTTCCATTCTCAGTTGCCCAAGGAAGTGGTTTTTGGATACTCTAACTCAGCTTGGTGGCAGCATTTTAACAACTCCAGATTCTTTAGGTATTGGTAAACATCCTCAATAACACTGTCTGCCCATCCTTCTCCTGATACCATGTCTGTCCTTCAGCCTCTTGGAGTCCAGTTCACCACTGCATGCTGATTGACAGAAGTAATTTCAAAAACCAAAATTAAATTTGAATTGTATATTCAATATAGCCACTGAGAAATACTGGAGCTGTGCCTTATTCTTGCATGGTGGGCTGGATATTCAGCAGGATATTTTGAATGGATTAACATTTTGACGTGTTCATCTGCCAGAAATTATTTTCCTCCCATTTTTAGTTGGATTTCTGCCATTTTCACTTTTCTATGGCTACAACAAGTAACTTAAATTTTCCTGGAGCCAACTGAATATAAGATCTTCCCTTGGTTAACTGTCCTTCTGGACCCAGAAGGCACATCAGTATAACTTAATGAAAACAGAAGTTAGGAAATAGTGAATTAACCCTGCTTCTCACTACCTATTTCCTAGCCATTCAGGAGAAAAAGATGTGGCAGACATCCTTCTTCTGGAAGTGGTGAGACTTAAAATGAAATCAGAACTTCAGAGGAAGTCCAATTATTAATTTAATACTCCCATTATTTGAAAATAAATAATGAACTTGAAGAAAACCTTATGTTCTGAAGATACTTCTAGCCATCAAAGCTAGAAAAATTGATTGCTTGTTAGTAAGGACACGTGAAGGGGATGAAGTCTGGGAGATGGCCAGAGACCCTGCCACATGGTTGGCAAGGTATGAGAGATCTTTATTCTCTGAAGCCTTAATATACTCTTTCTCCTTCATAATTTATCTCCTTCTGACTTCAGTAAAATGTCCTGCAGCAACAGCTGCACTGACGCCAGGGTTAGAGTTCTATCAGTCCATGTTTTTTTAACCACCAAACACTTTTGATGTTGCATTTCTGAGCTGCAGCTTTGAGTTGCCATTGATTTTACTGTTGCAGCAGTCTCTACTTGTCTACTGATTTTGCCTGCCTTTATAATTACTGGAAAAGAGCCCTTGCTGTGGATATGGGCTTATTCACCTACCTTGCCAACATCTGACTCTGTGCTCATCTGCAGAAAACTTGGAGAAGACTCACACCGGCGCTGAAAAATTATTTTTGACAGAGAATGGACATATTAAAGACAAGGAACAAAAGGAAAGGAATAAAATAAGCCCATTTCTCATTCTGGCGGGTTACCATAGTCAAGGGGTCCTGCAGGACTTGATCAATGACAGCACATAACTCTTCTGTTTGTTGTCTGAGCTGGGCAGGGGAGCACATCTGAAAAGGGAGGATGGATCACTCAGTTAAACTTTGCTTTTTGCTTTCAAATATGGATCTGAGAAATAAATAGCATCACTACCTCTGAATGAGTATCCAAAGCAGTGCCTTCTGTCACACTAGCAGGCCTGGCTGGCTCTTCTAATGCCTGCAATTCAAGAGGCATTGGTGTGATACCAAGTTGAAAATTTTGAAAACCAAACATACACTTTTTCTGATACTCTGTTTCCAAAGGTGGCACTTTCTCTTTCACCATTGAAAGATGGAAAAAAAATAAATTACTGGCCTAGTGGTGTTCTTCCAGTTACCAAAACCTTATTCAGAATGTAAATATGGGTTTACAGAGAAGAGAGCACTCAAGTAGGGTGAATCATCTCCACTTCAGGAAAATCAGAAACTACCAGTTCAAATTGTCTTCTCCTTTGGCAATGTCTCCTCCTTCACAGCAAATGTGACACGGTGAGTGTGCACTGCATGCCACAGAGGTGTTGGGGGCTGCCTGCTGCGTGCCAAGAGAGAGCCATCACCTGAGAGCAGGTGGTCAAGGCAGGGACCCAAACACACAGGAGACCCTTTCTTTTCCTTCAGCAGATGTTTTCTGTAAAATGTGTCTCCTGTTTAAAGAGGATGGCAATTTCACCTTGCAACAAAAATGGTGTTTGCCATTCTTGGGTTTTAGACTGAACTCAGAAATGTATGAAGCAAAATATGTTCTATACTCCATTTGTGATCTCACACCAAGCAGGTATGCAATCTCTCCAAAACAACACAAGCTTCTTGTGTTTGGCTATATTGCTCACTTTCCTATACCATTACTTGGAGCAGGTTTGAGAATAGTGGAAATCAGTTTGCCAATCCCTTCACTTTATAAGGGTCACAAAGCACCCTCAAAAGCCAAAATCCACTGCTCAGTTCCCTTTTCATCTTCATCCAGCATCTGTAAAGCACATTCTCCCTGCCATCACCTGTTTTTGCTTTGAAGTGATTTTCAAATAGACACCATGCTGAGGCCAAAAATTATTCTGGCAGCCTGCTGAAGTGTCTGCTGAAGCTGGACGACAGGGAAGGGAGCTGCAGGGTTTGTGGAGTTTATTTGTTTAACACATTTATGCTTTTTCATTTTGGGTTTTTTTTGGGAGTTTTTTTAAGTATAAGAGAAAAAAAGAGCATTCCAGTAAAGCCCTTTTTCATGCATATGGGATTCTGCATGAATGGAGTGGTCCCACTGAGGTGGGTATGAGGGCTGCCAAATACAGGAGACATATATGAACCTGTGATGGAAATGTCAGGATCTTTAAAAAATAAAAAAGAAAAGAAGCATACTTATTTCTGAGTTTTACTTTGCTGAGCACATTTGATTTCTTTCTTTGTCCAGCTACTGGCAGCATACATCTGTGTACACCTAAGCAAAAAGTCAATGACAATTTACTTTTAATATTATTATAATACCACCCACAAATGATCTTGCACAAAAGCACATTTATAGAACACCATGTCTTCAATTAAAATTAAAAGTAGTTGCTTTCCAAACATTTTTTCCTTCCTCTCTATCTCTTGACAAATGTGTTGGCCTTACAGAGTTGTAGCTCAAAAGGTAAAAAGTAAGTGATTCACTTTGGTACACAGAAATTAATGTAATCTTATCCCAAAACAGACCATGAAAATAAAAATAGTATTTCTCATCTTTGAAGTCTCATCACTGTCTCTCAGCTAGAGTTTCAAAAGGACAGACAGTCCTGTTGAAGAGGAGGGATCAGCCAAAGAGAGCTCAGCACTGCACTCAAATACAGTGCCCCTGGTTCAATAAGCAATAAAATTAAGTAGAAGAGTTATTTCAGTAGCTATTAGGGGCAGGATTGACAAAGAAGCTTGATGTAGAGGGATGATGAGCTTGAATGTGAGTTAGGAAAAAGAAAAACTTATAATCAATCATGAGTTTGGAATGGGGAAATATCTAAGCTTCTCACAACCCCCAAGAAACCATTACGATAATAAACATAATAAAGAGATTGTTAAGAAAAAACCTACATTTTTCTGTTTCATATTCACTTCACCAGAATAGTGGGTGAACAAAATCAAGGATAAGAAACAACTACCCCGAAGACTGGAGGAAATCTTTACAGAGGAATTACAGCTACACCCAAAGACCCTATTCAGAATTAAGACTGGCTAATTTAAGAATCTATCAATTTCAGAAACTGAGTTTACAAATATCTTTCCATTTTGGAGCCTTCGGTGACTAAGGAATTCAGGTGGGCACAGCACCAAGGTTTGTGCTCTCCACAATCCCTCTGAGATACAAACATCATGCAGGAGCCACCCTAGAAAAAGCTGCAGTGTTCTGCCTTTCTGTACCTCTGGGAAAAAAAATTTTAATCTTCAAGCCAATTAATTAAATTTTATTCACTCTTTCACCTCTTTAAGAATGAGTGAGCTCATAGGCTGCTCCTACATTGGCACATTTGGTTATTATTAGAGACAAACTAGGTCTTCTATTTAGTCCTACAACTGTGTAAATTATTGCCTTTCTTTCTTACTAGGAGGTATTTGTCTCTAGCCTTGAGAAACACTTTGAAGTGAACACATAATCTGGATGCAAGAAATTCACCTAGTAAGTCCACACTGGAAGTATTTGGGGAAAATTAAAATCTATTTTTATCAAAATATTCTCAACAAAGTCTTGTCAGAAATGCTGTCTGGGTCCAGAAAGTTCTGACATGCCTAAAAATAGCCAACTGTCCAGCAGTTAGGTCAGTCATCTGAGAGTGAAAAAAATTAGCTTCCAGGTTCCAGGCTGCTGTGTGATTTCAAGGAGCAACCTGTATCTGCATTTGCCATGACTAGTTCCTACAGCAATGGATTTTATAATAATAAAATATATATATTATATATTTTATATAATATATAATAGCTATATATATAGTTATATAATAACAAAGGCAAGAACTTAAAGCTAGGTCTTCAGTGTAGCTAAATGCTGCCATATTTCCTCAGTTGAATTTCTTCCTTTTCATTAAAAAATAAAAAATAAAAACCAATGAAATCCAAAACCCAATGTACCTTCTTTTACCTTTTGCATGCAGAGGTAAACACTATTTTTTTCTATTTTTTCCTTCCACAAGGAGAATATGCTGCACTGCCTATAGTCTGTTTTTGTAAGTGATGGGATGCAATTACCAGGTCTTTGGAATTTTCCAAGTGTAGCAAAATATAGAAAGACTGTTTTACTTTTTCTACATTTACTTAGAATTGAAATTATTGTTGTCTGCTTGTAGTTAGTTGATAAATGCAATCCAGATGAGACAACATTTGCACCTCTTTCATCCATAGCCAGTCACATCTAGTGTTTATCAGAAGACTTGGTAAGTGTGGGATAAGCCTCAGCTGTGAAGTGGGTTTGTTTCATGACACATTCCATCATCCTGGGCTGTAACACTTGTACCACACTTCATCCTCAGTTCAGGTTGAGGGAAGTCAGAGAAGAATATTTGCAGTGCCAAGTCTGTATGTCCATGTTTCATTTCCACCAAAATGATGCTCAGACAAGAGAAATTTACCCCAATCACCATGTAGAGGGGATGTGTAGCTGGACAAATACAGCAAACCCTGCATAGACCTTGCTGTAGACCAAAGACCACTGAATTGTTAAGAGAAGACATTTTTGGTTAGTAAAAGCAAAGCAAACATCAGATTTTGGGTTACACCTCAAATTTTACACAATCCTGAAGATTAATTTGGACTTGTTTTAAGAGACTATTTTCAAGGCCCTTGAAAGAAAGAAGGACTTCATATGCCGCTCCTATATTGGTACATTTGGTTATTACTACGGACAAACAAGGCCCTTTATCACTCTACAACAGCACAAATTATTGCCTTTCTTTCTTAACACAAGGTAAGTTATTATAAAATTATGAATTTTTCTGAAGTTCCTGGAAATAAACTCTTCATCTATCCATTTTGACTGAAAGACATTGTAGTAGATATTGATAAATACAACCTCTAAATAACAAACACATTACTCTTTAAATAATACCCAATTCAGAAGGGAATTTTGATTTAAACTGCGATCACTTCCATATAATTGTAGAACCTACACAAGAGTAACTGCAGAAGGGTGAGTCACTGTCTCAGTGTTAATAAGGCCAGAAGGAATGACAATGCTCACCTAGTATGACGTCTTTAAACCACAGGGCTATCTGGAATATGAGGAGCCAGAAAATTGGCCTGTCTTGATTTTTCAGTTTTTGTGATAAAAAGCCTATTTCAGTCTCTAGCATTTTTCTTCTTAATGGTTAATTAATTCTTTCTGTCAAATTTTTGCCTTATGCCTATATTAAACTCGTTCAGCTTCCTTTTCTGGCCAGTGGATCTTGTCATCTGCTGGGCTGAAGAGTTCAGTATCACAGCCTGTGGACCTGCCTCAAAGCTCTGGGTTTGTGTGGCTGTGATGGCACTGCTGACTGACCCTGGTTATCATCAGCTCGTTATCATCATCATCCTTGCTCAGGCACCGTGGAGCTGTGTCCCTGCTGGCGAGCACATTGTCCTGCTATCCCTGCTGCCATCTGAGCTCTCTGTGGAGCAGCTCCCTCTTGCTGCTCCCTGACAGAGCCTGGCCATGCTGAGGGTAAGTCCCTTAAAAACAAGTTTTGTTCTTCTGGCTGTGAAGGAAGTTACAGCCCAATCTACCAAGAGATATCCTGGATAGCACTTTATCTGAGAAGAGAACAGGTGATGTGAGAAACATCAGGTTCATACAAGCTCAAACAGCTGGGAAGTTTGCCAGTGAGGAGATTTGATGAGGTTAAGCCACTTCTGGGTTTCTCGAAGGATATGCATGTGTAAGTCAATCAGCCTTTTCTTCTCTACTAATGGGCACGTACTTAACAGCTCTCTTTGAGTAAGAGTACTGGAGGAAAACAAGAACATATCCTAAAAAAAGTATCAAGGTGATACACCCTAATGGTTTCATAAGCAGAGGCTGAAAAATACCAGTTTAAATTAAAGCATCTACACAAACATAAAAGAAAACTTGAGAAAGAAAATTAGACACCAAGAGAAAATTTAGGGGCAGGCAAATCATTGTACCTTACATGGCACATGAGTGGCAGTTTTCTGTCATGGGATCTAGTTAATACTGCAGATAGATTGTTACTAAGATCACCCACAACACAATTTTTGACTCATTTTATTTCTCATGACCACTTAAATTAAGTAATCTAATTACTTATACAGTGGGAAAAAGTTGACTTCTGACAATGAGCATTTCTAATTTAATCACATGGCAAAACACTTCTTTAGCACCATACCCTAAAAAATGTATATAAAATTATGTTGAATTTCTAATCATATAATGATTTTAATGTTAGTAAAACATTACTTATGCAGTAAAAATCTTGTCCTACATCTCACTGTTTTTAATGCTGTGTAGAAAACACTTTGCATAAAATGGGATCAACATAAATACTGTCGTTGAGCTAGAATGTATCATGAGTTCCCCACCCAACACTTTTGAGGAGAATACTTGGATATTAAGGCTTGGTACAATGGGGCCTGAATGTGCCATGTGACTACTCCATGCTTTCTCACAGGAGTCATACTCCAAACTCTTACCTGCTAACACAGCAGGACTAGTTTAGGAGCACTACAATTAGCAGCTACTGCAGATCAATAGGGGATTGTTATCTATAATTCCTAAGACAGGAGAAAGCATGTACTCAGGCAATGCTGAAACATACACTTACAAAGTTACTTAGTCCAGAGTCTCTCCTGAAGGCAAATCCTATAGCAGAGAATTGATTTCTTTTTAGTACTACATGACTGCTTTCACTACTGAAGGATACACCAAGGCTACAATTTTCAGTAAATCACTGGATAACAAAAAGTCCGTCTAAACACAGATATCTTTTAAGTTGCTACTTTTTCTACAGATGCTGGGGTTAGATTGCACAAATCAGTTTTATGTATTGGGGATAAGTAACATGCAGGTTGTGAGTCAATGCCCCAGAGAGCACCAGCAAGACCATCACAAGAAATCCATTTTCATATGAAAAAGTGCAGGCAGCTGACATAAACCCAGTAGCTCACATCAGGAGTGTGATCTTGGAGGGAGTATCCTGCTCAGTCACCTACCTGGCTTGTGTTGCAGAGTGGTGCAGTCTCAGAGAGCACAAACAGTGCCTTCCAGGTGAAGTCAACCATGAATTGGTACTTCAGGAGCCCACCAAATTCTTCCACCCACTAACAGGCTTTCTGCTCAAACAAAACCCTCCCAAAAAACATTCTGTAGGGGTGTAGAATCTCCTGAATCAGCTCTTTTCCTTTACAGAGCCGTTTTTATTGCACCACATTGCAAGCTAAAGAAAACATAACCTTCATTAGTGCATTCAAGGTTTAAGTAAGGGAAGGATCAGGTTTTATGCAAAGGATTAAAAAAATCATTCAAGATCAAAAGAATATTGGAAAAAAAAGGAATGTCTCTTTTCTGAAAAAGAATCTGATTTATAGCACCTTACTGATGATTACTAGATCACAATCAGTAACACTTCAATGAAAAATTATCATCTTCAAATTTTGTACATAGTTAAGTTCGCCCTAACCAATAATTTTAGGCTTTCTAAACTACTAGTGAAATCAACTGAGCTGTATATGTGAATAATAAATATTTAGATGTGTAGTCAGGAATGCTTAAAGAAATTATTCAGAGGTTAAGTTCCTCAGCAAGGTCCTGAACGGAAAGCTTTTTCTCATAAAGCTACAAACTGGATGTTAGCATGATTAAGCATGACTTTAAACATGCAAGACATTTAGCTCATTGATCATCAGAGAAAATTTTTGTTAAACATGGCTATTCTTTTGAGAAAAAATAATTTGGGAAAAATATTTTAAAAATAAATATCCATGGGTATTTTGAACCCTTCATGCAAAGCTCAAATTTTCAATTGATTTTCCAAATTGAATTTTCTAAATAAGACTATACAGCCCAGCTTTTGTTGACTGTGACTTTGCTTGTAAATCAACACACTGAAGTCTGGGGTTTGAATCTATCTGCCTGTCCTACAGAAAATGGTTGTTACCACAAACTACATACTGGGAATGGCCCACTGTTCAGGAAGAATGGAAGTTAACAGAAGTCAGAACAATGGCCAGCATGGATCTCACAGTTCAACAAGACAGCAGGTCAAAATTGCATATTTTGTTATATATATGTTATATGTTAAATTTACAGGTATAAGCACAGTTGTCCAATAATCAGTAACTGACTGAGATCTACTGATTGTCAGGTCCCAGAACATCATCACTTCAGACACTTTCCAATAACAAAACAGATTTTGAGATGTTCCCATAAAAGGCAATTCCTTTAGGACATTGGGATTTTTTTCCTTTTTTATAGGAAATTGATCTTCAGAAATTCAGATTAGTGAAGTCTTTGATCTTCAGTGAAAGTGGTTGACCATGAAAAATGGCTGGAATTGTAATCCTGAGTAGTTAGTTCCCAGAATTTACATTCTGAGTATCCCCCAACAGAAATGTCAGAATCTGTACACGGAGTTGAATGTCTCAAATACACAATGCAATGCCCATGTCTTTGAGCAAACACTAACCTTCTGTTCCATAAGCAATGTGTTTGTAGGGATTGCTGCAAATGCCTTGTAGCTTGTCTTGATCTTGTACTGCTAAGGGGGTAAACCAGAAAGCAGGAAGAGAAGTAAAACAGGGTAGAAGAGAGAGAGAGAGAAGGAAGAGAGGGGAAAGGTATGACAGAATGAAAGACAATTACAATCATCTTGCAAACACATTGCAACAAAACAATGCTAACGCATTTCCTCAGAAAACTATTTCTTTAAAATATCTACTGTTTCTGTTAAGGTTTTAAAGTCCTGTAATGTACATGTTTTGTTCTTAGGAACGAAGTAGGACAAAACAAATTCCCTCTACCTCATAGCTTCCAAAGCAAGTGTAACCACTTTCTGCTGACTAAAACCCTTAAATGAATAATATCAGGGGAGGCTGTAAGCTTTCTCCAAGTTTTCTTGTGATTTGATAAGAAAATGCACAGCTAATTCTGTCACTACATCAACCTCAAAAACTTTTGCTGAGTGGTGTGATCCTGAACCATGAAATCAGAGGGATTCCTGGGATTGGCTCTCATGAGGCTGATTATGATCCTTCAAATATTGAATTGCTTGTCTGAGAGGATAGATCATTTAAATCTTCATGCAGCTTTTCATCTCCTGAATAAATAACTCTAGCACCCAAACAAAATAAGTATAGGAACTTTCACACTCTAACAAAGCAAACAGAATTGGTAACCAAAACAAAATGTATGGTTTGGGTATGGAAATACTAAAATCAACCTTAAAAATTATTATTTAAAAATAATTTATATTTTTAAATCTTTACAAACTATATTTTTTACATTTTATTTACAAATATAGAAGATTAATTTAGTAATTTTTAAAAGATTGATGAGATTCTTCTATACTTACAGGAGTTCAAGAGGTAGGATTCTTAATCACGTGACTGTTAGAATTTCTATTATTATTACTAGTAGTAGTAGTAGTAGTATGTTACTGTTATAGTTATTATTTTTATATTAGAGATTTGCTACATTGTTCTCTTTTAGGCAAAAATCTTACAAAAAAAGTCATAAATTCACACAACAATAGACTTTTAAGTGATTTATTTCAGTTCAATTTAGTTCAAACAATTTTAGTGATTGATTACTTCTATGACAGCTAGAAATAAAGTTATTTGTTAACCAGGTCAGGCTTTTTAATGTACCGTTACCTCCAACAGTAAATACTGGTGATTATGAGATAAGAGTCTGAAACAGCATGTTGCACTTCGGGTCATTCTTTTTGTTTACTTTTTATTTTCTTTATATCTATAAAGGTCTCAATGACACCAGAGTGAGCAAAATTTTAACTAAGATAAGAAATTTATCCACACACCTCTCTTGAAATAGTGTAGGGCACAACCTTTTAATTCTTTCTATACAAAATATTGAATGCATTTGACTTCATTCATCGGAAACTGGAGAGTGAGTCATTCAAGAAGTCAATAATCACAGCAATCAGACTGATTGAACAGCTTGACAAAGCAGATGAATGCAAATGCTGGAACAGAACTTCTTTCAGTTTTTTGCTGGGAGGGGCTTTAGAACATGGGATAGTAATTCATACGAGATTCAGTGATTCTGCCATTCAGTTTCTTCAGTCAACACTAATGCTTTTTATAATCATAGGCATTTCTACAGAATTAATCCCATCCCAAAGTAGGCAAATGGAATGGTAAAATAAAATAGTCATCTAAATATACCATATATGCTCTCCACTAGCTGTAACAGAATCATCCAAATTGTTCTTGGATATGTAACTTTCAAATGTCAAAAGTCACGTGAGTTGAATACTGCCCTTTGAACATTTAGAGAGCAACACTGCATAGCTTCATAGATATATTTATGTGTACACAAAAACTATAAGCAAAAGTTTAGTTATGCATAACTAAACTTATGTTTAGTTATTTTAAACTAAAATAACATACTGATCACTGAGATGGAAGACCAAATTCCAAATATTAAAACAGGCATATTCACAAAATGCATCCTAGTTTGATTATAATTGATATCCAACTAAAATTGTGTAATTGAACATGTGAAATACAGCATCTTCAGTAGCACCTAGGCTTTTACCTATGATGAAATGTGCATCATATATGAAAAGAGAACTGTGATCACTTTAAGGCTAGTTGTACTATTATATGAACTAAACAAAGACATAACAGACTGGTAAAATGTAAAAGTTTCTATACTGCTTTCACAGGCTTCATGACTTCCAAATACTGTAGAACCTGTGAGCAATGTGCTATTTTTGCAGGTCTGAGATGATTGGGATGTCTATAATTCAGTTTCTCAAGTATATGAATATGTTTCTTTACGCATTATTACATGTTTTTTAATTTTTTTTTTTCAATGCCTAAATACATTTAATAATCTGCTTCATTGGAATCTAGCAGTAATTTCAAACAGCCATGAACAGCTAGGTCTGCTGGCCTGCACCATGTGCAGCCAAAAGCAAACCAATTCCAACATCTGAGCTTGGGCAAATGCCAGTCTGGGGAGTTTAGGGGGAAATGTTCTAGTTTTTTGTTCAAATGATCACCTAAGACACCCACAGGACACTGCAAAATGTGCTAGACATGTGCTATAAAGGCTTAAAATCAGTGACCAAGCATAGTAGCATAGAGCTCTTCATGAATAATCTTTCCTGCTTTATGGTAGGTTTTCAAGTGTGCTGAGCTCCATGTTGCTAAAGTCAGTTTGCCCCCCAGCTGTTTCAGGTAGATCTATATGCATTCCTGAGCTATATTCAAATAGGAAAAATCAAAGAATATGGAAGAATGATACCCCATGAAACCACTACAAAGTTTTTTTTCAAACCAGAAAGCTAGAAGTTGTTATTCTAACAACTGTTCCTGCAGAATTTATTTGTCCCTAGTCTGTCCCACTGTTCACTTTGCTACATTAGGTTCACGAGGACACAACAAAATATCTACAAAGTCTAGGGAGAGGGCATGGTCACCCAAAGTTGACACTTCACATAATAAATCTGTGGATTTATGTTTATATTAATTTGCAAAACATTCCCATTTTTAAATCATTAACAAATATAAACCAAAGGAAAGCACATGCTTATACATATATATACAAACAGTTAAACAAATAAACAGGTTATCCTTTGATTTACATTAATAGGCTCATGTCCAAATTCTGGTTTAATGCTTGTCTTAATGTTGCTGCAATGACTGGTGAAGCAACATTAAGGCTGAAAAATTACACATGCCAAATTATACACACTAAAGGCAAACATTTGCAGATACTGTCTTTTTCCCTCGATGTTCACTTAGCACATTCATACATGAAAAGATTTTGTCATGCATGCATCAATAGTCGTATAAAGTTGAACTGATTAGTGCTAAAGAGACCTAAATGCTACTTAGGATATTAAAATTTTCTCTCCTCAAAACTTTTTTTTATCTCTGGAAATACACTGATATTTTAGGCTGGAGTATCACTGGACAGCCTGCTACCATTAACACATCAGCAAAGTTCATTGAGCTATACCATAACCTGGGATGAAAATAAGTGAGATCAGGAGGGGAATTGGAGAGTATTATTAACAGTAGATGAAGTCTCAAACTCACATTTTATAGCCATGAGAGACCTTTTCTGTACTGAACACACAGCTGCATTAGATTTAGATATATTAGGTCTTTCACATCTGCAGCTGAGTCAGCTTTGTCTACATGATTAAGAATTAGACCAGACTAATGGTCCAAGTCTGTTTTACTGGTGGACACTCTCCTAGTCTCCATGGGATGGTGGGGCAGTTTTAAAAGAGCCACCATATTGCATGATAAAGCAGAATTAGTAGGAAAAGGAACAGTAGAAAAGACAGAAGGTGTATAACAACCTCTGCAAATACAAACCCAGGCGATAGCTCTCTGTCACAAGCAGAGATTTTCCTTACTGCCAGAGACTTCACAGTGCTCAATGCAATCGTCAGGCTTTATCATGCATTACAGTTTGGTCTCAGGGTATTTTTTCCTTGGAATTTCTACAATTTCAAATCTCTTTTTGTTTCATTAACTAATACTGACAGGGTGTAACAACACTGTTCAGCTCTGCTTGGCTCAATGCTTCCTCTTGGCTTATTTGGATTTTAAAAGAACCATTCATGATAATTGCTACTTTGTGCTGATTTTAACATCTAATTTCCAATTAACATTTTTAAGTCTCCCCTGCAATGGCCAAGCTGTTTGAAGCACATCTGAAACAACTTGATCTGGCAAACCAGGCTGTAATTTTGTGCTGTGAGCAAAAAAATAATTAAATAATGATAGACTTTGTATGATGGACAGAGCTCAGATATGAGTTAGAGGAAGGGAACACAGCACAAGAGAAGCACAGAATGCAAAGACAAGATAAATGAGGTTGGAAAGCCTCCTGCAGCTCTGGTGCCTTCTGCAACTATCTTGTCCTTTTTGCATAGCTTTTCTTGTTTTCACCTATTTGCTGCATGTTTTTGGATAGCCTTGCCTTGCCTTCCCTTCCATTCCCCTCCCTTTCTTGAGATACACCTTTAAATCTACAGTGTGACTGATTCCCAAGCCCTCCTGCAGCAATTGTCATCATTGCTTATTCTCACTCTGCGATGGCTCTCCCACCTTTGGGTGGATGACAAACAGCAGGAGCATGGCTGATCTGCCAGGTGTGAGACTTTTGTATTTGCAGTAGTTCAGGCTGTAGGAAGCCTGGCTTTTCTTTCCCACTAATCCTCTGGCACAACAAGATCAGAGGAAAAAGAAACGGAAGAAGCAGGAGACTGTCCTCGTCTTCCCTTGCTGGCCCTTGGCCACAAAGTTTTTGTTCAGGCTGAGCTCATTATCACCCCTGGGCTAGTCCCAGGGTGGCTGGGATGAGGAAAGCTTCCTGGGAAGTGAGCAGAACAGGCAGGATGGGGAGCTTGGGAATCACTTATCAGTAGAACAGCTAGTTCACATCAATTAGATTGAAGTGCTTCTTGCTCAGCCCTGCACCTAAGATCACCACACTTCTATTACTTTCCCTGGGAACACATATGTTTGAGAATAGAACATGCTTCAGGGTTGATTTTTGATACACCAGGATTTTAGGCAAGCTTTATAAATATGGATACCAAATGCACATCAGAGCCACTGGACACAAATCCATCTTTAGTAGCAAATCATCTTACTCAAGGATAAAGCATCTTCTTTTTTATGCTAAATGATTCCTACAACATCTTCTCCACAATACAGAACACAGTGATAGCAATTTGAAGGGTAGAATTTCATTTTCACTGTCTTCAGTATTGATAGAAAACCTGCTCCTTTTCCAGATTTTTTCAACATCCCATTTATTTTATTAGTATTCTGCAACATGGATGGGATTTTTTTCCTGCAGGGACAAAGAACTATTATAAAATAAGCATGCACCAAGGGTACCTTGGGTTTGAAGTTTTGATGGTCAGGAGGCAGGGAAAAAGACTGTGGTGAAGTCAGCTCTCTGGGTCTTGATGGCAGTGTGCCTGGTGATTTGTCTGAGATGGGAGATTTGCACTTTAGCACTGATGAGGTGGCAGAATGCTCAGGTCTCAGAGAGGAGGAGTTAGACCTAAAATTTGCTTGCACCAGTGAAGGATTAAATTGCAGTGGATGGGAATTCATATTACCAGTTTGTGGAACCAGTGGGGTAGAGTGAGGCCGTGGGAGAGACCACTGCTTTGAGATGCTAGAAGGGGTAGAAGAGGAGGTAATGATCTCCTGAACAGACATTTGGGGTAAATCTGATTTAGGTCTAGAAGGTGAGTGCAAAAGACTTGGGGAAGGAGATGAGTGTTCTTCTGAGGGGGGAGACACTGCACCACTATGGCTGGTAGAAGAAAGCAAAGGATATGAGCGGCAAGTAAAGATGGGAGAGTAAGTGTGTACTCTCTGAGACTTCTGAGGTGCCCGGGACCTGGGGGCAGAGTAGCTCTGCCCTTCCAGAGGAGAGGTGGGGTATGCAAAGGAAGAGGGAGCTGGGGCACAAAGAGGAGGTAGTGAAGACTGCAAATCTGGAGAGGCAACTGATCTTCTATGGGAGGAGACAGGGGATGACAAAGAACTTCGGCAGTCTGGAGAAAGTGATTGAACAGGAGGGTGCTTTTTAGGAGAAAGGGACCTTGCTCGAGGGGTGGGATGAGGCTTGGAAGGTAAAGGCAGATGCTGAGCCCATCCTGAAAGCCGATAATCCTCTTTGTTGGGAGAATCTGGCCTTATAGGAGGGCTTGAAACAGATTTCTTGGGGGTGGGGGGAGTTGTTTTGAACTTTTGATCTATTGCAAGTGTTGAGGAACTAAGAGAGCTAGGGGAAAATGTGGGACAAGAAGCAGGAGAAAGTGGCCTTCGCTGAGAGGAGCCTGATCTCAAAATAGCAGTTAAGAGAGTAAGTCTGGTTGGCAGAGGGGATTTAACTCCTGACTTGGCTGAATTTCCTCTGGATAATGTTTGTGTGCAAGTCTCATTTATACTACATATGGTCGAAGAGGAGCTGTAAAGAGAGGGTGGAGACAAAGGTTTAGGGCTAGGAGATAATGAATGTGTTATTATATGTACAGGAAGAGGAGACAGAGCATTCAAACTTCTGGAAGAACTGGGGGATATAGACTGAGCTGAAGATCCTTGGATCTCAGTTGAGCATGGAGGATTGGAGGAAAGACTTGGACTCCTTGCTGGAACAGAGGATGTGGTGAAGCCTCCCATTTTGCAAACACAGCCAGGGCTATAGAGACTTGGTGTTTGTAGGTTATCAGACAACCGAGGAGTGGAGTACCAACTCTTTGATGCAGAAGAAGATATTTTAGACATTGAGGGAGGTGGACTATGGGAAGCAGACTGAAAGTAGAGAGATGAGTCTTGCTTAGAAAACCCGGTTGCTGACTGCCAGTTGTTACAGGAATCTTCCAGCGAAGAGGCTTGATTCATGTTAACCATGGCACTGCACGCTACTTTCTGATTAATTGCAGAAATTAAGTGGACAGCAGGTGGTTTAGAGGAAAGATGATCAGAGGTGGAAAGAGTAGAAATTAACTGGAGAGAAAAAAAAAAAAAACAGAATTGTTAAAATAGGTGGAACCTGTGGAACTGTTAAACACCCCACATTTCAGTCCTGTGGTCATGCATATAGGATTTCCATTAGTATTGCTGTGTGGTTAAAAGCATAGGGCTGTTTTAAGCTTGGATATAGAGCCTGATGGACAAAGTCCTTGCGGGGAGGTGACTGAGGCAGATAAGCTATGTGGTACTTTGGGTTTATGACGCCTCTGTTTTGTTGATATAAACAAGATTCAAGGCTGCAATATTTTTCATTTTAGGCCAAACCTAAGACAATAGTGCCATAGTGTCTGGAATCATGTGATGCCATCCACATTATATAAACAAAATGAGACGTAAAAAAATTGCAATAGTGTCCCATCTCACTTTCCCAGTTCAGTGGAAAGCAGCCTTTCTGTAAACAGAATTCAAGTCAAGCGTCCTTTTTCTCGTTCAGTAAACAACCCCTTCTGCAGCACTGTGATATCAGAATGAGAAATTTGCTTGGAACTACTTAAATCAGACATCCAGTCTGCTTTTCACTTCTCCTGTCATTCACAGAGCAGAGCATTTGACAGTTTGCAGGCAGGCAAGAGTCCTTATCCCCTTCTCCACAGTCTTTTGATACACTAATAAAACAATAATGAGCTCTTTCATGAGTGTCTTTTTTCTTGGGTCTATTCTAATTAGGATTTGTCAAAACTAATTAGAGCATACATGTATATTATCAACCTGTTATACAGTTTCATGCTTCTAAAGAAAGAAATTCTCTCAAAATCTTCCAAGTTATTATAATGCTGAAATTAAAAATTGAGGTATACACAATATGAAGAAAACATATCAGTATGAAATAGTGATTAAAGTCAACAGTAAAACCAAAAGGATACATTTGACTGAGCCACATGAGAGAAGGGAAATTGACTCTAATTCATCAAACTTGATATAAATATAAGAACACTTATTTAACTACTGTTAGATACCCCAAAAATATTATGCAGCTCTATGAAAGACAATTATACCATTCAGTTTCAATACATGATTTGCTCAAGGCTGTGGCTCAGCCTATGAATTATAATTTTAATACATATGTCTTACCCATAATAGAGAGGAATTATGATGATGATTATGATTATTATTATGTAATACAGTATTGATATATCACAAAAAAATAAATAAGAACAAACCAACTAATTTTCAAGTGAGAACACATGCTGGAAGAAGCTGAGACAGAAGAACGAGACTTAAAACTTTCAGAGGCACAACTGTGCCTTAATGTGGGCGAAGCACACACTTCAAAACCCTGCTAGCCCTTATAACTTAAAATCAGTGAGCTCTTCCTGCCAAGCCTTTAAACCTAAGACACTGTCTGTGTAAGGTAACTTCAGAAAAGCCAGGTCAATGCTTTGATTTATAGGAATGAACACAAAACCTCCAAATGCCTTTGCAACAACACTAACTCACAAACCTCCCCTTGTTTTATACAAATGTTAATGTGTCCCATTTCAAAGTGAAAAGTCAATGGAAGCATACAGGGAAAATATTGGAATATAAAAACTAACATTGTTTCTATCATTGTATATACATTTTATTTGATTGGGAAATTAGGGCTCTTGTTGAAAATGCTGCTAATTGAGAAGAAGCAAAAACACTGGAAATTGAGACTAATTTATCAGTATTTAATAATTATGAAAAAATTATTAAATATGTCATGAAAGATAAAATTATTTAACGAGTTGAAAAGCAATGTGGTAATAAATCTGATAATTTGGAGCAGCCTTCTGAATTTAATAATGAATTCTGGAAGTTAATCAACTAACAAAACAGAGTTGGGGTATGAAATCTCTGTATTTCAAAACAGAATAGATAAATTTCCCTTACAAAGATAACAGATTAAAAGAAAGTTAGGGACAAATATGAAACTTCATAATAAAAGCACAGGATGTGCAGTGACTTCCAATTAGTCAAAACTTAATAAGATTTACAAGCAGCTACAAAAATGTTCATGGTAGCAGATGACAAATATGCTCCTGCAAGCAAGGTAAAGACATTTTGCAGTATTCTTCCAGTTTAAATACCAATGAAAATTTACGTGCTGAGCTAATTGAGCCATTAATCAAGTCTTCAGAAATTATTTTGCTATTTCAACACAGTATTAATAACCACATAAGATGATCAACCTCTTATTTACAGGATCTGGAAATCATAATCCAAGTGGGTTGGAAGAGACTTCCAGAGGTCATCTAGTCCAGCCTCCTACTCAAAGCAGGGCTCCCACCAGCACCAGGGGCTCAGGTCAGCTGTGGCTGTGTCTCCTCAGTCTCCAGAGCTCTAATGGAGCTCCAGCCCCCCAGGCAGCCTGTGCCAGTGCTGCACCACCCACTGAGGAAGCTGCTTCTCCTGGCCACATGGGATCCCCCACGCTGCAAGCTGCAGCCTTTGCAGCCTCACCTGCCACTGCAGAGGAGAGTTTGGCTCTGTCATGTCCATAACTGCCCTGCAAGTGGTTCTGGGCAGTTCCCAGATGGCTCCTTGGCTGTCTCTTGGTGGGAGTCAACAAAGCCACCTCCTTCAGCCCCAGCTCAGATGTGTCCCAGACCCCATTCCCTTCCTCACCTCTCTATTGAATTTGAGGCTTTCTGGCCACCAAAATGAGCATGGCTTTATAGTTGCAACCTCAACAGCGCCAGGCGAGATAAAATAACTTCCCTCAATCAGTGGATTTTTTTTTCTGTTCAGTTTCTCTGCTGGTTTACAAGCCTCCTGTAGGTGAATTGGATTATTGTGGAAGAAATGAGTGACCAAAGTAGATTTGTGTTTCTTTGGTCTTTGATTCAACTGCAAGCCTTTTCTCTTCTTGTGAGCACCTCAGATATACATGTCCCAAAAATGTATGAAGAAAGTTGAAATAGATGGCAAGGTTACATTAGCACAAAGGGATAAAGGTACTTGAAAAAGATCTTGATGCCTTGTAGTTAATCATTCCAGAATTATCAAAGTGGACACAATAGTAGTATTGAGCCTTGCCCGGAAGACCTTCAGCATATTTGAAGTGGCAAAACTGAGCTGGACATAAGGCAAATGGTCATTCTGGTGAGGACACGTTGTTTTGGAAGGGCACAAAAGATGTGGGTCATTATACCAGCAAGACCCTGAAAGGTGTGCTGGTCAAACAGGAAAAGGGAAAGCGTGTGAAAACTGACCCCAAAAGGCAGAAATCATGTCTGAATGAATCATGTCCTCAATTTAGACCTGATCCTTGGCCCAGTTAACCATGCTTTGATTTCAGTAGAATCTGAGCTATTATAGATAGGGAAAATAAAACTAAAATTACCTACAAAGACTCCAACCTGAGAACCAGAGAGTCAGAAGGAAACGCTGGAAACTGTGGAAAACATGAATACATCCCTGGAGACAACACAGTAAATCAGTCTGTGAACTGAGACACAATTAATATAAATGCTATTTAGAGCAGTCCATTTTCTCCCAACAAGGAAGGTGCATTGTCCAAGCAATGCCAGGAGTTTGTAGAGATTCTTGACTTATTTGTCTGGAAAAGCCAAACCTGATGGCATTCAATGGACGCAGGGACATCAAGTGACTTTGAGTAACTAAAAATCCTTCTGGTTACTGATCCCCCACAGCAAGTCAAGAAATTTCTCCAAGCTGAGCTCATGCCCTGACATTCAGAGAAGCAGACATCCTGCTCAACCCAAAGGGTAAATTCCCAAAGGCAGGAGTCAGTCTGACCCTCTCTTGCACGGCTAGACTCTCTTTAACATTAAAAAAAAGAACACAACACCACCACCACCACCCCCCTGCAATATATAAACATTGAACCATTACCAAAAAGTTCCAAACATGAACAGAATAAACAGATTATTTTTTCAGAGGTTGAATATAGCGTGGCATTTTCCAAAATTAGTCAGGGCCTCTATGTTTCACAGAAGAGAAATCTCCTTTTCTTTTTAAATGCTTTTTCTTTTCCTTTTGTTTAAACAAAGTGAGAAATGAATGAAACTGAATGAGCCCTCTGGGTCAGTTAGAGTGATCCCTTCTGCAACACAGTGGTCCCCAATACTGGGTCTTGCTTTTTTCACATCTGACAAGAAACTCATTGTCTAATAATGCTTTTAAGTTAATGTAATGTTAAATGCAATAACTCGTAAAAGGGATATGATACTGCCCTTATAATCCAAGAACTGAAAAGGCAGCCTATATATGGAATTCTCTATAAAAAGGAAATGTACCAACAGATAAACCATGAATCTCTTTAATCTTTTGTAGTATTTCCTTCATTTCAGAAGTGATGATCCTTCATTAGATAACAAGTTAGAAAGAGTGATGCCTAAGAAAACACCTGAGAACAAGAACAACAGTGAAAGGTAGCTGAGCAAAAACACCTTTTTATGAAGCAATAGAGATGGCTAAAGATATTGAGATAATGAAGACTGAGGAAATACAGTCTTCAAAACTTGTGACTAAAGAATAATGACAAGATATGCAATTACTCATATTACATACTGCCTCTCTTCCTGTTCAAGCGAATAGTGAGGAAAGTTGGGCTTAATTTCTTGTTCTGAACAATCTTTATCTTCTGTTACCTCACCAGCCAAACCCCTCTTTACTTCTCAAGTCACCAGAAGCTTAAGAAAGATCCAATATAGGAACTCTTTTGTATAGTGTTCCAAAATTCAGCCAATTTCTGTAAAAGCTTTAAAAAAAAATAAAAAACCTGAGTAAGTCTGAACATTGCTAAAGTAAATTTGTATTTCCTCAGGACAGGTATTCTCTTACAGGCTGCTTCCTCTATGCTTACCTATGACTTTAACCTTCCTCATGGAAAATTCTCACTGACTTAACTGGGAGAATCTCAAAACAAATGAACATTTCATACTGCTGTGAATCTCAGACCAGAGTGGATTTCTTATTCGCAATGGCTTCAATCAAAAATTGACACTGAATTTGATGAAAACTTGAGTGGCTGAAGTATTTCAACACAACATAGAAAGTCCTATTCATTTTCAGAAACAAAGAACCCATGCTTAATATTTGTTTTTAAATTATCAATGAAGAATTGCATTTTCAAGTAATAGTAACCCAGTCAAGGTCAAAGGAAATGCCTGAATTTATTTTATGTGAGAAGGACATTGCTATTTTGCTAAAGGTGGAATTTTCCATTTCATATACACCCTTCAATATATATCAGTGCTCTTCCCAAGATGGGAGACATTAACTTTTCATGCAGTAGTTTGGATTGATGCATTTTGTAAATGAAACATTTCAAAGATCCTTTTTGGAAATGCCCCAAGGAGGATTGAAAATTTTATAAGTTGATAAATGCACCTATAAAGAGACACATAAAATAAAATTTCATCTTCATTAGTTCTTTACACTTGTTCAAAGTCAAGTGAACCAACCAACAATCAGAATACTAGGATTTTTACAGCCTCTTTCTCTTGCATAAAGGACTGCAAGAGGTGCTGAAGAGAAAAAAAACTCTAGGTTTGGGAAGCCTGATGCTAGTAATTCAAATGATCTCAAGGCTCCGTTGATTTCAATGACCTTACCCAGTTTAGACTAGCTAGTAATCTAACATCTTCTGATTAACTTGCTGTCATGATGAGCTGCTCTCAAAGGAAAGAATAGATCTGCCTCATCTGCTACACACACACACCAGAATCATATAGAGAGGCAGCAAGTCAGAAGGGTTGGGCCACCTCCTTAAGGTCCAAATGTTACAGAAATGGCCAATGAAAATGTTAACTAAAGAACAGATTGACCAAGCTGCTGTACAAACTGACTCCTCCAGGTCCTGAAAGATTTAGAAGGCAAAGGTTATCTCTAGAGTCTAAAGAGCTTATTACCTGATGTTTTTGTGGATCAGTAGTACTGTGGGAAAGTGCAACACCTGGAAGGTGCCCATCGCCAGGAGGTTTCCCTGCCCCGGTGCCAGGGGAAACATGGGATGTGGTCAGCAGCTGAGCACTGATGGGACTGTAGCCATTGGAAGGCTGATGAACGTTGTTTGAGGCAGCAGCTACTTCATCTTCATCACCGGAGTCCGTAATCAGGATAAACTCAGCCTTAAAAAGGTCATTCTCCTGCATCTCTCCTTTGCTGGAATTACACCCCAGGGACTGGAAAGCCATGCAGGTGCTGTCTGTACGGACAGTGGACACACAGTCTTGTTTGGCCCCACTCTTTAAGACCAGCTCATCAGAGACTGTGTCAGACTGCAAGAGATACAAGGAAAAAGATCCCAATTAACCGCATTTTATTTGTGCTCCCCAAAATGTGACTCAATTTTGGCTCTAGGTAGTGGCTGTCTCTGCACCACCAGAAGTGCAGTAGGCAAATGAAGAATTTAGGCATGAGTACACAGCGGAAGCTGCTTCCCCAGGGCGTCCCAAGTTCCAGCCCCCAGCCAACGCTGTGGGGGCTGCCTTCCCAGCAGCTCCAGAGCAGCGGGGGGCTCTGAGCACGGCGATGGCTGAGACACGGCAGGGGCAGGGACAGGGAAGGAGGCGCAGTCACGGCGAATGAGCTGTCAGACCCCACTACACCAGACACGATGGGAAGGCATCCCCACCGCGGGATCCACGGGGCAGACAATGCTCCTCAGAGCAGTCTGACAGACAAATCTGGGACAAAACCTATACATATTAATGAAGAAACAAAGGCCCTTAAGGCAAGGCATTCTCCGAAGAGAGCAAACAGACTCAGAGGTCAGAGAGCTTCACTGTATGTTCAGGCTTTGCAGCACAGACGACAATTGTTCTTCATATTCTTTGCAATTTTCACATCCAGTATGTCACTTATCAAGCATGCTTCAGATGAAAGCAAGAATAGTGCAGACTGCACATGTGACAAACATATCATTAAATCATTCAATATCAAAACTGCTATTGTAAATCATATTTCCCTCAGAGGGAGAATCAGGTAATTGAATAGACATATTGTGTACTGCAAGAGAAAGCCTCCAGATGGGGCTCATATTTGAATGCTGCTTGAGGAATACAGTAATTACAAATTTCCACATCACTTGCAGCTCCATGAGTCCTAGAGTTCAGTTCTTTGAAAAAATGTTGGACCACAAAGGGGAATATCACCATTGTGAGTCTGACAGTGTTATTTTGCTTATCTGATGTTGGTTGTTGAAATATTGTTCAGGTTCTAGACATTTTATAAGAGGGACTAATCTGTGCTATGGAGGCCTTATAACTGCATCAACTACCAGAAGTTTCCTCTGTCTACAGAGAAACACATGTATGACAGGAAAACCTGATCCTGCTTTATCCTGGGAATTACTTATAACAAAACCAATACTGAGCAGCTGTAAATGTAACTAATTAGTTAAACCACCTGGGGATAATATTCCAGTGAATATCTCTTCAAATACATCCATCCTTTGTCCAGACCTGACCCCTCTTTTGACAGATAGGACACTGAAATGCTGGAACATGTTCAGGTCAGAGGGCTGTGAACTCCTGTGAAAAGTTTATTACATGGGAAAACATCCAGAACTGCAGACCCAGCAATGTGCCAGGGAAGGAGCTGTTACAACAAAGCAGAATTGCCATAAGCATTAATATTAACCTGAGGATTGTGGTAGCCTTTCAAGCAGCATGGGATAAAATAAGGGGGCATTAGGTGTTGTGAGGCAGAAAAGAAATAACAAACAAAGGGCTGACTAAAGGAAGGAGAGCCAGGAATGTTGTCCTGCTGGCTTCACCATTGCAGAAAATCACAGGGACAAGTTTTCAAAAATCAAAAGCTTGCTTCTGCTTTGATGCATTACTATGCAGCTATGAAAGGAATTGACACCTTTCTGGAAGCCACAGCACTGGCATTTGCTGCAGCCAGGATCCAGCGAAGAACTCCTGGTGAATTCCCATGTGATAACACTCCTTGAACACTACCCTTGCTGTCATGAAGATCTAGAAGTAATCCCCCTCATCTGCCATTGCATGACTGACAGAGGACAGAATTGAGATGCTCAAGGGTTTCCTTCCAATATAAAGTCTGCCAAAGGCAAAGCAAACTATTGAGCAGACACTCGTCTTCTTTTGCACAAGGATTCCACATCTTCTTAATTAAATCAAGCACAAGCCAAGTAACCATTCAAGGGAAAGAGCTTCAGTTCAGCAATGCTCAGAGTAAAATTTTCTTTATCTTTTGAAGTAGTGAAAAAAGTAATGCAAACAAAAATCTACCTTATTTACAGTTTTTTGGTTGATCAGATCCTTTGGTTCCTCTGGAATTGTCACAAGGAACTTAGAGATATCCACAACCTCAAAATGAGTTGGAAGTTTTCCAATGGATGGTATGAATGTGAAGGTCAATGGTTTGGTTCCAGATTCTTGAGAAGAGACCTACAAAACACAAAATTAGTTCAACTTCTTTATCCAAATAAAGACAATTTTTATCAGAGTTGAGTTAATATGAATAACATGAAATAATTAATCTACATAACTTACATGTCTGTTATTAATTCTACTGGTCATTGTTTTGGTGGGTTTTTTTAATTGGCTAATTGTGTATTAAAGCCTTATTTAGCAGACAAAATAATGCCTTGGTTATACTCATCAACATTCTCTATATTCTAGAGGTGTGGCACAGCAGACAGGAGAACTTCTAGTTGATAGCCTGTTATTCTTTCAATTTTCCATAACAAAATCAGAAAACCATATTCAATCCATTTCAAGGCTGTTTTAATCTTTGTTTAACTCCACTTTAGTAGGACAACAATTCAATTATACCAGTGTATCTGGGCCAATTACAGCCACTAGAGTATTTGCTTAACAAAAACCAAATTGAAAAAGCCTTTGCTCTGTAAAAAAAAAAAAAAAAAAAGCAAAAGATGTTCACATTTTCTAAGGCAAATGCAGCTAATTCTGAGCAATATCTAAAATTAATTGTGATTTAAGTATCTTCTCCATTTTCTTTGAACTTTCCAGCCACATACACCAACTAATTGCTTGCCTGTCTGCTTATTTCTCCCTTCCTCTGTTGCCCTCTTATCTTAGTAGGAATGTGTTTATAGGGCCTGAATGCACCAAAGACAAGAGAGACTAAATGAAGGCAATTTCACCTAAATGTTCAATTCTATCACAGTGCTCTCTGATCACTTGAACTCCCTTCACAGGAGATGGAACAAGGAAAAGAAGTTCACGTCATCGTAAAACTCTCGGTTGCTTTGCCAGGTGTCAGGAAGAGAAACTGCACATGGAACGTCGCAAGGTAAATAGAGGGAACCACACCCCAAACCACTGAACCTGACATGCTGACTTTCCCACTACTTGTTGGTGTAAAAAAATTCTTTTTCTGTTTCAAAACTATGGAGCACATTGATTTTCCAATGTTATATCATCTGATGTAAACCTTATGACTGTTAATTGTCTTTTCAATGAACTCTAATATGCAGAGGCTTGAATTGTATTGAATCATACAGGAAAACAGGATTATTGCTTCACCTCCTTTTTTTTCCATGCTTGCTTGTTTAAAGTGAAACTATTGAAGAGCTATGACTCTCATTATGCTTCTTTGTAATTTGCATCCATAAGTAAATAGCAATTAAGGAACAGAGTGGAATTATGGTTTACAGTACTTGATCAGCTTGTGGCTGGAACCTTAAAATGATGGACACAGATTTCCAGTTTTAAAAGACTCTAAGCAAATATTAGTTACTTCTACTAACAGCTGCCTCCTGGAGTGCTTGGGCAAAACAGAGGCAGGTTATTTGTAGAAATGCTGTCAGTTGCTCTTTCCTGTATAGTTTGGAAGAATTGTGCCCTCTCAGATACATCCATGTGTGCACAGGCACAAGGTGCTCTCCTACTTTTACTTCTCTCTCCATTTTACACAAGTGACCAAGCACTGGAATATATAATGCATGGCCTGAATCAACAGCAAAAAACAGCTAAATGCTGCACCATGCCAGGAGCTTGGGTTGTTATTTTAAGTGAAGGAGAAACAACAGCTTTGTTCTTCTCTCAGGAGCTAAGGTGCTTGAGCCTGATCATTGCTTTTCATAAAAGAGCAACACCATTTTTAAATATTATTAGTCAGCACATTAAACACTTAGCCCTTGCAGCTGATAAAGCCAGCAGAGTGCCACCAGTACTCAAGGATGTAGGCGCTAGTGAGCAGCTGCCAGTCCCTACAACCCAGCCAGGCACACAGCCTCAGCCGAGCCCCTGCTGCACCCAAAGGTGCCTCCAGGGCACAGGATCACCTGCACACAGGCAGGAGCACCCATCACATTGCCATTAGTGATTTCTGTGCAGCTGACACAATTCACTGCAGCTTTACACAATACCTGGTCTACACTAAAATCAGCTAGAGATGGCCTTTGCTTTCCTGAAGATCTGTAGTTTTGCTTTCATCTTCTGTCTATGATTAGGATGACTTTGGCTACCTTGGTTGTCTTTAAAAACATTTTCCCCCTCTACCTAGTCATGTTCTTGTTTTGAGACTTGACAGCAGCTGTTCTGTATCACTTCTTGAATCAGGGGGAAAAATATTCCTTATAAAAGAAAAAGGAAGAGAGGGAATAAGTGTGCAAATAGCAAGCCCAAATACAAACAAATTTATGGCAAATTCCAATATAATGTCGCAGCATTGCTAAACTCTCACTATTTTATCTGCATATTTTTAATGAGGAAATACAAACAAGAAATCAGACTAGAGGCTCCAGGCTGTTGCACAGTAATGGAGATATCTTGGTATCACCTAATTTTGTATGTGTCCTACCCTGCATTCCAATTTTATTGCTTTGGTGGAAAAATTACAGAATACACAAAGAAAACCTTGCTGTATTTTGCCTAAAGACATTGAGGAACTAATCACCAAAACTGTTTGCAAGCTAAAACTATGATTGGAAAATACATAAAAATGGACAAACAAGATTTTTTTTCAGGTGGGAGATGCCATTAAATCATGGCATTATTTATATTTCCCTAGTGTATATTATTTCCTTAGAGAAAGTATACACAAGCAAATACAATTACTGCATTTCAGACAGTTTTAAGTTGCTAGATGCTGCACTAAGCAGTGACAGGACTGTGCTCCTCTCAGTTTCACTCATAGCAATTGAGAAACAGGAACTTCCAGCTGGTAAAACTGGTCATGCAATCTAAGCTGCTTCACAGAAACCTAGACAAGCAAATATCACATGACTAGCCAGAAAACACAAGCACTGCAACAGGGGGAAAACAAAAGAGAAATATTCCTTGCTTTAAATTATTTTTAAGTGCTTATTTTCATTCTATAGATTTTTAAAAAAATAAGTAAAAATGCTTTGACATTTTAGATTTTAAATTTTAATTGAACAATGTGAAGCAGAAGGAATTGTTACATACTACTTCCTTTTTTTAAGGTAGAAAAAAGAATTTTGCACCTTTTTTTATATACTTGTCTCATTTACCATCTCTCTCTGGCTGATGTTTCTAACCTTGAAGAACTGAAAAGAAATCAACAGGCTGGACTTCCAGCACTTCATTACATGTATTAATAGCCACTCTGATATGTAGAGGTAAACAATATGGAAAAAAGCTTAAAATTCAAATATATATATATATATAAAATATATGAAACTTCTTATCATCTTTTCTACATAATCAGTAGTAACAGCAGACGTAATTCAACACCATACATTCCCTCCTGCTAGAATTCACCTGAATCTATACAGTTACAGTGGCAGAAAAATACCAAATATGATATCTACTGAATTCAATATTAAGGAATTCTGGTTAATATTATATAATCAATCTTATGCACATGAAATAACTGATTGTTTATAATTGCAGCCTTCACATTAATTAGTTCCTTGAAGAATACAAATTATAGAGTTTAATATAAATATCCTTTGAATATCTGTTAGTGGCTATTGGCAGCTGCATAATAAATTGCCAAAAAGCTTCAAAATGAAAAATTTATTCTACATTACTTCCATGAGCTCCTATGTCACCAATTTGCAAACAGGTTTGTTGCATAATTAATACCATCAATTTACAGCTGCCCTGGGGATAGTAACTTAAATTATATTAATTATTGTTTTCATTACCACAGCTTCTGTAGTCCTTACTTGTAGAGCCTATTTTTATAGTCTCGGTTACCTTACAAACACAAACCAACACTCCCATTTAATCTCTCATATGCTCTATATGCATTCAGCATACTGCCTATTTTGTAATTTAAATTGAGGTTCCATTGTCAATAATTGCTTCTCTGGACTTCCTTCTGGAATACAGATTGCTAAAGTGAAATTCAATATGCTGGTTCACGTTACCACTTCTTCCACTGATTTGCTAATGTAAGTCATTCTGTTAATAAAACAACATCCTGAGAAAACCTCAATCTTGAATAAATATCTTCAAAGGAAGATAGATATCTTCATTTAAAGATATTTGTTTGCTTAAAGGACAGAAAAGGAAATTATGAGTAAATAATATCAAAATAACAAGTGTGTACATCATGAAATAGAAACATGTTGACTGAAGCACTGTTTTGGTCAGAGCACAAATTCACATGCCCACAATTCCTGAGTGGTAAATATAGCTCTGACACTTGGAGAGAGCACAGCTAGCACCATTCACTCACCCAGGGGGAGGGGCCATCCAAAAACACAGCCCGAGTTCTGTAATCTCTCCTTTAACTCCTCTTCTATGTTCAGACTAAAGTCAAACCACAAAGAGATATTGTCTCTTCCTTGAGACAGAGAAAAATCTATTCAGAAGGAATTATCAGTTAATAAGATGTAAGAATCTTCAGCCTATCTTCATATCCTGATTTATTATAGCTATCACAGTAACCTAATATGGATTAGCCGTTTATTGTGTAATATGAGCTCTGGCTTTTCTAAAACCTTTTACAAACAGTAGCAGATGATCATCTGAACACCAGCTCTCTCTCTGTGAAACTTCAGAGGAAAAAGCTTAACCCAAACTTCCAAAAGTCCAGAACAAAATTACAGTCAAGACAAAGTTTGTGCCGAAGTTCCCAAGGAGGGCTGTGGTCTAGAAGCTCCCCAGTCTTTATGATGTGCCCATTTTGTCACCTTCAGCAAATCATTTGTGGTTCTTTCATTACATCAACACACACTCAACTGTAGACAAGTATCTTTTGAAAATGAATGTGTGATGTGTGCAAAGCACTAGAAAGAGAAAATAAATAGTAATAAAAAATTTTAATCTGGTATTCAAAATACAAGAGCTCATTCAGAATAAGTGGATTTTTTTCAAATATCATTTTAATTAGCTCTTCATCCCAGCAATTACAACTGTAATTGCTCTTTGATGCTGCTCTACATATATGCAGCTTAGTTTGATGAAAAGTAAGTAAAAATAATGTTTCATTTTCTCCTCTTTCTAGGGGCAAGTAAAATATCTTGCCTGTTATGCTTACTTGACTTAATTAAATGCAGTGTGACTAAACGGTCATAAAATATCAGACCCTAAGATGACCTGGGTCTTTAAATCATATTTATATTATCACTGATATCCTTAAACCCCTCACTTGCTTCCAGTCTCTGAAACTTCCTAAGAAGCAACATCTCCAAAGTTAAAACACTGTGTTGTGACATCCCAAGCTGCTCTAGTCCATCACCCATGCACAAAGCCACAGCTGGGTGCTCCCGTTCCCAGATTGCCCCTAGATTCCCCCTCAGCAGGTAATCACCACTTCCTTCTGGCCATCCTGTGCTCATTTTGCTGTGTTGTTCAACCAGAAATTAAGCTGTTGTGTAAATATTGTTGCTGATTTTGCACTATCGTGGTCAAGTTTGCCATCTGGCCTTCCATAGAAGGCAGTCAAGGACTGACAAAAGTAGACTGAAAAAGTTTAAAGGCTGATTGCAAAAGAAGTTTTTTTAAAAATAAAAACAAAGAAGACTCTTTGGGAAATGTGAGACTTCAGATCAAATCTAGTGCCTGTTGATAAAGAAAAATATCTACCTCAAAACTGAAGTCTTCATAAGGTCAAAGGACTTATGCTTTTCCATACTAGCACATTAGCAAATGCATTTAAAAACTGATATACATAATATATGCTTATGCAATGTCATGATACTTTTGCCCAACAAAAAAGGCTGCATACTGGTTGGCCACATTAGTATAGCAGTGAGGCGAAACAGATCCCAATTTTCCAGTCCATTTTTGAACAATTTCATCCTGATTACTCAGTTAGAAATTGAAAGTTAGAATTTATTCTTTTTCCTATAAGAGTTTGTTGCAATTTCAGTCCTGTAAGGGAGCCCCAAAATGCTGGTGCCACCCTCACAGCAACCTTGAAGCACGTTCTCATTTATCTAGATGACATCATTCCCCTCATTGTCTTTTCCCAAAATCTGTGCCTACCAATAAGAGGGTGTAATTTTCAAATCAAGCACTGTGAGGATAAATAAATCCCTACTTACATCTGTCAGAGCTGAGACATCAGTCTTGTGGGAAGATGCTAGCAAGGAACTTCTATTTTACAGTATCCCACATCAGCCATTCACCTTTTGGTGTCAGGAAATGTCGGAGTGCTTGAGGCCAAAGGGATTTCAGCCAGAGCAGCTCCCTCCTCACAGGTGGTGAGGTTCTGCCACCACACACTGAGCACTGCCAGTCCTGCCCGTGACACCAGAGGAGAACCAAGCCCAGGGCTGCTGCCACCACAGGTGAGCATCTCTGCTGTTCTCGTTTCAAAAACACATTGCAAAGCAGGTTTGGTAACCTGCTTTGGAAGCAGGTGATGCCCAGCATCACAGCTGTGCCTGCACATATCCCTGCATGTATCAAAAACTATACCCGCTTCTTGATAAAATGACAGAATAGTCTGAGTTGGAAGGGACACATAAGGATCAACGAGTCCAACACTCAAGTGTGTATGGACAACACTCAAGTGAGTGTGGGACTGAACCCATAACCCTGACATTCTTAACATATGCTTTAACCAATTGAGCTAATCTCCTAGCAGACCATTAATTTTGTACAATAAATTAACTGCAGAGTGACTCCAGAAAAAGGACACATATGTGCTAATACTACATGTTATGCTGTCACAGCTTGAAGGCTATGAAAGGAAAATAAGTGATTTAAAAGATGCTTCCAAAAGTGCAAGCACAAGATAATAGCAGAAGCCTTGAAAGTGCAAGTGTGGAATAGGAGCCCTAGGGTTACAAGCACAAATCATTTATAATAAATTCTTACTCACGACAGGAATGCAACCTTGTCTGCTGGTAATAAAGATAATAGAGCAAGCAAAGAACCAGTATCTGGCATACATAAAACATATCAAACACCACCAAATTCAGATATAGGATGTGCTGGCCAATGAAGGAGGAACAAGAAAACTGTTAACAAAGGCAGTAAAGTAGCTTCAAATGGGCCCAAAGCACAGGGTAAGCCTGACCATCAACATCATCCACCTTTCTGCTAACAACTGGAGATGCTGGCAACTTGCTTAACAATGCATAGAAAATAAAAGTGGTAGAAATGAGAAAGTTGTCTAGGTTGCTTTTAACTCTGTGATCATTGGGAATGAGCTGCAATAATAGGACCATTTGGATTTTTAAGTGTATGTCTGTACCTAGACTACATCAGAAGTCCCATGTATGTGAGAGTTTGTGTGCACTTGGGTGAACAGTACAACGAAGAGGTGCTAAGATAAAACAGATTGAAGAGGTAAGTGTGAGAGCTAGTGCACAAAAGTCTTTCCCAAATGGATAAACTCAGGGGATTAGTGGACCAGTTGAATACAAATAAATGATACACTCAGAACACCAAGCATCAGCCCAAGACCACCAGGACACACTGGAATCAGAACAAGTTGAACCCCACCCAAGACGGCTGTATCTGCTGTACACAGACCAAGACTGCAGGATCACACATACAGGTCACTTTCTTGGAAGGCAAAGGCAGAGTAGTAAAGCCTTCTACTTCTGCACAAAGGGCTGTCCTGCCAGCTATGGCTCCAGCTGGCATGAGTTAGTGCATGAGGGTTTGAGAAAGCTGCTTGACTAACCAAATACACCCTGTGAAAAATTATCTGCTTTAATAACAACAGCCTCATTATCTTAATGATAATATCTTGAATAGAAAAAGGGTTAGTATAAATATTGTTTTTGAGAAGTGCTTCCTTCCACTTGTTCCTGTCAGGGAAAAGGGAATTAACAACATTATAACTCTGTGATTAGACTGCTAATTTTTCAATTAGAGTAACTACAAATTTTTGCATCTCTATATGTGTTTCTCTAGCTTGCATAAGTTGCACAAGGTATCTGGTCTTACCACCCCTGAGATTTGGATGCAGCAGATAAGATTGGGCATTTCCCACCTGTGCAAGGTTTCTGCTATTTTGAAGCACTGCTTTGCTGTTTTGCTTTTCAGTTTGCAACTGAAGGAGGACTGCTACAGCCTCCCTTTAACAGATGAGTTACTCTTCTCCAGGTTAACAGTTGTGCTTAAAATCCCTCATCGACCCTTATGAGGGTATGCTGGATGTCAGGGCTCTCAGTGCTTCAGGGCAAGCCTGCTGTTAGCAAGAGCACTTTAGCAATATTTTGGCAAACACAACATCATTTGTTTCACAGCAGCATTTTCTCTGTGTTTCCCCAGGTGTAATTCTATCCAAAATACTTCAACACAATGTGAACACTCCAGTCATCCAAGACTGACAGGAAAAAATTAACAACCATGGCTCTTTGTACCACAGTCACCTGCTAATTGTAGCATTTACTCTAAGAAAAACTGTCCTTAAACCCAAAGGACCACAGCTTCAGGTTCAAATTCACTCCCACTGCCAGCCTTTTCAGTAAAGAAAACTCCTTCCAAGAGAGGATACAAGGACACTTTCCAACACTCCCCACTGCAGGCACCTCTGTAAGAGTCAATGTGCCCATTCCCATGCCCCAGGTTAACAGATGCAGTCATTACCCTGGTAAAACCAGCAGCTCCACCTGCTCTCATCAAAACACCAAAATGCAGTGAAGTGCTCATACACAACCTGCAGCTACTACATGCATGTCACCACTGACAGCTGTCTCCTCATTTTGATTTTCTGATTCCCTAAAAGTTTTCTTTTTCCTCTAATTTTCTTCTTTTATTACTGCTGTCTGTTCTCAGCTAAATGAAACTTGTTAAAAGTACATTAAGTTATTGGTGCTTTTTCATTTTAGTTTATTAAAATATTTTCATTTTTTAAAACTGTAAAAAGTAAGGGATTTTGAGAGTCAAAATGTTTTGGACAAGTTTGGTTCAATTGGAAAGTAAATATTTATTTCAAAACAGTTGATCTGGCAGGAGGAAAGTAAAGGCTGATGTGAATTGCTTCTGGCAGCACAGATTTTATAAGGTTCTTTCCTGTATTTGGACTCTGCTATCACTATTATTTTAAAACAAGAAAAATATTTTCAATAGGTATCTCCTTTCCCAAAATGTTACAACCTGTTTCTGGGCACTGGTACTGCTGAGGAACTACATTTTTGGAGCAGAGATCCAAAGAATATTAAGAAAGAGTTGTGTTAAATTTTCAAAAGGTCATACAGCTACCACCCACATGCCAATGACAGATAATAATACATCTTTGATGTTCTGGAGTTATCTCACTAAATGATCGTGACATACTCTCAAATATGTTTTTCAAGATTCAAAAAGCCATCAGGCCTCTGGATTTAACAAGCTTTTTTATCAATCAAAAAAGGGTATTTTGAAAAAAAGAAAAGCAACGCTGTTGGAGCTTTCAACACAGAAATCAAAACCTTAGTCTTTATCTACTCATATATGACCAGACTGAGGGCTTCTAGTTAATCTTCCACCATTTTTATTCTACTGTCATTCCAGCAAACAGCAGTGAAAACCTTATAATACCAGCTAGCCCATATTCCTCAGCTCCTTTCCACAAAGAAGAGAACAGAGTTCTCTTTGATGGCACATTAGGGATACACAGAGTACTTTGGAAATATCAGCTGCTAAATTTTCAGCTTTTAAGCAAAGCACACATAGGGGAAGGCAGTTAATATTTTAATCTCTAAGAAATGGATTATTTCATCTTGTATTATCAGCAGTAGGCTTCCCATCAGAAGCTGCACCCTTTATAGCCATCTGTGCCAGACATTTAATGAATAATCAATACAAGCTCATCTACAAGCATTCTTACCTGTCCCCTACTAATAAAACTCAGAGGGCTGAGAATTCAGATGCCTCCTTCTGCAGACTGCTGCCTGTAGTATGTAGAGCACAGTTGGAAGAGAAATAAAAAATGAACATTAAAGAAGCAGCGACAAAATGTCTGTGATAAAACTGAAGAAGAGGTCATATTTTCCCCTTCTCAGCAAGGATTTTCAGAGGTCCTTTTAATGAGCTATTTTCTGAGTAGGTCTGTGTGGGCCCAGAAGAATGCTGGCTACAAAGAGTAATTATTCTGGCACTCAGCTACTAGCAAACAATAAGGTAAAGCTGAATGGCTGTTGGCTTCTTCTGCACGTTCACAGGAGGGCACGATAATAAACTTAAAATCTTGTTTTCCTCTCTGGGCCAATCATTAAAAAGCAGCAAACATTTGAGCTTCCCCAGATATCAAAATTACTGCATATTTAACAATGGTAGGGTCATTTTCATAATTACTTTATCTGTTGAGAAGAATAGCNAAACTGTTAGTCTTCCACTTTGGCATAATAATTCACTAAATACAGTCATGTACCATTCCTCAGATATTTTAGAGTGTAGGAGAAAGAATAGAGGAACTGTAGGAGAACAGCAGGCTGTACATTTTGCACCAAGAACAAGCATAATTTCTTTAGTCATTAAATCTGGGTAGTGAGAAAACATTTCATGACAAAGTATGCTACTAATGTCAGGCTTCTAAAGGAGAGTCTTCCAACTTTAAGCAAAACCTTGTCAGTTTTTTAAGGAATACTTTGGAGTTTCTGTTGAAAACGTGTAAATAACACTTTCTATAGAAGCTAACTAAAAGAATCAGAGGATCAAAGGATTATAAAAAGGGGGAGGGAATGTAATTGAAATGAACAAAAATCTACATGCTGTCTACTGATACTTTCTTCAGAAGTTCCCAATATTAGATGACAGTGCAATGGAAAACACTTTTGCATGTAGTAAGAAACAATGTCAATTCAGTACTTAATTCCTACATATTTATACTGTCATGTTGTATCTTCATTCTAGGAAACTGGAGGAAGGCATGAATGTAATAGTTGTGATAGCTTTAGATTCAAAAAGCAATTTAATAAATTTACTGACAGAACTACAATATCAAAGTTTTTTATAATTTTTTTTATCACCTTAAAATAGTTCAAAGCCTGTATTTCCTATAATACCCTAAAATAAACTCAGTACAATCAAGGTTGACCCTGGCAGTAATTCCAGTATATTTCATACAGATTCCTAAACCACCCTCATCACCAGGGAGAACTGATTTCCCTCAAGCTGTGCATTAAGTGACATTCCTGGCATACATTACATGGGATGGATTCTGCCTCTCTTCCATTAAGGGGTGTTTAGCATCTTGATGATGTTAGGAGAGTTCATAAGTCAAGGTTCTCTTGTGCTGTGTTTTCTATCAGCTAAAGACTCATGCTCTCTTCCTCAGGCTATAGGGTTTAGAGTCCAAAATTTTGTAGCCATTCAAAGAAACCTGTTTCTTTCACCTTAGTGGGAGATGAATGTCCCTAAATGCAGATGCAGTCTCCTAAAAGAAGAGCTAACAGGTTCAGGGAGAACATCACTTGCTCAATGTTCTCTAAAATGCCTGGATTGAGGAGAATCCTGCAAGATTTCAGAAGAAATGGTGATTTCTTTTTTTTTTTATCACTTTGAACCATTTTTTTAAAGTTACTTGAAATAAGTCAAATTTTACCTGAGAATTGAGTGAGAATGAGAATGATACTGAACTTGGTCTTAGTTTAGAAAAGGGAATAAATATATATTTGATGAAGATTGAAAATCAAATTAAATAAAATAGAAGATTAATATAAAGCTTTAAAAAATGAAAGCATTTCAGTTATCAGTTTGTTAGTTTGAGATAACAGTCACAGTTTTAATTTTCAAGAGCGGGGATCATTAAACCAGACATCAAATATATATCTTTCACTTAAAATCAACAGAAAAGACTCACGCATTACTTTTTCACCCAATGTTTTGACAAGTTAGAAGATTTACAGATAGTAAACAGATTTGGACTAAATAAAAGTCTTTATTTTGCGTCAGCAAATGACTCTTGCAAGTATTCTTTATCCCAGAGATTATATGTCCTGTGAACAATATTAAGAAATGACAAGCATTTTTAATAAAGCTCTCCTGTCTGCCTGCACAAGGCACCATGTAATCTGTGAAAGGTTCATAATCAATGTCTTCTCAACAGCTTAATTAGTTTACATAACACAGAAGCATATCTAGTCTCAAATTAAAAAAAATTAAAAAAAAAAACAACTCTAAAACTCTAGGTCATGTATCAAGACCATCCTAACAGCAGTGTATTGGCAATCCAATAAAATTTTAATTATTCACACTTTTCACTACATATTTGAATTACTTTAAAACATTCTTAACTCAGCCAAAAAAGGCACTTCTGTACTATTTATGTCAAATTCTTTTTCATAGTGTTAGACTTTATGTTTCTATTGACTACAGCTCTTTCTTCAGGAAAGAAGGGATGAGGAGCTCAGTCATGCCATGGCTATCCAGGTGAGGTTTTGAACATAGCAGAGACTACAGGTCAAGGGAGGAGCTTAGGCACCCAAGAAAAGCAAAATGCAGATATACCCACAGGCCCAAGCATCTTCCCTAAAACACCCATTGTCTGACTCTTAAAGCAAATGTAATCAGTGACGTGTTCTCCCAAAAAGTTATTCCCTTAGGCAGCATTTGTCTTACAGCTCCAATCTCTGATTTTGCATCTGCCCTGTCTATTAGGTCTTGTTTGTTAACTAGACAGAAATTGGCATGGAGGAAAGAATTAAAAAGTTAAGGAAATTAATGAAGTTATTTTTGGAAGTAACTTAAAAGCCCTCTTGTACAAAGAATTTACTTTTTCTCTGCTTTCCAAAAAAGATTATTTTAGAAAATTACCAAATATACTAGTAGATTATAAAATTCCATTAATTTAAAAGGTTGCCTTTAATTTCAGTAGAAGTCAGATGCTGTGTTTTGTTGCAGGTTGCCTCAATGGACTATATTGCCATTGTACATAGGAAATCCTATCTCCATTGCAGTTCTGCAGTAGACCAGGAATTTTTCATTTAAGTATTTTCTTCCACATTAAAAAAGTTAGTTTGTTTGAACAAAACCTTTTAACAGAACATATTTGGCTTCATTCATTTAATCTGGATGGTGCCTTAAATCATCAGGAGTGAAGGATTAGTGGAAGCACCAGAAAGGAGAGACAGAACTGCTTTTGAATATGTCACTCTTTGAATGCAAGAAGGAAACTCACCCCACATTTCCTACAGTGCTGATGAATGACTCGGATACCAGACTATTTTCAGATGTCTCTTCTCACAGACAGAGTTTTTCAGCATAAGCTTTGAAAGAGATCTTCCATCATTAGCATCAGAAAATAGATTGCCAAAGGTTGAAACCTTCCTTCTGCCAAAGTCTTTTCCTAGTCACGATGTCAGACACGGTTATTGAATGTTTTAATGGTGTTACAACCTTCCAGAGCTGGGAATACATTTGACTCAAAAATCCTGATGGTAAGGCCTTGGAAGAAGGATTTGAGGAGCAAGAAAAGAGCTTTAGGGAACTGTGAGGTAAAAGGTTTTGTTCTGCAGTGCTCACTGGAACATTCCTTTTGCCTGCAAGCAGCCACCTGATGGTCACAAACAAGGCAGAAGGCTGCAGGTGAAGGATCTGCACATCTCATCTGACATCAGCCTTTATTCCTCTTCCAAAACAGTGCATATAAGAAACACACATGGTCACAGATTTGAAGCAATTGGCAGACATTTTTGTTTGGCTCCTCACTAATGCTAAATAAACACAAGATTTAAGGCTGTACTGACCCACAGCAGTTCTTGGCAAAATTCAACAGCAAAAAAGGTTTATAGAGAGCAATTTGTGCTACAAAAAAAAAAAATCAGGTCTGCTTAAGAACTCTTTGTCTGCTACATAGGACACAAACTATTTCTTAGTCATTGCACTTTCACTCCAATTTACTAGAACCTCAAACATTCAATAGAGCATTCAAAATCAAGAGGCTTTGGCATGGTCTCTGTAGAAAGTGTGTGTCTTTGTGTGTGTGTGTTTTCAAAGTGAAAGACAGGAGAATGCTATGTGGGTGGAGGTGAAGTGTCAAGAATTTGGGATTTGCTTTTACAAATAGCTAGGTCAGCAGGCTATATACTTGTCCTGTTAAAATACACTAGGCCTTGCTCACATGAAATGAAATTTCAAATGAAATTTTTAATGGAAAGTTTTTAATGAAAAAATTTAGACTTGAGCAAGATTTAATGATGTTTTTGAGATTGCATCAAAATAAAAATACAATAAGCTTTCATACCTGGTACTCAAACACACATTTCATTCCATGAAGACTAAAGAAAGGAACAGTTCCATAAGAATTATGCTGTATCACTTCAGAAGACCAAATTCTAACTTATCAGCTTGTTTCAACCCTAATTACCCTTGTGGCACACTTCAGAAGTTGTTTTCTCATCCAAACTTAGTTTCTCTCTCTTGGAGCATGTGCATCTGACTGCAAGACAATTTTTAAAGATTATTATCTGTCAGTGGAGGTACAGATAGTGAACCAATCATCTAGGGACTCCTGGATAACCACAACTGCAAAATAAAAAAAATTACTGTGGTGCAAATGGATTTATTTAAATAGCCTACCATTACTTCTTCCCTGGGTAGCAGGAGAATATGTCTCTGCTAACAGGGGGATAACTCATTTCAATGTGTTGGTCAAGCATTTGCAGTCATGTGGCCTTTCATACCAGGTAAAACAAGCCTGAAACATCATGAAAAACCCTTTTGCAGTATTTCTTATTCAGCAACATTGAATTCTACATCACTTCTAAGATATTTATTTTCTTCTTTTTTTTCTTTGCTGTTTGTTACCACTTTAAAACATCTGGTCCACAAATATACTCTCAGAAAGTATATTCTGGGAAAGAATTCTTATACACTGCATCCATCCTTGCAGCTGATCAGTAAGATAAGCCTTCTGGTAAAGCTTCATGTTTCTTCTCTGTTCAGATTGACTGCATGCTTTTCCAGGAATTGTAAAAATGCCCTCACTAAATTATCCAACAGAACTTCTGAGAGCCTATTGAGAGCTAGTTCACTGCAAAAGCTTTTTCATTATTGTTAATATTAAAAAATGACAATATAATTATTGAAAAATGAAGTAAAAAATAAAATAAAATAGGGGCATTATATCTTTGAAGAATATGCAAATAATGTAATTTACTCATGTAGCAGCAAAGGAAGGTGTACAAAGTCACACAGAATTGGTCTGCTGTTAGATTTTGACATCAAATGTAAGAGATTTTCAAACACTACTAAATTCTGTTCAAAATGCAGAGAACCATTAAAGGCTTCTTGAAATCTTCTGAGGAAAATTGAATCATTAGGCAGGGGAAATAAAAAGCCCATAATAAGAATATTTAAGGAAAAAAAAAAGTTAAAATACTAGGTTAGTATAAGGTAACAAAGATGGATTAATTTAACAAATACATGGAAATTCCACAAAAATAAAATCCATATAAATAATTAATATTTAGGGCAATGCAGAAGTAGCTAAGGATTAGCTGTTGATCAGGACATGGGAATGGAAAGGACAATTTAGGTCCCTCACTCTGGCCAGTGAATATTCAATTAGTTAGACAACATGAAAGACTTTCATTAGGAGAAACTCACTGACATACTCTGTGCCTAATGATGAAGTATTGTAATTGCCTCGCAAATGGAGAGATGTGAGCTCAGTTCATAATGCTGGCCCCTTTTCTCACTGCTCTCGAGGTGTCAGCTCTCAGACACAGCCTGAGACAGGACTCTGCATAAGCTGGGACTCTGGCTGATCCAGTGTGGCAGTTTTTACAGTCTCATTCTCGTAAGAAACTGATACCTAGTTTAGAGGCCTAAATTTGGAAAGAGTCACAGCTGAGAATGCCGAGCAAGGCGAGTCCTCCCTCGTGGCTCTGGGTCAGATCCTTACCGCTTTCGAGGGCCAGGGCTTGGGCTCTTTTCTACAGTCGGCTTTTCCTGATGGCTCCCCAAGGCAGCTTCACCACTCCAGGGTCATAACTTTCTTGGGTGATTACCACAGATAGATCCAAATTATCCCTTCCTAAGCTCCAGAGCTCAGGAGACCTGAGCCAGTCTGGGTCACCAGCCACACAAATACAGGCTAATTGTGTAACACGTTACCTAATTTAATAAGCAGAGCACAGCTCTGTGCTAACCAAATGACTCATCCTCCACACCAAAGTGGCTCCTATCCAGATGGACACAGCATGGTGGTGCCTCCTTTCCTTTCAACGTGGCCCTGCAAGCTTTAGAGGGAATGTGCCTGTGTGCATGGACAAAACACCACAGAGAACCTGCAGACGAGTCCCACAAAGGCAGTGCAGGACTAAGAGCCATTGTGGTCCCACCTCTCATGAGTCACAGGTTCCAGCAAGCACCTCTCAGTTCTCACAAAATATCTTTTTTGTCCAAACGTGCACTGCTGAGCTGTTTGTGCCCTAGACAAAACCCCACACTTTCTGTACCTTTCCACAGGACCTACATGGTGAAAATAAACGTCTATGGCCAAATCAGCTCCAGTGAGATCTTAAGTGCTAATGAACCTGTGCAAGTAAATGCCTCACAGCTCAGGTTCCCACCATCCATCAGAGTCCATGCCTGCTATATCATCCTAAAATTCCTGTACTTTGGAGGTTTATGCAATTTGCAGCACATTGTTTTCCAGACTGCCTCTGCTAGATCAGCCTAGTATTTTGATACCAGTCATTCACATTCAGAAGTTAGCAACCTCTAATCAACTTTAAATTGCAATCAAATGATTGGCACATCTTAAAGATGCATCAATCATTACATAAGTAATAGTAAAATTCGATTTTTAACAGAAAAAGTATGCTGTTCCAGACATCAAATTTTGATGGATTTATTTGTATTCTTAAAAAAGAAATAAAAAATCTTTGAATGACATTGACTCTGTTCACTATTTGAATTGCTGGCAATGAAATTAATTATATGACAACCTTTTATAGGAAAATGTTACCTATACTCATTTCATATGCAAACCAATAAGTGCTATCTTTGTCGCTAGGGGGGAAAAAAAGGCACAAAAATAACTACTGCCTTTTGAAGGAGATATTAAGGGCAATGCCAACAAGTAAACTGAAGCAATATACAATAATCTTACTCCTGCCAAGGAATGTCATGACAAAACCAATATGATATATATGTCAATACATGCCAATGTTATTTTAACACCAAATCAGAGTTCTGCATAGTTGGTGATAAAAGTGACACTGGTAATAGCAGTATTACTTATCAAGATGTGTTATGTCAGCTTGCTTCTGTTCCTGTCAACACTGAAAACGTATAGTGATAATGCACTACATATGCTACCCACCTCTCTCTGCCAGCATCAACCTAAACTTATGCCAAAATCTTTCTAGAAACACTAATCAACATGCTCTGCTACAGAGAGCTGAGATACTGAGGCTGTCTAATTTAAGATGCTGATGAATAAGCAATAAACTTTCAAGCATTACAAGCAAACTAAGTTTCTGCCAATGTAGGTATTATAAAAGGCTGACAGTGATTGAAGTTGGACATTCTAATAGCTTTTATATTATGAAAACACCTCATTTTTTTTAGTACTACATATACCATCTAGTAAATACAATAATGGCAGTATAATAGAAATATTTGATTACCTGCAGAAGACCTTGAAAACATTTTACAGGTTTACTCCCAGTGAAGATTTTAGTAAAGACCCTAGCAAACATTGTATATAAGAGATATGGTGCATTTTCCACTGTCAATAAAGGAGACAGATAAACCTTTCTAAGAGTCATTTTAGCCTAACTACTGTTTTCCAGCTGTGATAGTCTTCATTAAAAAAAATACCCCTTGGAAACACTTATATGCATGACAGCAGCTTTTGTGAGCCCAAGTATCACCTTCAGGAAAGACTAATCCCTAAATCTCTAGCAACCTGGAGCTAGTCCTTTGCAGCTCGTTCCCACTTGCACAGCTCTGGCCAGCACTGCCTGCAGTGGAGGCAGCAGGTGCTCGGGTCACAGCCACGGAGCAGCTTGTCCATGGCTCACTGAGGCCAAAGGGGGACAAAGTCGTGCTGTATCTGCCCAAACCAATTAAAGAGTGCTGAACTGGGGAGAGGTGGGATGGAAATTCTGGGACCGGGGGAGCCTCTGAGATTTTCACTGTTGATTTCAGAGAAGAAACATCATCAAATTTTGCCCAGAGTACTTTAACGAAAATGCTTATGTGACGTCACATTTGCTGCTCTTACTTTCTCTAATGAGACAAGAAAGCACAGGGTGGACTTGGGTTATATTCTGTCATGAAAACCTAGTCCAATCCTGGGCAATGCTAGATATTATTACTCTACAAAATTCAGAACTAAATGTAAAATATCCATTATAGCTTACTCTTTATATGAGTCTCCAGAGTAACCATGTTTTTGCTATTATTCTTTCTGGCTTGAATACTGATCTCATAAACCAAGACATATGACAGGGATAAAAATATTTAAAGAATCACTTACAAAAATGTTAACAATATTATTACTTCACAAATTTGATGCTTTAAAGTGTTTAAATGCTATCAACTTGGAAGATATTTTCTCTCAGCTGTTCAAATTCAGAAGCAGTATATCTTGTATGACTGGAAGTGCACCATAACTATTATAGATGGTCAAAAGTAAGGTATTCTTTTGTTAGATTTTAAAATGGCTTCTAAAAGTCTTATTGTTTCTATGAATAAATTACATCAGTAATCTTTGTAGTAAGCACCATCTGAGACAGAATGTTTTATATTTACAGTGATTAGCATGAGGTTAATCTCCATCAGTCAACTGCAACTGTAATAAAATACACTGAGAACCCTTGAGCTTATGGTATGCAATTCTACAAAAGCAATTACATTTCTCTGCCTGTTATGGAAGTGAAGTTTTTTTATGACAGCCAGCCAACTTCATTTCTAGTGATAGAGAAAACCAGTGGTATAAAGACAATAGCCTCAGGGATCTGTCTCTCCCTTATCTTCAAAAAGAATCAATTTCATGCTTAAATGTACATAAATATGTATAAACATCATTGCACCTTGTCAAACTCTAATTCTCTAAAAGCATTCCCAAAGAACATACTTGATTGGTGCAGTAAGTACCACAATGAAACACTATTTTAAATTAAACCAAATAGCTTTAAAATTGACAAGGACATCACACTGAGGAAAGGGAAAGCTAATTATACCATTTTCTTTAATACAGTCCCCACAACTTGTAGGAAAATTCTAAGCTATACTTCAAATATGAAAAAGAAAACAGCAAACAGCTTTCTAACCACAAAATCACCACAATATTTGTTCCTCTGGGGTGGAGAATAGCTTAAGAAAAACAAAGCTTTGTTTATTAACACAGATCTTGGTTAAACCAGAGATCACCTAGTGATCACCTACAGACTTTTTATCATCTATACTATCTGTTGATGTGTAATTCCATACAAAACACTACATACCATATTGCACCATTCCTGTAGAACACACAGCTGCAGAGCAGCACTTCAGCATCATATAAACCATTGCAGGTCTCTTCTTTTTCTTTAAAGGTGTCTAGATATGTTGGTAACCGTGAGCAAAACAAAAAAATTCTGACACCACCATCTCTGTGCCTATGAGAACATATTACAACAATGATTGAGCAAAGTTTATAAAGAGATAAAATTGTGCAATAGTAAAGAATGAATCCTTCAACTTCAGGAAAGCATAAGAAATCTGAAGTATCTGAGGAGGAGTTCATTAAAGAAGTAAAACTCATCTGAAGGTGTATTGAGGGACTGTGGGTTTCTTCTTCAGCTGATGCAAACTGCCAGCACTCCCTGTGGCTTCACTGGTCTACACCACAGAACCAGTGAGGGAAAATAACAGAGCGGGAAGATATTTTCAGCTGGGGATCAGGAAACATTTTCCAGTGCCATCTAGCACTCTGAAGCAATCCCTCAGGACAGTAATGCAAATTCTGTGCCACACTTCAGCGATTAGACTTTTAGTAGCACAGGAAAATAGGTAAGGCTCAAAAGAGTATTTCCTATATAAAATATCATCTAATATTATCATGAATCTATAGTAAGGACTATTATTTATTTGTTATGATGTTTTCCATTAGCATATAACCCATTTCTAAATACCTCCCCAAATACTGTTTAGTATCCAATTCATATCCTCCATAAGCTATTTATAAGTTGTTTTATTTAATATTTTAAATGCTCAAATATTCTTTCTATTACACTAGGAAGAGGCTGGCAATATAGAGATGGTCACACTACCAAACAAGTGCAGGTGTGTAATATAGGCAGTTGTTTTTCCTTTTCAAACCAGCTTTCTGAATAAAGTCTGCCTGAAGAAACTTAAACCCATGTATTCCCCAACCACCAGGCAAGACACCATTCTTGCAAGAGGAAATTTTCATTCCCTCTTCTATTACACTGCTTTATATTCAGAAAATATTCAGTATTTATGATTTCTTATTGCCCACCAATAGCTAAGGGACCTTATTAATAGAGGGTGAGATTTGGGGGCTGGGATGCATCTTAAGGTTGATTTAAAGAAATTATTCAAAGACTAGGTCTCCAGGATGCTGGAGACACCCACATTCCCTCACCTCACTCCAGTAGGATACCTTTTAAAAGAGGACAATATTTTTTTCTTCCCTTTCCCTAAACAGAAAAGACCACCCTGTGGATCTCTGTTCTGTGAGGGGGGGCTCAGATCAAATTTATAGGATCAAAGGACTTACCAAAATAACTTCTGCTTTCTGCATTTGTGATAGAGATACGGTTTCAGACTGGCATCAAAATACTCAGGGTATAATGTAAAATGAAGCCATTGAAGCTGAATGGGTGTGCTTGGGAAATTTTCATACAAGAAAACCTTGAAAGCCCATGACTAGAAGGGAACTAAAAATAGCTTTTCCAGAATTATGTCCGAATCTTACTCTAGGTGGGTAAAGTTTTTCATCTCAGGTCCTGGAAAAGTGACTTATTCCTTGCCCTGCACTGTAGTAAGCCAGCTGGCAAATATGATCAGTAATAGCCACTTATTTTTTTTGTCTTCTGTCATCTTTAGCTCAAGAATTGTGGTACAAATCTGGAAAATAAATAGGAAGAGACCAGATTTATTTTAGACTAAACAGACTGAAAATAATCTACATGCCATAATATTGCACTGTCTCTTGGACTAATCTACATGCCAGAATATTGGACTGCTCTGTCTCTGCTGATATATTACCTTTCCTCTTAAGACTTACAGTTTCTTTAGAAGGGCAGACTTGGTGGTGGGAAGGGAGACAAAACTTCACATGTCCTTCCAAGACACCCCTCTAGGTCTGTAAACTAATCAAATGTGGACAGCTTTTTACAAATGCAGGGTGGGGGCCCACAACAAAAAGAAGGCAGCCATCTCCATGGTCTCATGCATGTTTGGGGTCAAGTGGGGGTACAGAATCTTCTAGAGAGCCTAGAAAAACTCCACATCAAGTTTCAGTAAAACTGACAGATTTCTTTTTGTTTGGTTGGTTTTTTTTTGTAGTAAATTCTGATCAAAGCAGACTGAGGCTAACAGTTTTATATATACTTATTTCCACTTCATACTGCTGAAGTTCAGGCAATTGCTCAGTTAAGTCAGCTTGATTTGCAGAAGCTGTAATCTCATGAGCAATGCGACTGAGCAAAAGAGCAGCATCATTTCCAGCTCTCCTCCAGTCAAACTCCTTGTCTGCAAGTGATATGCTTTGTCTCCTTAGTTCAACTGTTTAGATTTTTGCTATACCTTACATAATGTAGAATTTTTCTCTGGAGAATTAAGTTTTCTATGTACGAAACAGCCTAAGGAAAAGAAAATTCTAAAAAACTACTGCCAATGACTTCTGATTACAGTCCAATAAGTGCAAGCACAAAGGAAATTAGCTTCATCTGACACCAGGTGCAATGAGTCAGAGTATCTGGTTCAGTCATACAGGTACTAAGTGGGTTTAGCTGCTGTGGGTACCACGGTCAGTGTCTTTGATAAGTATCATGGATTTCATTTCTGTCTGTGTCACTATGTGTCTATAGATACACATGTATCACACTTCAGCTCACAGTTGCAAAAACGAGACTAGATTATTTTTTTGTTCTTGAGTACATCGCTCTCGGTGATGAAGCACAGCTTGGCTATGTATATTAATAAGGTTTATCAGGTGACATATAACCCTCTCTCTTCCTAAAAATTTCCTTCTTCATTTGTAGACAGAGTGTCCTTTGTAAAGTTACTCTTGTTTAAATGAAAAAAGCTGTTTTGTCTGTAAAGATTTTACATTGCAAGGCATCTTTTTTTCCTGGAACTGAATTTTTCTGCATTATGATTTTCTAATAGAAATGGAAAACTAGATGAGAACAATCAACTGGTTCATCTGTTGCTATAATTTCTGATAATTCTTGCAGGAATTATTGCAGAGTTCCTGCATAATTTTATTGCTTTAATTCATACTCAACAGAGTATTTACACTCTGAAATTCAGCAAAATTCAAGCAATGGAAGTGGGATATTTCCACATACTTCTGTCTTGCCCTTTCATAAAAAAGGCACATAAAAGTTCTCTTCAGTCTAAGTGAAATTTTCATTGATTATTTGAAGGCAGATACACTGACTGCATCTGTGATGACCAGTGAATGTATATAATTTCCATCTCCTTTTGACAAATTAATACCGGGTGAATTTATTAAGGATATGTAAATTATTCCATGAGTAGATTTTTTTTTCTCCACATTTATTAATTCTATTTTCTCAAAACACAATAGAGTTGCCAAGGAAAATACTGATAATTACATTTATCCTACAGCCATTTTTTTTCTGAGGGTGTGATTGCCCTCTCTCAGGGCATGTGATGTCCCTTCACAATTTTTTCTTTCCTGACCAGTAACTACTAAATCAGAGACCATCCTGAATTCAGAAGCAAGGAGAGGAACCTCCCAGGACTATTCTCTTTGACAATTCAATAAGGGAATCTACAAGCCTTGTGGATCAATCCCACTGCAGTGGTGATGTCTAAATGGCAGCATTCCCTAAGAGGAAGGAGTTATGGTTATTACAACCTGGAAACTGTTGTGCTTAAATTCACATAATTTAACTGTACAAACTGAATGCTCTTCTGAGCATTTGATCCTTTATTGTTCAAGAGATAAACATGAGCAGAGTCTTGTTAGGTTGCTCGATGTACTAGAAAGAATATATAGAATGTAGTAGAACATTAAAAGATGTTGTGGGAAAAAATAGCTTTAGAAAACATGAAGACAAGACAAGAATGTGTAAGATAATAAATGCTTGACATACTTAACATGCTGAAAATACCCTTTTGGACTGGAATTCCCTCTGCTATCAATCAAAAATAGTGGTTCTTAATATAGCCTAACACTTTCCACAGGAGTAGAAATGTCAAGGGCTGTTTCTTGGGACTGTGCCCAGATTTCAGTCTACATTTTCCCTGCATTTTCACTCGTATATCTTGAAATTCACATCTAAAGTTTTGGTGTGCCTGCTGAAACCTCTCTTCCACATCAATCTCTGAGTAATGAATTAAAAGAATTGAGAAACAAAAAAATAGCATTGCATTAATATGAAAAGCCAAAGTTTCTGCAAACTTAACGGGACATTTCCTGTACAGACAGTTAAGGAAACATAAGTATTTACCAAACGTACATGTGAGCTTGCTCAAGTCTACATTATGGCCAAAGGAGAGAGAATGGGCACTTCTTAGTGTGAAGATAGGCATCTAAATCAGAGAATAACGTTCAAGAAGTCTCTACTTCCTTCTGCTGACTGCAACAGGAGCCTGGATAACTTCTTCAGATGTAAATGTTGTCTAAATTCAGGAGAGATGTATCACAACCTACTGATTAGCCCTGTTAGCTAAAATAAGAATTTCTAAATTTCTGATTTTAGAGAATGAAAATCAGGTAATTGAAACAAGGTCAGACTCTGAATTAGTAGGAGAAAAATGGCTGTAACATGGGGCTGTAACCCACTCTCTCGTCTTCGATTATTTCTGAAGACTAGCAAGTAAAATACTGAAATCTTCTGTAGGTCTCAAATACCTAGAGCCTCCCTTCTACATCCAAAGTTCATAGCACAGGTCATGAAAAAACTTAAAACAGTACTGTGATACTTTCTTTACAATACCTTGTTGTGTTGAAATATCATGCTGGCACCTGACATTTTTGTGGGAATGAATGCTGGAATTCCAGAACAATCAAGAAATAGGTCAGAAGATCTTTTTTGGTTTTTCAGAAGGGCAGCATCGCAAGGCAGCGTGTTTGTGCCAGTGTTTGGTATGGCAGCAACAGATTCCTCAGCCATCAGGGAGATCAAATTTTTGGAATGGATTCAAGATGGCAAGCTCTCAATTAAAGGCCCACTACCAAGGCATCTGCAAGCTGAGGCTCACTATCTCCCAGGTGCAGAGACCACCTCTCCTCTTCCCTTGGCCGTGGGATCATCTCTTATTCCTCAAACCACTGCACACCATGTGCTTGTGAGGATAACATTTGCCAGCCACCTTGCTTTAGTTAAAGGAGCAAAGTGGTTTTTTTGCTTTGCTTTTTTTGCCTGTTCTCTTTTCCTCTCTTTTGCTGGCTGCCAAACAAACACAAGGTAGCATTAATCAAAATGTTCAAGGTGACCTTTAAAGAGACACTGTGCTGGGAGCCTCTTTACAATCTAAATGAAACACTTACATCATCCAAGGAATGGGCTCTCTTGAGGTTACAGACAATTTCACCAAAACAAAAAGTGTGGGCACACCTTGATGTCAGGCATTAAGGAAAAAAAAAAGCCTGCTTTATGATTATTCATTGTATAAAATCTCCTTGCCATTTCCTTCTGTACTGCAAAAGCACTTTAGCTAGTGTCCAAAGGGTTTAGCTGCCACTTGCCCAAAGAGTATCTGAGGAAGGACAGCAAGTAAAATGCATTTTACCAGCCTCTTATATGGTGAATGATTTCATAAAGCAGCTTTTTCCCAGGATAATGTATATTTCTTGTTGCATAGTGAATGACCTCCCCAAAAGCAATATTCATCTGACCAAATGCAGAGGTGTCCAGAACAGAAATCCACATCTAAGTCATATTCTCTTTACATGCAATAGAGAGGAACTGGCACTTCTGAGATGCAGTACATTGTATTCAAATGTAAATGTTTAATATGGGTCAGATTAATCATAGTCTCATTTTTTTTAACTGATATAAAAAAAAAAATCAGATTAGTTTCTCACTACATTATGTACATCTCAAAGAGGGGATATGATTCCTGTCTGAGCAGCATTAGTGGGACCATTCATGCACAGGATTCCCTGTAAATATGAGCCAGTGGGTAAGAGCAAGACAATGACTACTGGAATAAAAACAGATCTGTATAAAGCAAATTTTCTACTACAATGTCATGGATTCTTGGGATAAGAACAAATTTGCCATGAGGCACCACGTTAATTTATCCTACAAACAAAAGTGGCAGTTCATATAACACATATTTGAAACTTGCTGCATCAGGAAGTTCCAGATGCCAAAAAGAAAAACAGATCAAAACCCAAGAAAATACACCCACAGTGTACAGCTCCTTTTATTTACACTAAGCTCAGGGGGAACAGGAAGACATAGGAATATTTATCCTTTTCACTATGCCTTTTTTCTTCCATGAGCATGAACCTCAAGTAAAAGTCAAGGACAGGACATTGAGCTGTATGGACTAGACCTCCAATTCAGTTATCCATCCTTGTTTTCTGACCTCATATTGCCAACACTGTTCTTACAGCAGTGAGCCAAGCAGGAAATATTATAATCCTTCCCCACTCATACCATTTTTTTCCAGGATTAAAAAATGCTGTTTAAGTCTCAGTTTAACACCAGGAAGCACCCAAAGCACAAACAAAAAATGCAAGCCATCACCTTTACCTGCTTTCACAATATTACTTCAAAACATTTGTGCTTGGTCCAATCCTCCATTCCTGATACATTATTTCAGTAGAGATATTTAGTGGTGAGGAGGGTTAGTGTTGGAGCCCACCTGATACTATCCATTCTGTCATCAATGTGACACATCAGCAGTGGTCTCATCTTCCATCCTTTCAAGCAAAGTTGAAAAATTGCTAAGAATAGCAGCAGAATTTGACTGCAGAGTGTTTTTCTGGGGAACTCAAATCTCAGCTTGTGTCTAATGCTGCTAATTGAATTTTTACCTCCATCTTTTTAGGGGAGAAGACAAACTAAGAGATAAGGTTGCTTTTTCTAATGTTTCTTTCTGCTACATTGTCTCTGTCTCTTTTTTTATGGCAGTGAAACACCAAGATATGGCTCAAATCCCTCTTCTTAAACATCTTAACTATTTTCTGAAAAATCAGACACACGGGGATTTCCCAATAATATTTTGGAGCTCAGTAGTAAGCCATCATTGCAACACAAAATAAGCTCTGACCTGTTTGTGATAAAAAAAAAATATTTTACATACGGCATTCTTTTTCCTGCTGTCCAAACATCCCCTTTTCCTTTTACTTTTAAGTTAGCCACCAGGCTAACTACTGTATTTCAGCAGTCACTGCTGCTATGCATTACCAAATATGAACTCTTAAGCCAAGGTGAAGATATATCCCTTACATTAAATACATCTCCTACATGACTGGAAAGAATTATGTTAGGAAAGAAAAACTGTCATATTATGCTAAGTCAATTTCTTTTGAGCATTTTTAAATCCAATCTACAGTAAAAAAAGTAAAAAATCTAAATCAACACAGGAATCATAAATATTTTTTGCACTAAGTAAATACCATGCCCTTCATCCCATTTTACTCCAGAGAAAAAATGAATTACTGTTATCTTCCAGTCCAATCAGTGTAAATTACTTATTTCAGAATTGGAAACAAATAGACATTCACACACACCCCCACCCCTAACAGGAATATTAAAATTCTGCTAAAACCAGGCAATAGTTTCAAGTATTTTTAAGAAAACCCTTTAAAAAAAAATGTTAGTGTGTGTGTTTGAGAGGTTTTCCCTAAATTTTACCTATGTTTATTGCAGCCAAGGCTTAATAGAGAGCCCATAATAACAGGCAGGAATAGGGACTATCTAAGCATGCAAGCCAGCTGTCTGGATAAAACTGCCTTCTGGGGCAGTAAGCTTTAAAAAAATATTTGTAGTGTTTGAGGCCTTGTTGCTGTTTTTTTCAGTCAAAACAAAATGGTATATAATCAAAACTGGCTGCATTTGTAGAAAAGGAGCCACATGAAGCTGAGCACTAGCAATTAACAGTGCAAGTGCTTTTCCTAAAGGGAAATACAGTCAGTGCTTACATTCATCTCAGTATTAGCAGCCAGATACACAGTGCTTACAACAATTATTTTCATGGAGTTATCAAATTTTTCAACTGCAAGCTCCAGTCCCTATGGATATTAACTCACAGAAGCAATCCAAACATAATCAGTGGAGGAGTGCTGCTAATGAAGTGTGTGCAGATCTACACAAAGTCGTAGCCCTAAGTATTTATCAGAGAGAAACAGGTGCCAACCAGATGCCAAAAAAATAAATAATGTCAGAAATTAATAGCAGTCAGTCTGCTGTTTCTGTAAGTGACAGAAGACAATAGAAATGAAAATAAAGGAGCCAAAATACAATCTTGTAAGAGCCCACAAACAATAAGGGCAACCGTACAATCTAATTTTTGTTATCTGATATTACTTAAGGCTTCCTAATGCTGGAAAAACACAAGGTTATCCCTAGACTCAAATAAAGAACCAGCCATGGGACTGCAGAGCACTGCAAAGCTGTGAAAGGGCAATTCTTGTTATAATTTCCAAAGGTCCTGCCAGGCTGAAGCACAGCAGCTGCCTCACATGCCTGGAGTGCAGCGAGCAGGAGTGCAACAAATCCTGTAAACACTTCAGAAAATACAGAAGAACAAGAGGTCAACCAAAAATGTGATACATTGCCTAGTGCTCCCGGGTGAGAAGGCAACCACATCACTGAAAGAGTAGCAGCAAAGGAGGATTGTCTGCAATGCTGGAGAGATATTAACCACAGAAATAATAATAGCAAAACAAACCAAGCAAAGAGCTGAAGCATTCTCACTTGAAGATATGATGCAAAGTATCAGTCACGGGTTTCTGAGTAGAAATATATCTTCTAGTTATACAGCAGTCCCAGGATATAAAAGTCTTCTGTATACCTATCTACATCTATTTCTAGAATTAGCACAGAAACAATTGGTTAAGACTGAGTTACAAGTGAAGTTGAGTGCTTTATATAAAGTGCTGGAGGGAAAGGAGGGAAATCTTGTTTACAGTTCAGCTAGGCTCGGGTATGGAAATCAACAGCAAAACGTGCTTGCACAGAAGGAAGAGAGTGTTTCCTAGTATCAGCATCAACCCACGTGGAAAGCTGTGCTGATGAAACCAGTAAGAAAAATGCAACAGCAACGAGGTTTTAGTCTCCTTACTGAAATCCCTTATCGTGTAATATGTGAAAAAAACACAACTAAACTTTCTCATGGAGGCTTCTAAGTGTCTAGTGCGGAAATAAATATTGGGAGAAGCACTTCACTAATATGAAAGGCTGCTATAAACATATTAGCAGAGGGAATTTCTGCTGTTGAGCCATACTTAGAAGCTATTTACAGGTGTTTTCCCAAGTAATCTGTGAATTCTACACAATTATTTACCAAAAGTGTGAGGAAACTTAATAGTAGGTACAAACAATGGAATTATTACAGTGACAAATAAAATGTGGCTAGACACACATCAATTATGAAATGATAAAGTTGTTGAAAATTCAGCCCAACACATCCCCTATTTTTCATTCCCCATCTCTATTCCTATGTTTCTTGAATTTTTAAATTCATACATATCTATTTAATTCTCACTCCCATCATCTTGTAGTCTTTTCTTACTTCGTTTTTCAAAAGCAATTACCTTTTTTCCATTTTCTTTCATTTCTCCCATTTCAGACTCCTATTACTTTTTCTCCACCTTCTTTTAATAATTTTTAGGACTCCCTGCCTCTCCTGTCTTATTATCAGCTTTCTTCTCAAGTCTTGTCTAAAGTGTGTATTACAACCATGTCTATGGAGTGCAATACTAAAAAGGTTTGTGGTGCACGTCACACTGCCACAGCACCAGTGAGTGCAAAGAGTTCCCCAGATTCACCCCACTTTTTACTTCACCTGTACTTTTCCCTGCAGCACTGATTTTACTGACATATGTGGCAAAGAGTAAAATGATTTTGCTAAGACCCATTGCTTCAAGAAACAATGAAGTGCTGAAGCTCCCCAACAGAACCAATTTAGTAACTCAAAATAGCACTAATGCTTCAAAAGTTCTCCTAGGTTCAACTTTTCAACCCCTACTCCTCCTCCATTCAATGTTCATCCCTCTTCCACATCTGTCAACTCACATGTGCCTAAATATGGAGATAAAACATCTTTGGGTACCCATGCTACCAGTGTTGCTTATCCAAAGCTGTTACTGCTTTGGCTCAGCTCAACACCCACCTGGATGAGCCAGACTGGGATTTATTACTCAGGTACCACAGACCACATTTCCTAACAGGCAGCACGCAATGCTCAGGAAAGGCTGCATCACCAAAGCAAGCACCAGAGGCGTTCCTGACAGTGGAGTGCTGCTGTTCAGCTGGAGGGAGACAGGCAGGGATGACACACCACAGTAACAGGACAAAAATGTAAAATTAAGAGGTGATAACGTAATAAAACAGATTTGAAAAGTAACTGTCTGGTGAAAATAAACTTCGCTGAAAATTTATTGTTCCATGTCTATTTTTAAAGTTTAAAAGTGCCTTTCAATTTCTTTGTGGGTTAATAGTCCCAAACACCTTGAGTACTTGCCATTCCACATAATACATAGCCAGTACTTCAGCAGAATTCTAAATAACTGATTTCAGCACACAGTTAATAACCATAAATGTATTTTCTGATGATTTTTCTGTCAGATATGTTCATTCCTCTGAAATGAAAGTAACAGCTCAGAAAACATTTTAAACTTATTATATAATTATGGTTTTTAAACTTCATTAAAACTGCTTTAAAACATGCCTCATTTTCCAGCACAAAACCATTGTAAATTATGGAAATAACTTTATGCATATGAAATCTACATATTTTAAATTACACACATTTAATTAGAGAACTATTTGTTGAATTCAAAATTATAACAGTTTGGGATGTTAAGTCATGCATCATATGGGAAAAAAAAAAGTTGGTGACAGTCTTTTAAAGATTTCCTCAAGATCACTTCAATTTATGCTTTTTCCACATATTCAATAGTAGCTTAAAACAAACATCTGAACTTGAAAGACATTTACAAAGAATTCATATGAAGAATAATAGCATGTGCAGTGTGTTCTGTGGATAAGTAGTCATTGGTTACTCCTAACCTTGAGCTAAAAGGCCCTGATGTAGATGATTCGTGGGTGAAATTGCAACACACATCATAGAAAATTACAATATTAGTAATGCTAATGATGATGCAAATATTATTAAAACTTATGCAGTTATTTAGATTCTCCACTGGTTTCCAAAACAATCATTTGGAATTCAAATATTATCTGATTCATTTTCATTTTCACTAAGCTGGAGTACTAAAATCCCTCTCACAATTTCCTCCACTTCTCAGATTAAAAAATAAATAAATTTGCTAGGATACTTCCCAGAATGGTCTGGTTCTCTCAGAAGCAGGCACAGTCACACTCTGAATAAGTCCTGGTCTCTTCTTTTGAGAGCAAAAGCTGGTGACCTGAACTCAGAAGCATCAAATTAATGCTAAAAATACCTTTGCATTCTGCTTCAAATGCGAAAGTTGGTTTTACAAAATAGCTTATCAACTCCCTTCACACTTCATGCTGCAAATTCTGTCCCATACCTGCATGTCCCACGTCTGCAAACACAAAAATTGTGTTTGCAATACAAAAAATTCTTCATTGTTTGGCATCTGTTCTGCTCTAGGGCAGGGTTTCAGATATGCTACACGGATTATCACTTTACATATAATATAGTCTGCTTGCAAGAAGACATACACATGTTAAGTAACCACAGATTTACTGAAAAATCATCTGCTCACTCACACATTGATTTAAAGTGGCTACCTGCTTTTGAAAAGACCTAAATATATTTATTTATGTCAGTGTCTAACCCTCTAAATCATTTATATGTGATGAATATTTGATAAATTCTTGGACTACACATGTAAGCTGCTGGATATCCATTTAGAATTGTACCCTTTCACAGACACCAAAATAGGGTAGCTACAATAAAAGACAATCTCTTTACTTACAAAGGAAGACAAACAATTCTCAAACCGAATCACTGCCACCCTGAGATAGATCAGTGGGATAACTACTGTAACTATTTTATGTTTTATACAAAAGCCATAAACATAATTTTTAAACATAATTCCACAAATGGAACATATTGATCGTGTTTAAGAAATCTGAAAGAAGGCATTAATGTTCCTGCATTAATGAAGGAACACCTAAACCTGTAAGATTTTCTATGAGAAATAGTAATAAAAACAGAACACGAGAACATTAATTAGAAAATTCTAATATACAATTTCATGGATAAATAATGTTTCACAAGAAATCTACAATACACAATAAATATAACAACATATAAGTAATTCTGTTCTTGATAGAGTTTCCTATCAAGAAACTCCAACATAGAAACAGCAAAGAGATTCCTTCAGAATACTGGGGTCAACATTTCAAATAAGATTTGAATTTTGAGGAATATGTAATATTGCTACACCAGAGTATATTCTGAAAATCTACATTAGCATGTATCAAAGCATATCCTAACTCTGCAATGCCTAATCTCACATCCCTCCCAACACTTACACTGCCCAGACCATCATGAAAATTATCTGCATAGTTTTACATGACACTCATATCTGCAGTACTTGAGCACATCACAGACTGCAGTGCTCCTAGAAGGCAAGTGGTCTGATGATTTACACTTCTTAAAAATGACTAACAGCTACAGATTTGGCTGCTTTTAAGAAACTAGTAGTCATGGGTTTACAATAGACTTTAAAGATGTATTAATTGGAGTATAATGCAGATGGTAATAGAATAAGGGGTGGATATTGTCATGGGTTGCAGTGCAAAATGTAACCATCACCATCTGTTGAAACTGGAGTGGGAGTGGTGAATTCTTCTGCCATTAGGCCAGCTGATTTCTTTATCTCTTCCATGACCCATCCTCCCTCCAGGGAGAGATCTTCTGCTAATGGGCCATTGAGTCCACTGATAAACTTCCATCATCCCATTGGGAAATGCTCCATCCAGGGAGGTGAGCCAAGCCCCTCTACCTGGATAAAAAACCTGAGACTTGGAACACCAAGGCAGCCTTTTCCACTGGACTCCCAGAGGAAGAACAGGCCCATCCATCACCACTGGGCCTTCAGTGGAGGGCTGCACCTTTCTACAGGATCACTGCTTCAACAGAGACATATGTGCCACTCCAGGACTGTCACCACCGTTTAATGGGACTGCTACCAACCCCCTGACCCACAGGGTGTCAGGTTGTATTCTGACTCTGTCAGTGGGTTTGTTTGTTTTGTAATACTGCACTTTTTAAAAATTTTAGTTCTCATAATAACGAGCTGTTATTCCTATTCCCATATCTTTGCCTGAGACCCTCTTAATTTCAAAATTACACTAATTTGGAGGGAGGGGGTTTACATTATCCGTTCCTAGGGAGGCTCCTGCCTTCCTCAGCTGACACCTATTGTTCAAACCAAGACACTGGTTTAACTTGTCCCTAACAATTTGGAGAGTGTTACCTACACGCTTGCTGCCAGGGGGTAATTTCTGATACCACTTTGCAGAATGCAGAACCATTTTCTGGACACAACCCTTTGATTGCCATTATGTGGAAAGGTGAAAATGCCAACTTTCTCTTTCTTTGGACACCTCAACCATTTGACTTAGATTTTCTGCATATGTTAAGAAGCACATGTCCTAAAAACATGCAAAAAATATTCAACTGGAAACAGAAGGATGAAATATTAAGTTTTATTTTACCACATTTTACTTGTAATACCACTGGGGGTAACTACTCTTTTTTTTTTTCAGATCCCATTGTATCCTGGTGCAGTTGGTCACGGTGATTCCAAACAAAACCACCACTGGAGAACAAAGAAATAGCCCATAATCCTGTTATTGACACTTCTTTCATAATACTTATGAATAAAACAAAGCAAATAAAATAAAGTGAAAATTAAATTTGCTCTGATAATTCTATTTTCCAAACTTTTAAGTGCACTGGAGCTTCTGAAAACCCTAGGCAATCCATCACACAATGCAGCGCTGTGTTACCACATATCACTGGCAAGGTTGGAGGCTCACAGCCCTGACTTCTAAGCCTTAGAAACTGGGAAGGAACTGAAAGTCATTACACGAATCATTTATCATTATAATCCTCCAGCACATACACTTTCTTTCTCAGAAAAAGATACTGTAAACTAGAATATATTAAGAATAAATTGAAATGAAAAAAAAAAAAAATCTTTCTTGTTAGATTTAGTTACTTCTCTCCCGACAAAATAAACCCACTGACATTTCCTTTGGATTTTTTAATACGTAAACATCAGTGGCAATTCACCAAAAATATTGTAAATAAAATTACCATAAGGAAAACTGCTGTATTTTTAACCGAGATCTGTTCCATGTCATTAGTGAAAACATGATCTATTAAAGAAAAGCAGAGAGAAAGACAAATCATGTCATTTCCTCTGCTGGAATTTCAAAAACAAATACTTTGCATTTTGCTTTTGTTGTCTCAGACTGAAAGAGCTGAGTTGTGGCTCAGGAGCTTTGCTGAGAATTACTCTTTGTCTGATTATCACTTAACTCAGTTGATGTTTCGGGTTTGATTGGGATATATTTCGAAGTGCATTTACTAAAGAAGAATATTAAGCCACTTAATTCTTGCTTGAGGCTGAAAAATCTAATGATCTTTTTCAAACATTCTTGCTATATAAAATCATCTCCACAGCTGTATTTTTAAGAAGCAGTAAAATGGTGATAAATGTACTGTCAGTAATATTTTATGAGATGCATGGAGTTTCTATGAAAACAAATTTAAATCTATTCAACAGGGGAAAAATGTTTGATAGTGCATCCCTGAATCTCCAATTTTAAATGTTTAAAGCAAATCCTGGTTGGTTCATTTCACGTCCTTTAAAAACAAGAAATTCAAAAAACACTAGAATTTTTCTATGTTTGGTTTCCAAATTTTCTTCAAGATCAAGAAACATGATACAGCAAAAAGAGAATGGCAATGATTCAATTTCTGTCTCATAGGGAAAAATGTGAAATAGCTTTGGGGCTATCTGTCAGTTCTGTGGTATGAATACATTCATTTGTGTACAATTCAAGATACGAAAAGCTTTAATCAGTCACTTTCTACTTTTCAGAAACCTGAACAAAGTAAATGTGGTTGAACAAAATTAATTTTTCACCTACGTTCAGCAAATCTGCTTTTGTTCCTTTGCCTCAAGAACAGATCTTTGTTATCAGGAAGGTATTAATATGGTAAAATTTCCATCAGAAAGTATTTTGCAACATGTACTACAAGTCACCATCAGTCCTTTCAAAAAAGGTAACAGTTAACAATTAACAATGAAGTATTAAATGCAGAAAGGTTTCATGCATGACCTTCATGTTCAATCTAGAGCTCAAGCTCTGCTCCTTTGATACAGAGAACTTAGAGGTTAGGGTAGTGCTTCCCTCTAAAGGAGAAACAACAGGAAGAAAAGGGTTTGGATGGTCCTAGAAACTAAGGACCACCAGGCATTGCTCAATTTTCCATCCTGTTAGGAAGTGGAAGGTATTCACCAGCACCTCAGCATTTGTCTGCAGCACAAACTCATTCCACACATAGCTTGTGTTTCTTCAGCCTGCCTTTGCAAACATCAGTGCAGCAGACTGTATGCTTAAAAAGTGAAATATAAGCTACCCTACTCCCGCTTCTCCTCATCCAGTGGAATCTTCTTCTAAAGGAGAGATGAAAATAAGCAACCATCAGCTGAGGGAGGCTTGAGGCCTCACTTGATGTGACTGGAGACACATGCCATACTGAGGTAGGGCAGCACTTTCTGGGATCAACATCCTTGTTCTGGTTCCTGGAGATAAGCAAACACAGCATAGCACAAGAGCAGGAATGAGGTCAAGAAGCAGGAATGGGCTGCCAACAAAAGGACGACCCAGTAGAGGGGAATCAAGACCACCAAAGACCCCCAACACTCTCCAATCTGTTTCCAGAAGGATCTAGAAGAATGAACAGCATATAACAACTACTTTGCACAGAAAGTGAGACACTTAGCTCCAGAACAGGCAAAAATTATCAATAAAAACCCAACCCCACAAAATCCAGGCACACATGTGATCCAGGACTCTGGACACCCTATCAGCAGGATTGATGCTGGAGTCAGGACTGGTGGTCTTTCTTTCTTTCCTTCTTTCTCCTTCTCTTTAATCTCTCCTTCCTCTTTCACCCTACTCCTTACTCAAAATCCACTGCAGTGTTTTTATGCCATAAGGGACTAACACTCCAGTTTCCATGCCACGTGTATAATTTACTAATACAACTCTGAAAGTTTTTGTAGGCCCTCTGACTTTTGTCATTCCTTTCCGACCACAGGCACCTGTGAATCTTGGGTGCTCCCTTCCCCTTAAAGGTGGGACACCATGTGCATGTTGTCCTCCAAGTCCATCTTCTTTAACATTCGCCTTCTTTATCCCTCTCATTAACCACTTCTCTCCTTTTAGTCTTTGCATTGCCAAGTAAGTTGTCCTGGTTTCAGCTGGGATACAGTTCTTCGTAACACACTGATGTTTCATTTTTTCCTAACTAGTGTTTACTTTAAATCAAGGGCTTTTCAGATTCCCTTGCTTTGCCAGGGAGCAGGCACACAAGAAGCTGGGAGTGAGCACGGTCAGGAGAGCTGACCTGAACCAGCCAAAGCGATGAGCCATGTCATGAACATCATACTCGGTATATGAACTGGGAGGAGCTGGTCACTGTCCAAATACAGTCTGGGCATTGGTCACAGTATGGCGCATCACGTCTTTGTTAGCTTTTATTCCTCTCTCTCTTTCTCTGCTTCATTATTGTCATCATAATTACTATTATTGTTTCATTTTGTTTCAATTATTAAACTGCACTTATCTCAACCCACAAGTTGTAACTTTTTTTTTATTCTCCTCCACAATGTGGGATGTGGAAGGGGAAGGAGGGTGCAACTGTGTGGTACTTAATTGCTGTCTGGGGTTAAACCACAAAAAGCTCTATTTTCAGGAATTCATACAAAAGCAAAGGATTTAATGCTTCTACTCTATTATTGAGTGCTTTCAGAATTCAAAGAACAGTGAATTGAAAACATTAGGCTTAAAATGTTGGAATGAGGATGCCTTAATCATAAGCAGTCTCACAGTGTATCTATACTAAATGTGTTAAAGGCAATTTCCAGACAGGGAAAGCTATTAGCATGTTTCATGACAAATGATGTAGTATAGCTTCAAAATTAAATTAAAGAAGTGTTTGGAAGGGACCTTCACAAATCATCTGCTCCAGCACATGGATTCAAGTTCAGACTACTGTCAAAGCAAGGCCATGATTTCATAGGGTTAAGTCCTGAAAATTTCCAAGAGTGGATAGTCCACAGATTCCCTGTTTGTTCCAGTGCTGCCCTACACTTCTAATGAAAGAGCTTTTCCTAAAATTCATTCTGAATTTTAGTGTGAGCAGCAGGAGTGGACAGTGAACATCTTCACAAGTATCACCCACAACTCACATATTTCTGAGGAGTATCTTTGGATAAAAATGGAGTTTTTTCTAAAAAAAAGTCTCCATAGCCAAACTAGTTTCTGAAAATGGTCTCTCACTCATTATAACTCAGATTATACCTGGGAATCACTCATGGAAGTATCAAACCAATAGCATGCAGAGAAAAATCTTTCCATTTAAGTGATTTCTTGAGAGTTTCATGCCTAGAATTTTTTCCCAGAACTGCTTTAATTAATCAACACGGGCTGTCTCTCCATACTAACACTCTTTTTCTTGATGCCTTTACCCAAAATTCATTCACTTGAATTGCCCTGTGTGACTTCGTGGCAGTAACTGATGCAGCTGTTACAGGGGTTCTTATTTTTCCTCATCCCAAATTCCTGCTCTTGTGCTGTGCTGTGTTTGCTTATCTTTCTTCACCCCAAAACATTAAAATAGGCAATTGCTATTTGTTCATGAAAAGCCATTTTTACCATAACATTCAAGATCCTACAGGAATCTGCTGCACTCCTCTTCTGAACCCCTGTGTGATGTTGTATGGGATTGTTCCATATAACCTTCAACCAAAAATGCACGGATGATTCCTCTCCAAGACAGCTCTTTTCCCAGAGATACAACAAAAGCCTATCTCACTGTTCCAGCAGTGCCTCTGTAAGACTGGCATTAGAAAAGGCAGCTCTTGCCTCATTGCATTTATGTTCAGTGACAGGATTGGAAAGAAGGGAAGATCAAGATTCAGTGCTTCCCACTTCCTTTTGTCCTGTGTAATGTCACCTTAACAGGGCTAAAAATACACTGCTACATGCAGGCTCCAAGTTTATTCCCTCCTCCTCCTCCTTCTGGGTGATTGCTTGCTGAAGTAATGCATGCCTGCACACAGGCAGGAATGCAACTCTAGGTATGCCAGAGGAAATGCTGATCTCCTGGCTAGAGCTCTGCCTTGGTCACTTTCCTATACCTGTACAGCAAGATGCAATTGTCAGAGTTAGGATCTTATTGCTGCAGCAACTACAATGCCTCAGTCCTCATCTACAAAGCTCTAGGTTATTTGAAAATGGCTCTTCTGAAGCAACAAGAGTGAGGGTGACCTGGCAGAAGAGTTTCCATGGAAGCAGGGCTCTACCTAGCGCTCCCTCCCTGCCTCCACCCAGCTCGCTTATCTTCTGCTTTTCAAACAACCCTCCCTGTCTTGTACTGGCTTCTCACCTGGTTTATACATTGTTAAATCAACAACAAAACCTGCAAGCAGGACCTGCCATCACCTCAGTAGTCACCATCCTCCGTTCTGTCTGGGTCCCTTAGGTGGTAAATTTCAGGAAACAGGCTGCTGCCTTCTTCAAGGAGTCTCTACTTCCCACATTCCCATGGGGAAGGCCTGATATTGACAGGACTCTCCATGCTACTACCAGAGTATGAAGATTAACCATTGTTTCACTTGGGTGGGCTTGATCCAAATTGCCTTGCTCTGTATTAGCTGTATCCACATACTGTCTGTGAAAAGCAAATGCTAATTCTCTCAATGAAGTCCTGCAACCCTGTAACCTTAGTGCCATTTCAAGGAGTGCATGGCATCCTTTCTGATTCATATATCCATTTGGTTGATTTATTTTCCCTGTAGAACTGTTCTTTATTGCTACACATGTCAGAAGAAAGTAAAGAAAACCTTTATAATGCAAACCGAAGTACTAAGATTAAATATTCCCCATTAAACAAACAATGTAAACATTATTTTAAATGCAATAGTTTATGTGCTGTTTTTCATGGGGCAAGATGAGATCAAATAGTGTGAAATATGATTAAATTCAAACAAGGCAATATGCATTAAGGGATGAGGACTTCAGAATAAAAACACTATTTTGAGGTGAGCCGTTGTTTCAGTAGGGAAACTTTGGAATTACTGTGTCCTTCTGAGCTATTAAAGCTATGAAAAGGAAAAGTATTTCCATCTACTTAGTCCAATCTTTTTTATAGTGAGTCATTCTATTTTCCCTTCACAAAATGGGCCCTCCATTATCCTCTATTCTCCCAGTCAGCTCCACACAAAGATTCTCTTCAAGATTCTGACTGCTGAGGAGTCTTCCTCCAGGAAGCGAGGACAAGAATTCTTTAACATTGAATTTCAATAAATAAATAAAAATAAATTTCAATTCTTTAACAATAAATTTCACAAATATCACATGAAATAGCCTGAAGTGGTAGAGAATTTTGTATTATTTATCTCATCCACAATAAGCAATGAATGTAAAGGTACAATACATGTCATAAAACTGTCTGTGAGGTTGTCTTCTATGTTAGACTCTGAGCATGAACTGGTCTCTATTTAACTGACATGCTACAATCAGAGTAGTTTCAGGATGATATAGACTTTTTTCTTTTGAAAATAGTTAGAAAATATTTGTAACAAGGCATAAAAATCCAAGTTTGGTCTTGTACACACAAGTACATATAGGTCATAGAACTACAACATTACAGAAATAAAAAATGTAATGGGATAGCTCACATGGGTATAATGCTGCAAGGGACAAGGGCTCTTCAGAAAGGCAGGGAAGACAATCTCTGTGTGAACCAGCAGCTAAAATGTGGAGAACATTTGTATAGGTTGAACAACAGGGCTGAGTGAATGTTTGTGGGTCAGGATCAGGAGAGGTCGGTCAGGGTGACGTGGCAGTGGGACTGGGCTACAGACAGCATGGAAGGGGTGAGGGAGTGGAGAGTGCTCCTCACACCAATGTCTTTAAACAACTCAAAGAAATATCTGGACTGCATATCCTGTTTGTTTGGGTTTTTCACATGAGACTTAAGCTTTTGTGACACCTGCAGAGAACAAAATGGCACAGCACAAGCAATACAGACAATTTCTGCAGTGTGTCAAGGACTACTTCTTGATGCAGGCACAGGATGGGCCAAGCAGCGTCATACACAGCTGGATCTGTTATTCATAAACAAGGAAGAAGTGGATGTTACACTCAGTGGCAGGCTTGGCTGCAGTGACTGAAATAGTGAGCCTAAGACCTTGTGGGGAACTGAGGAAGACAAGCACTAAAACATACATCCTGAGCTTTAGGAAAACTGACTTCAGTCTGTCCAGGGGCTGGTAAGTGGGATACTGCAGAAGAGAACTTGGGAAAGCCATCATGTCCTTGAAAACAGCCTCTTACACCTGCAAGACTCTTCAGGATTCAGGAATACAAGCAGACTTATCAGGACAACAGTGTGGCAAAACAGAGAGCTTGCAACTGAGGTGTAGTGCAAAAAGGCAGCACAGGAGGTGGAAGCAGAATATGAAATAGTGTATGTATTTGCTCTACTGAAGCTAAATGTGTGAACAGACGTCAACAACAGCATGTACAAAGAGTATCTGTACCACAGATTAACACTGCTCCCATGCAGCCAACTGACCTGACCTGCATGTAACAAAGAGTAAAGGGCAGAAGCAATAAAAATCCAGGAGATACAAAACCAGGGAAAAAATATGGGGGCAAAGGGAGATCAATCTAGCAAACAGAAAGAAAGGTGTTAAGACTAAATAGGCAGAGACAGTTTGAGGTGGGATGTAGAGGAGGCTGGGGCTCAGCTGGAAGGGGACAGGGAAAGGGCTGGGAAGACCAGCACAGAGCCGAGGCATTCCTCCACTGACAACAGAGTGCTGTGAAACCCCCTGAGCCAAGGCATCTCTATCCCCTTGTTGAGCATCCACAGGAATGTGACCTGCCACTGCTAAGGGACACTTTCAGCTCAACGTGTTGGGAGGATTTAGTTTTGAAACTACTGAACAGTGTGTAACCTGACATGAGCATTAGCACAGCTCCCATCAGTGGGGTCCCTGTTTGCTCCAATCTGCTGTTCTTAAAATTAGTAAATGATGCACACAGAGAAGGTCATCAGCAGATCATTAGTGTTCCAAATGAAGCACTCTGCATTTTGGAAAAGCCTTACTTAAGGGTGGCTGCTCAATTCTTTGTGCGTGAGGATATGGTCTGCAATTAGATAACCGTACTGGCTGATTACATTGCTATATATTTTCTCTATGCATGAGCTAGAACAAAATTTCAAAGGATTCCTTTGAAACCTTCCCTGAAGATCAAGTGTATTTTATACTTGTTTTTAATTTTTAAAAGTTTTACTCATATTTTATATATCAATCACAAATGGAAAATGAGGTCACTGTCTAGAGAATTAATTAATGAGAAAATGAACAATTAAAATAATAAATAATATTCCCTTTAAAACTTAATGCTGAAGCTTTAGGACTGCTCTTTCAGATATTACTCTTTAGATAAATACTGGTTTTTTAAGGAAAAAGTACTGTAAGACCAGGTCATTATTTTCAGTATCAGTGCTTTCCTTATTTCCTACCCAATGCACCTTGCCTTGGTGAAGTTGTATTGAAAACTGTTAAGTAACACACAAGCTTGCCAAAACTAACTTAACTGAGGCTGGTAGAGAACAACATTGTGATTAAACAGGGGTAAAAGTTGGCCCACTATGGAACCAGATCAATCCAACATGACCATTTAAGTGCTAAAACATTCAGTGCTAATTTGTTTCTCAGGAAGAGTGATGACCACTTTTCTTCACAGCTTTGCAAAGCCCTTTTTGTGATACCAAGAAAAAAAACTCATTAATGCAAGGCAAATTATAAACTGCATTACAAGCCTCAGCTAATTAGGAATAAGCTGTGTTTTGACTGTTTTTACTTTCTCTTAATAATTTTTTTTGGTCACACCTCTTTTCAGTAAGTTTCGGGCACATTCCAGATACAAACAATTTCTTCTGCCATTTATTGATCTAAAGTTATGGAATATAATGTGCAAAAATATAGTCACTTAAGAAAAACACAAGAAAACCACTGACATTTGCCATTAGTTTGGGTTATGACAACAAAGCAAAGTTCAACTAGATTTGATTTGTTGCATTTCACATGCACATAAAATGCATTCACAGATTTCCATAATTTCCACAGAAATGTATTGTCATAATTAATTTAATGTAAATGAATGAAGTTTTAATCTTCAAGGTCAGTGGCTAAAGGAAGCCAGGAAATACTCTTATAAAGTACAATGGATTATTTCCTTTTCTTGCTTATAATTACATTTTAAAAAATTTAAAATATCAACATTTCTCAACATATCTTACCATTTGCTTTTCCTCTAAAGCTTCTCTTCCTGAGGCTTTGCTTTCATGTTTTCCTAACTCCATTTCCCAGGGGAATAAAAACCACCTAATATCCTGAGCAGAAGTGATTCAACCTGACTACATGTTAGATATCCCTGCACTTTTGGAGTCAGGAGAGAAAAGTATCAGGAGCGCTGTGGTGATTTCTGGTCAGCGTGTGTTTCCATTTATAGCCATTGGAAATCCACAAATAGAAGCGTGGAGAGAGGGCAGGCAGCTGCTTCTGATAACAATAAACATTGGTTTGGTATCACAGCAAATTGTTCAGGATGGATTCTGGTTACCAGTCCCATTCACTCTCTACTTCTAAAAGCCTTCTATCTCAAAAGCTCACACCAAAAATGTTCCTGAAAATTAATAGCTATGCCTCAGTAGCACTAACTCGAGTTCACAGAGATTATTAAGCAAGCAAAATAATGAATATAATTCACTGGTACCACATGTGCTATGTCAAGACAAAAATGTGCAGAAAAACACTTTAAAAGAGTGCTTTACCATAACTATTGGTCTTTCCTTGTTGAGTGTTTGAACCTGAGCTATCCCCACATACCCTCAAGCAGAGAGTACTCTCCTATCCTAATATGAATGCCATATTGCACTTTTAAAATGCAGGAAGAATTGCTAAACTTCCATCAGGCACTGTGAAGAAATGACCAGTGAACAACTAAGATGGAGCTGGCAGCCATATGAGGGTGGTAGTGGAGTCTGTTAGTCGACTGCTGAAGAATAACCTGGCTCTGGTTCACAGCAATAAAGTCAGAAGGCCAATATTAGAAACTGCAGGGCTGGAGGAACCTCTCAGCACTCTGCTGAGGATGATAAGAGTCTTCTTGTCATCCTCAGCAGAGATTTCTGTTGCCACATCAACTGGGCTCATCTTGTCTAAGGTGTGATTCACACACAAGGCTGGCTCTACATGTACCAGCAAGGGAAGGCGAAGCATGAAGAGTAACACAAAAAAATGTTTGCTACTGTCAAACAGGAATGTGCCCTCTGGTAATCTTGGTTGTTTAGATGTGTAAAGCTGGCTGTTTAAGCATCTCACTAAATCCCTAGTAAACACACATCCTTTCCACCTCTTCCTGTCAACACACTGGTCAAAGAAGACTCTCATAAAATAGATAAATAAACAGATAGGATAAATGAATAAATAAATATCAAACTCTTTTTCATCTATCATTTTTCAACAGCACAAACTAGGCATATCCCTTTCTGCATGTTTCTTGATGCTATACTCATGTAATCTTTAGAGCCTTGGATGGAAGAAAAGGCAGCCACTCATCTCCCAACAGTCTATATACTTTATATATGAAAAGCTGATAAAACCTAAGACTGTTCCTGTTCCAAAACATTCTTCAGAACAAATGAAAAGTTACTTCAGTGACAGTTGTTTTTCTTTCGTCTTTCTTTTACCTGTGTTTTTATTGGTGTGAGACAGTCATCAGAACAGTAAATATGGCAAGGCAAATGCAAAGAATCGGTCAAATCTGCAAGGGCTGCTGTAGCAGAGGGAATAAATATGATGCCACAAAGTAAAAATACACCCCACTGTGTCTCCTGGAAATGCTTGGACAAAAGGAGCAAGACTAAGTGACATAATACCCAAAGGAAAGCTGCAGCTCCCCAGTCTTCAGTGGGAAGGCAAACAGTAATCAGACGTTCCTATCTCCATAATCTTTTTTGTGAGGCTAAAATTTATCCCTAGGGCAAGGGACTTCATAATCTCTTTGCACCAGTTAAAGACCTCAAAGGAGGCCTTCAGTGGGCTCCAAGCAGCAGCTTGCACTGTGCTGCTGCTTACATTACTGACCATTCCTGCAGTGCAGGTGAAGAACTCAAAGCCCCCCCAGTGCCCTTAATCTGTCCATTTGCAATGGTTTTAAATGGCAGACAAGGTGGGCACACTCAGCTGTGTGGCTTGGTGCCCTCCCAGCCCTGTCCCTCTGGCAGCTGGGAGAGCCTGGATGCCAGCAGGCTTCTTAACAGTGTCTCCCAGGGAAGTCACCTCCTCCTCGGGCTGGGGAACAGATATCCATGTCAGTAAAACAGCAGGTTCTCAGTGGTGCAAGAAACCAGCAATGCAGGGCTCGAGATGTATACAAGCAAGCAATGGCAGATTTTTATCTGATGTTTATGTGTAACTTAGCACTCATCCTAACTACCCTAAAACTTAATCTTCAATCACGTTTATAGTCTTTACTTGCAGGGTCTAATACTGTTTTCATGTGTCAGCTCACTCTTTGATATCAAAAACAATCACTACAGAAAGACACAAGGAATTGATTATGAACTGTACTTAATAATTTTAACATTACATAGTGATTAGAGTATGTAGTTTCACAAGTGGGTTTCCCATTAACATTCTTGTAACAGAATCTAACAGCATTCACTTGAGAGTCTCCACTCCTCATGAAAGGAAATTTATATTCTGGATGCATCATGCTGCCGACTGTGCAACTGCAAGGCACTTGAAGCAAGCTGCATTAGAGATGGGAACATGAAAAAAAGGCTATGAATGCAAGAGAGTATGACACCAAACTTCACCCCATCATACTAAAATCACAGAGCTCAGGATAACACAGGATGCAGAGCTCATCTGTAGCCTGAATGCTATCATTCAAGGACCCTGTAGATAGCATAGAGAAGCTGACATTACCTTATTATCTACCACACCTTGCTCAGCATGGCATTTCATCACCAAACCTGAGGAGAGACCATGATCCTAACCATGTGAGAATTTGATTTTATATAATCATGAGAGTACATTTCTTATTCCTACAGAGAAATAATTGTTATTCTACTCCAAGAACTTTCTGAGACACTGTTAGTAACTGTATATTTCCTGGTTTACTTCGCAAGGGGAAACATAGCAAACAGGTGCTAAGTAAAAAGCATGTTCTAGGCATTGCCTAAATTACTGTGCTATTTCCAATTGCTTCTTTTTATTACAGTTACTCATCGCTTGACACCTGCTTCTCTTCTCAGAGCAGGAGAAGAGAAACAAGAAGAGGCCAAGAGAAGAAGCTGGAGAGGAAGAGAGGGCTGTGGGCTTTCTTGTAAGATGCAAGTGCTGAATATCCCAAATAACTGTGTTGTGTAAATAAGGCATTTAGACAGATGTATTTCTGTGCTCACTTGATCTGCTGTTCCTGGAGAAGGAAGCAAGTGAGTATCATGATGTTTGTGTGTCACTCTCAGCTGTTTTCTCACTCTTGTGGCTCCTGCTTCTTTAAATTTGCACATTTTCATTTTCAACCTGGCTCAGAAGTAGCCCAGGGCTGCCAGCCAGTGGCTGCACCACACATCACACATCTGCACTACTGCTCTCCTAAGCCTGTAGTATTTATTTGCTCAGCATCAGACACATCGTAAGAATTCAACAGAAGCATTAATTCCGCCCCAGATGTGGTCAATGAAACTATATTTAGTTGAAAACCATCCACTTAAGTCATATTTAACAGTTAAAAACCCCAAGACTAATACAGAAATTACTCTCACAGCGATTTTTAAAGCTCTAATGTGGGGAGCATTTCTGTCCTGCACCTCAGTCAAAAGCTGAAAGGAACAAAAAGCACAAAACTCCATAGACTGCCTTACTACTTGTACCTGCCAGTCCAGCAGATGGCACAAGCTGAGCTTTTCAGGTTATTTGTGGTGCTTACCCATCTCTCGGCCCCACCATGCCCAGCCAGCATTCCCTATGTTACCTCAGGTCACATGCACCCAAGGTCACATGCACATGCCTGGAAACGACAGGAGCCCAGCAGCATTCGTTTCCAGCTGGTATTCCATGGCAGGATCCTGCAGAAACGAAGAGCATGACAGAGCTACAGAGACAGCATATGAAGTAGGCTTACCTTCCAGGCAGCCAGGAGCCACAAGTGGGAAGCTGATCCTTAAGAGAGATGGGTCCACATTCCTGCCACAGCGCCCGACAGCTGCTGCTGTCACTCCCTGGTCCACCCTGCTGGCTCTGCAAACACTCACAGAGCAGCAGATAGCAGGCGTGGAAAAAGGGAAACAGCACAGGCACCACAAGTCTCTGCTTGGCACATGAGGAAGCAGAATCCAACGTGTCATGTACAGAGAGCAGAAGGCTCCTTGACAAATATTCTCCAAAGGCAGAAGTTTACATTTGAGGATGAAAACAAAAAAGGTTATTTCAACATTACAATAAATTGATTCCAAGAGCTCAGAGCATTTTTTGACATGACAGTCCATGGAAGCTGCTCGTGCGTTCTTCTCTTTGCAGGTGTTTCAAGTCAGTTGTTTTAAAGTGGATTATCCTTGTGCTGGCAAGATCCTACATCTACTGTCCTCCAGGAGTACAGATAGGGATGGAAAAACAGACTTCTTTTCTGTCAGGTATCCATTGTTTCAGCTACATACATGATGTCCCTGAATATTACTGCTCTATCTCAGAAAACCAAATTATCCTGGGCTGTAAAATATACATCAAAAGATTAGTTACACCAAAAAAAATCTTCCCTTCCTAATTGCTTGGTACTGTTTGCCATGCCTTCCTCCACAACGATGGATGTAACAATGATGACATGGGGCTAATGAAATACATTAATAGAGCATTATATACCTTCACAATTATATTTTAAATGATATGGCAGTTGAGAATGAGAAGCCCCATCGCCCACAGAAAACATGTGACTGCTCCATAGCCAGGCAGTAGCTTTTTCTAGTCACTTCCCAGGTCAGCAGGAAATGAGGGCACAGGATCTGAGCTGTCATTAACAGACCAACTCCCATTGAGCCTCTCCACCTTCTGTCTCTGCCCATTCTTATCAAACAGCCAAACCTCAAAAGAGACATTACTCAGAGCTGATAAGGACACCAGCATCTGACTTTTACCTCTGCTCCTCTTTTGCAGAGCAAAAGCAAAACATAATCAATTGCAACTCTTTTTTTTTTTATTAATTGAAGCTTGAATAAGCATAGGCTTTGATTGATGTATTTTGCAGAGCTGCATGTCCACAGTGTCACCACCGTATGTTTATACTCACAGCAAAATTCTCAGCACTGCAATACGAAATTTGCCTTGAAAATCAGTGAAAAAAGATAGAAATCTCAGTGTTTAAAAGTTATCTGAATGGCAACAGCATTTAGTTAAAAGCTTGTCATTTTGATAGCAAATATTTTGATTTCCAAGATCTAATGAAGAATCTAAAACAACCACTTGTGCATGGGAAGTGAAAAGAAAATACCAAGCTCTCAAAAGAACTCTTGTTTTTTTTAGCTTTCAACTACAACTTGTTCTGCAATCTCAGGCTGATTTATAACAGCTGAGGGTTTTGGGTTTTTTTTTTTTGCAGTTTAATAAGACACAATAAAGTAGTAGTAAATGGTACACTACTAGCTACAGTGCCAAAGCATTTGTGCATTCTGAGATTGATACTTTTGCAACATGCACTGATCAAACATTAAGTCGTGGTGGAAGAACCTTGTATATTTTGGAGGAAGAAAAGAGATGGGAAACAAATATTTAAATATAATTTCATTTATCAATATCATTTAAGCCTATGCTTACGCACATTACACAGTCTTGAATATTACAGTCACAGCAGATTCTAAGATAATGCTAATTTTGCAAATGAATGAAGTTAGCTTAATATTCCTATTATTATTGTCAATTAAAATGCAGATGTACAAGATAATAAAAAGCCAAAGTGGATGCCATTGACTTGATATCATGGAGTCAGTGCAAATCCATCTTTTCAAAATTAAATACCCTTTTGTTAGTAGGAGATATTGTTCTCTTTGTGACAGCCATACCCTCCTGAGAACTTTCTAATTCTGTAAAAGGTAGCTACCAGCATTCATTGAAGTTATATATGAATAATCACCTAAGAAATCTTTCTCAAGAATGTGAATAAAAGATGAGGATTTACTAGGTCACTGGGTTGTGCTATATTACAGTTACAGGAAAATAAACTGTATAAACATCATAAAAATCATCAATGCACACTTAATGTACATGAAAAGAAAGTCATGGCATTCAAGTCTGGCAGGACCAGACCCCATCTCTGAGTTAAGGCAACACCGTGGAACCCCAAACGACGAACAGTCTCAAATGGTTCTTCTTAAACAGCTTAAAAAGCATTAGAAACCTGAATAGCAGTGAAGAGAATTAAAGGATTGAAAATTCTAGTACAGGACAATTTGCTCTTAAATGCTCATCTCACATACACACACATATATACATGAAATACAGGCACACTCCAGTAAGGCAAATTAAAAGTGTTCTGCTTATATGCAAGTCAGGGGAAAAAATAAGTTTCAGACAGTTCCTCATGCATAAGAAATTGCCTTACACTTCACTCTCATGTATATAGTTACATAAGGTGCCTCCTGCATTTGGATCTAATAAAATACAACTTACAGATCCTGTTCAAATCTGATATACATTCACATTACTGATATAACTGGAGAAACTGTTCTTTATTACAATAGAATGAGATACAGAATTCCAACACAGGTAACATTTCTCAGTGGGTAAAAAACCCAGCACTATTTAAAGACAGATTTTTTTTTTTTAATTCTCATAGAAAATGACATTAAAAAGGACAAATCAAAGGAACCTGAGGTGAGATAGAAGGATGAGCTGTACAGACAAAATGTGGGCACAAGATTTAAAAAATCCCACCCAACTATACAATTATTTTCAGTGTGTTTCCGAATGGGTAAAGTACCTGTTGAATAAAAATCACCTGCTTTTTTCTCCATTACATTTAGGTGCTGCAGGTTACCTTATTAAGTGGCTACTGAAACATGTGGTGACATTCACATAATTTGACCCAGTGCATATCATTGCAAGTTCACAAGTTCTTGCCAAAGGAAAGTTCAAGACAAAGACATAGAAACAGGGTTCTCCTCACAAATCCATTCTCCATGTAATAATAGCTTTCACTATAAATAAGGCATAGCGGTTTAAGTACTACATTAAATGTAATCAAACAATGGGAAAGAAAACCACCCATGAACTCCTCAAGTAAAGAAAAGTACTTTATTAGGGAGGATAAAAAGCACTGCTCAGACAGTCTGAATAGGCATGGCCCTCTGCGCTGTCAGGCTCCTCAGGCTCAAAGTCATCAGGGTCTGGGGGCAACTGGTCGGCATCTTCATCAGAAGTGGAGGGGCGTGTGAGGATTATCCGAGGTATCTTCAGCAATATGTGAAAGATTCCAGAGAAAAGAATCAGATCAAGAGCAGGGAAGTGTTTAATGGGATTATTTTAAAGGGACAAAGGGAACAGGTGAAGAGAAAAAATATGTGAGAGGTGTAACACCATAGAGAATCGTAGAATTGTTTAGGTTGGAAAAGATCTTTAACATCATCAAGTCCAACTTCTAACCCAGCACTTCCAAGTCCACCACTAAACCACGTCCCTAAGTGCAACAACTACATGTCTTTTAAACACCTCCAGGGATGGTGACTCAGCCACTTCCCTGTGCTCTAATGCTTGAACATCCTTTTGACAAAGACTTTTTTTCTAATATCCAATATAAACCTACTGTGGCATAACTTCAGACCATTTCCTCTTGCCCTGTCACTTGTTACATGGCAGAAGAGACCAACTCCCACCTTTTTACAATCTCCTTTCAAGAAATTATAGACAGCAATGAGGTCTCCCCTGAGCCTCCTTTTCTCCAGTCTAAGCAACCCTAGCTCCCTTAGCCCCTCCTCACAAGACTTGTGCTCCAGACCCTTCCCCAGAGCCTCTGCCCTTCCCTGGGCTCTCTCCAGCCCCTCTGTGTCTTTGTGAGCAGCCCAGAGCTGGACACAGCTCTCCAGGTGTGGCCTCAGCAGTGCCCAGTACAGGGGGACAATCCCTGCCCTGGTCCTGCTGGTCACTCTATTGCTGGCACAGGCCAGGATGCCACTGGCACTCTTGGCCACCTGGGCACACAAACTGGCTCATGATCAGCCAGCTGAGTTCCAGCACTCCCAGTTCCTTTCCCACTGGGCAGCTTTCCTGCCATTCTGCCCCCAGCCTGTAGCTCTGCATGAGGTTGTGGTGACTTAAGGGCAGAACTTGACACTTGGCCTTGTTTCATCTCACACAACTGGCCTTGGACCATCAATCCAGCCTGTCCAGACCCCTCTGCAGAGCCTTCCTACCCTCCAGCAGATCAACAGTCCCAACCCAGCCTGGTGTCACCAGCAAACTTATTGAGGGTGAACTCAGTGCCCTCATCCAGATCATTGATGAAGATATTAAAGAGGACTGGCCTCAGTACTGAGTCCTGGGAAATACCACTAGTGACCAGCCACCAGCTGAATGTAAAGCATTCACCACCATCCTCTGGGGCTGGCCATCCAGCCAGCAACAGTGCCCCCGTCCAAGCCATGAGCAGACAGATTTTCCAGGAGTATGCTCTGGGAAATTAAGTCAAAGGCTTTACTAAATTCTGGGTAGAGCATCTAAGTGGGTCATTTTGTCACAGAAGATTAGGTCAGACAAGTTGAAATTTCTTGGATCCTCCTTCCAGCCCCTCTTCTAGATGGGAATCACATTTGCCAAATTCACGTTAACTGGGACCTTCCCAGTTAGCCAGGACTGCCAAGAGATGATGGAAGGGGCTCGGTGAGCACCAGCTCTCTCAGTACCCTGGGGTGGATTCCATCTGGCCTCATGGACCTGTGTGTGTCTAAGTTGTGCAGCAGGTGTTGAACATTTCCCCTTGGATTAGTCATTCTACTCAGATTTTGGGGGTTTCATTCTACACCCAGAGAACAACTAGTCATGCTATTAAAGACTGAGGCAAAGAAGACATTAAGTATCTCAGACTTTTCCTTATCCTTTGTCTCTATGTTTTTTGCCACATCCAATAAAGGATTATTCCCTTGGCCCTTCTTTCATTTTTTGCTTTATGCCAAAAAGCCATTGAAAAAGCAAAATTAGGATGAATTGCCCTTTCTTCTCATTAGCTAATATTTTAAAAAACCTTCGATAGGTGAAAAAAAGATTTAAATATTTTTTAAAAATAAAGGCATGTATATAAAAAAAGTTACTTTAATTTCATTATTCATTCAATTTGTCCGCCTGAAAGCAATAAAGGATTAATTAAGAACCATAAATCATATGGCCTATTGATCTTTGAAAAATTGCATATTTGGGCTTCTTTACTGACAAAATCTATTTAAGGGGAACATTATGAGAAAATATCAATTTTTAAATTTGTCAATAAAATATGCATACATGGAATTGAATCTTTTTTTTTTTTACAAGAATTTTGTGTTCTTTGAGAATTATATTGCAATGTTCTAAAATTAATTTAAACGCTGTAACAGAGGAAAAAAGTGTCAGGCTCTTTATGTATAGTCAAATAATGTATCAGTAATTGTTTTTATCAATTAATGGATTATTAAAAATTTCACTCTGATGCACAAAATCATCCTCCTTTTTACTACTTTCCAAAAAGGGCTTAATATGTAATGAGAACATATAAGGTTGAGTCAATTATTTAACAAATAGGTAAGATGATAATGTGTAATACATAAAGTGGTCATCTTAGTAGCAGTATGAAAATTTTCAGGAAAGTTAGTACTTCTTATTTATCAGCTACTTGTACTTCATAAAAACATTTAATGTTGACACCACAAAATTCAATTATTTATACATTATTTACTTGTTGTACATTATTTAATTCAGGAAATGACACAAGCGTGTAGATGCTTTGTGGCTGTTACACTTTTGGCCAGGAGGTTTCTGGAGATTTTTTTACTGAAGTAAAATGAATTATTCCCCTGACATTAGCTCCAGACTCCCCCTGGCTCACAGCACTCTACACATAGACACCAAAGTGCAGGTGCCAGTCCAGAGCTGAATCTCACCCCTGATAGATGTAAACTAATTTTAAAACCATGTATAAATTTCCTGTATACCCTAGTGTAATGAGCATCCAATTATCTACCTTTTTTTTTCCTTTCTTTTTCTTCTGCTTAAACTAAGAAGGACAAATTTCTGGAAGCTTTAAATAAGCTATATAGATCTTAAGCATTGGCCAAGCTACAACTCCTGGGAAGATTTTCTTTTGTCATGCACACATGACATCCTTTATAAGCCTTCCTTGCACTGGAAGGTTCTGTTCTTTGCTGAAAGATGCTCCTTGTTTCACAGCCAGCAGCCAGTTGCTATGCAGTACAGCAAATGCACATCTACACATAGAGGTGGTTTACTGGGTCACATAAGGAAATTCTGACATGTCAAGAACTACTGCAGAGGTCTATGTCCTGTTCCCTACAGTCATATCCAGGACCAGGCTTTGCATTTCATTGGGCTGTCAGTTCAAAGCTCAGGGAAGACCTTCCTTTGTGCACTGTGCTGGTCAAAAATAGACACATGCACCCCTCTCCATGACTGACATGTATTTCATTAGCAATGCAGTATAACCAGTACCTATTTGTCCTTTTGAAGAAAAGCTCTTAGCCATTTTGAATGTCAGTTTTTTTAAGTACTCTTTTTCGCATAATTCCTACTCCCCAGTTTCCAAAGAACCAAAATTAATTCTCTAAAAGACATTTTCTTCAAACATTTCATGACTGCTTGCATACTCTCTTTAAAATATTATGATGGAACACAGTCTGAAAATTATAAAGTAAATTTAATTGATAAAAAATGCTCCTTCAACATTTCTGTGGTAATTGTGTTAACTGCTCCACAAAATATATGGTGTTGGGGAAGTCTTACATTTAATCTTTCATGTTGCTGCAGGTACAGAGGAACTAGCACTAAATGAACAATCAATTTTCTACAGCAGAGGCTGAACAGCATCTCATCCCTAAAGTGCTGCAAAGGCTGGAAGAGAAGAATGGGCTGAGGTCTGAGCCACAGCAGCCCCTCTGTACTCTCTGCAGGCAGGTGAAAGCTCACACATAAACTGAATCTTGCTGATTTGGAGACACACTGCTGAGTCTGCCAAACAAATCAAATGTCCAAGTGCAGCTGTATTCTCTGCTTTCTGCACATCTCCCTGCCCACACTCCCTCTGAAACCCCACGTGAACCCATGCCACTACTGTCCCTAAGCCATCCATGCTCCTTCCCCAGTCATCCTCCTCTGTGCCTCTCTCCCTGATGGGATGCTGAGGAGCTGATTTCCTCAAATCTGAATCATAGGTACCAGTGAAAAAACAACTCTCAGTTGAGGATCGTGCCAATTATGCAATTGCAAATGCAACTAAGTAATAGAGCATGTATAAGGTCTAATTGAATGAAAAGAGGCTCACACCTCTTGTCTCTCTCTTTGCAGCAAAAGTTATCAATTAAACCTCTCCATAAAACAAAACCCACACAAAATAGATGTAAGAAACACACATCACATTTCTAACCACAGCAACCTAATCATCTTCACCTAGCCATCCCCTAAGAACCCAGAGCTCTCTATCACTGCCTTCACACATTCACCCAAGCTCCAGGAACACCACAATATAGGCTTTATCAGCTTCCTTTACTCTTTCAGCTTTGTTAAGACAAAACAAAGCAAACAAAAGACCACAAACAAAAGACAGTAACAAAACTCAACAACTCTAAACTTGCATTATATTTTGTTACATCCTTTCCTTAAACCCAGTGCTCCTCTTCCCAGAATCCTGGAGGGATTTTACCTTTTGCTTTCATATTTCCCTGCTTATCTTCACTGACCTCAGCACTACCTGATTAAATAGGCAAGCTGTGCCCTTGGGGCTTTTCTTTACTATTCCTATTTGAATGTACATTTCCTGTTGCAGCATGATCAAGGGAAGATAGAAAAACAGATTTCCTATGTGAGAAAATGGCACAGCAAAGAGGAAGCAAACTTCTTCCACTGCCCATTACAGACAGGGCAACACAGAGACATTCAGGATGGCAATAAGGAAAAACCCTTCCAGTACAGGCACCCGAGCTGCTTGTCTAAGGCGTGTGGGAAGGTGTGAAACTTCCATCTTCTGTAGATAATTCTGCAAAAAAAATTTATGCCGGTGTAGGAGGACAAATTATCTAGATTTTCTATTATTCCATTGTTTTCTCCACTGGTTGTTACTCAGCAGTGTTTGAACTTGTTTAAAATACTTATGTCGAAATTGCTAAGTCCTCCTACTCACTTTCCATTGTCATGCTTTAAATATCATTATTTAAATAATATTGGAACTACTATTCAATCTCAAATTGTCAAAATACAGAGAATACTTTTTCAGAAAAATGCATCATTAATTACTTGAAACAAGTTACTATTTTTCCATTTTCCCCTGAAATTACATTTTCAGTGCCTAAAATGTAAACTTCAAAATGGACACGTCCTGTAGTAAAACCAGGGGGCGCACTGTGAAACTCCTTCCATCACCTTGTTTGTGTCACTTTTTTTAACATAGCCCCTAAGACTTTCTACACTAAAAAAATAATCACACATAACTAAAAATCAAATTATTTCAGATACTCTAATTTAATGTCAATAACAGCCTAAACTGAAACTCTGAGTCCTTCAACTGGAGCACAGACAGGGCTGTCTGTGCACTCCTGGTCCTCTGCAGGAAGAAGTAAAATAAAGCCACCTGAACAACTTGGGGCAATTCAGCTGCAGTGTTGGCTGCAAAAGTTCTTTCATACTGAAACAGGATAGGAACAAACCCACAACTACCTGTGATGCTTGAAAGCAGTTTTTAAAATAAAATGTGATAAATGAGATGTCTTGCCAACAAGTTAACATCCAATAATTTTTAACTTCCAGATGTGTGCATATGCTTTCCTTACCTACTTCTAATCAAAGTGTCTGTCCAAAATATTGCAGAACAGTCCATAAAAGACAGTTCATTATGTCTTTTTATTTTTTTTTTTCAAAACTAAAACTGAACAGAACAAACCCCATCATCTTTCTTTTCTTTTATAAGCCTTTCCCTTCCCCTGGCCTCTCCCAGCCCACAGGTCCATACTCCAGTATTAGCCAGAGAGGGAAATTCTCAAGGCAACAGTCACAGCTACAAACCAAGCTTCACATCAAAGGCATAACCAGCAGCGACAGGGCAAATCACAGCTGGCAGCAAGGCCAGCTACTGGGAGCAGAGGCTACAAATCAGAAGGTGAAACAGCACATGAAAGGCCAAAGTTTGATGGAATAAGGGCAGGAAAAAAGAATTTGGATTGACCTTTTTTAGGAAGAAAACCAGACATACTTTTAACTCTAGTTCAAATAGGCAAATTTTTAAAGAAAATATTCCCCACTAGAAAATACCTGTAATAGGAATGACGCCCATCTCAGCTCCATGTATTTAAATAATGCATATTTTTAAAATCTGACTTTACAGCTGATCTTCACTGACTCTAGTGCTAAGGATTATACCCTTAACTAGGGAGAAGAGAGAAAAACAGAATTATCAACACAGTTGAGAGCACGTGCAGGGGTTTATGAAAACCTCATGAAAAATGTCATTATTTCATACTTAGTCTTACCTGTTTTGTCATCACTGGGGATGGAAGTAATTTTTTAGGCCTGAACAGAAAATTTAGACTTCTCACTAAACAATTAACACAGTCCTTTGCTAGATGCAAAAGATCACATTCAATGACTGTATCCATAGAAAAAATTGTCTAAATTGAATTTAGTAAAGTAGGGCATTTACTCATGCCTAAAAAATATTACACAGCTGGACTTTTAAAGAAAAATTTTAAAAAGAGCATGTAAAAATAAATCTAACAGAACAGCAGAGAAGGGGCAGAACTGTTGCTACACAGTTCACAACAAACTGGCATCCAATGGCATTCTTAACTGATGTCAGCAGCAATGGATAAAAGCAACCTTCTCCTTAAAAGGAAACAAGGAAATACAAGTCAGAGAGAGAAAAAGATGAAATTAGTTCCTTGTGAGTTCATTACTCACAAGCAACCCCAGCTCCAGGCAGGAGTGGACACAGCAGCCAGCTAGGACAGCAGCTGGGGCAGGGTCGAGGGGCATGGGACAGAAACCAGCTGATGCACAGCTGTGTGTATGAACAGACATGAACCTGGAAACCCCATCCAGGCACTCAGCACAGCTCCCCTGTTATAGCATATCAGGGACATTTCAACAAGCATGTGTTTTATGGTGCACCCTCAGCTCTCCTGGTCGTGGAAATGCCTGGCTGCATCCCTTTCCCCAGCACTTTACAATGCTGTTTTACTGCTGTGTTTGACCTCTGGTCAAACTCCAGAAATCGTGAGGTCAAATGGAGAGAGAGGTAAAAACCTCTCCTGCACTCTGGGGAAGATAAATCTTTGGTGAGACATGGCTGAAGCACCTCATTACGCCTGGCTACAGAAGACCTCTGCACAGGGAAATCTGTGAGACCTGTGCTGCTGCACTCAGGGAGCAACTGGCTCATGACAACACCTTTTGTTGCATGGGGTTAGGAAAGGGCAGCACAGAACTCGGGTCATCCTTGCCCTTGGAACAGCCACACTACTCTCAAGCACTGACAGAGGAGCTTTGGCACCATGGTTTTGGAAGTGCTGCCACCGTTTTGTGTGCAGCAGCCTGGTGAGGGCCCTGAGCAGGGGCTACCCCACCAGCCCATCCCTCTTCCCTGATGTTCTTCCCACACTGTGCACAGTGATCTACTCCAAAATCTAATTCAGCTCAGTATGATTCCCTGGAAGTCAATGAACCAGACAAGCAGTAAAACACTGGAACAGGCTGCCCAGAGAGGTATGGATGCCCTGTAAATATTCCTGTAAATATTCAAGGATAGGCTGGACAGGGCTCTGAACGACCTCTTCTAGTGGAAGATGTCCCTGGTCAAAACACGTAGGATACCAGATGACTTTTAAAGGTCCATTCCGACCCAAACCACTCTATGATTCTCTGGAAATTTCCTCTGTGTGAATTTTCTAGATCTAGATACATTTTACAGCTCAGTTTTAAAACTGAGTATTTTCTCTACTTCTTGGAATAGCAAAAGAACATCTTGCATGTTTCATCTGTCTTCCAGCATGCAGTATATATAATATTTGGTCACGTCACATTTAGAGCAAAGCTCCTTTCTGTTCTTGCACTCTGCCAAGTGCCTCCCAAGGGCAATGCACAAGGCAAGAAAGAAGGAGCTCTGCCAAACTCACAACAAAAATGGAAGATCAATCCTCATCATGTCATATCTGCAATGCTGTCAAGCACAAAAGGCTTTTATATGATTCAAATTGTGTATGAAAAATTGTCCTTGCTCCATTTCTTTCATATTCTAATGTACCACTGGATGGTGACTTCCCTGGCACTGGAACCTGATTTAAAGATTTTCACATAAGTGCTTTCATATAAGCGTGTAATCATTTATGGCCTGATGCTACGAATACATCAAAGAAAATGCATTGCTCTGACCACATCAGGAGACTTAAAAAGCATTGCCCCCATAAGCTGTGCTACTCATGGTCCAAGTTGCCAACCCTTTGATTTTTTGAAGAGAACACATCACCCCTGAGAAAGGCAGTGTCTGTCTGAAAGCCTGCAGGAACTCAGTACAGTCTCTTCCCCTGCAGTACTCCCACAGAGTCCATGAGGATGCCTTTCACAAGGGGAGACACTGCTTATCATTTGTGTAGTTCTTTAAATACTTTTATTCTCAAATAATATGCTCTGTCCTACAGCACAGTTCAAGGTGCCTTGTTCCAGTCTGTTTGTCTTTTCTATGTTTTTGCTTATATTGCCTGCAGTGTTTACATTGCCTACCATGTGATGGGCTGATTTTGTAGATTTTCTCTAACTTGGAGGAATTTTAATATGATAACTTGAAAAGATCAGTTAATGTCTTGTGGTTTTAGAAGGTTTTTCCTGTTTAGCATTGTTAATTACAAGCTTCGCAAAATCCAAGAACTTGAAGTTTGAAATGAGTCAGTTTTGACTGAGCGCTGTGAGGTAACTACTTAAAAGGAAGAGAGGAAAAAGATACACTGTGCAAACAGAAGCATTTGTTGGGAGCAGGAACTTAATTTCAAATTCACAAAATAAGTTCCCTAACCACTACACTGTGGAGGCAAACACAGTGTCTACAACACACATCTTTTATCTTCCATCTTTCATTGTGACTCAGAAATGCTCGGATAAAAGCAGAAGCAAACTAGGAGATGAAATGGAGGAGGCGATCACACAGCACATGGGAGCTCACACTCCACTGGAGCTCACACAATGACTGAGGTTAAACCAACAAGGCTCATAGGCTTCTTTGCAAACATGTGTAAACCTGCACAAGATGCAAGGCACTGGAGAGTTAGATTCCTGACTTCTGAAACTAACTTAGCTTGTCAGAATAGAAAAAAAAAAAAAAAAACAAGATAAAAACACCAACACCCTTACCTGACAAGATTAAAAGAGTCATGAAAATGTTTTGGAGAAAGAATAAAGCAATTCATCATAAGAAACCTGAAGTAGTAGATCTTAGGGTGCTATAGGTCAGTCAAACACTGTATGTGAAGTGAGCAAGGTCTTCACTGTTTGAAACAAGTAAAGAAGAAACCTGTCTTTGTTCCTGATAAGGACATTCTGAATCTCACTGTAGTTGTTCTCCTTTTACACTGCTTTTCTGACCTGAGTACTCCACCGGCCTTGCTTTTAAAATTGAACAAAGTAAAACAATGACTGAAGAAACAAAAGCTTTATTTTATGTTGTATGATTTCAATTTTCTGATATGTTTAGAACATGCTCAGATGACTAAAGAGTTTGATAATTAGATTTTTGAAGATTTTTAACTAATGTAATTGAATAAAGGTTTTTTTCTCCTGAAAAGTCTTTATCAGCTGGAAATGAAGAAGATAGATCTGCTGGGATTCTCATCCATGTAAGATTTCTTACGACTTGCATATGAACAATAAGAGACAAAGGCAAGAAGACCAGCAACAGCATACTGTGGGAGATGGTGTATCTGCTTGTGCACTTTCTGCAGGCACAAGAGGATTTCATTTTGATACATGCTACAGGCTCTACTAAACTTGTCTGTTTTCTCAGCAGATTTAGGAATGCTCTGCATTTTTAAAAGAGCAGCCAAAAAATTTGGCTTTCTTAGCCTGAAGAAGTTCTTCAGATTTTTTCAGTACTGTAAGCTTCACCTTTTATTTTATTTTCTTTTTTTCACACAATCACTTTTAATTGGCAGCTCTTAGTTTAACCTTCCTTGAAAATCCCAGTATGAGTGACACTTGTACCCTTGGTGAACTATATGAAAAAATATAATTGAGGAAATTCCCAGGGCAAAGGCATAAAATGAAACTAAATAATATGCTAACAATTTAAGTTAAGTACCAGATTAAAATGTCTTGAAGCATTGATATTAATTACAAAGCATCTAATATCCTTTTTATGTTGGAAGCCCCAAAAATGAGTCACAGAAAATGGCATGATGATGCAAGTTATGAAGTGACAGAAGACGCTGAAAACCGTCAACGCTCTCCATTCAGTCAGACAAAATCCTCTGGGAATTTCATTCAGACGTTAAATGAAAATATTTATGATGGAGAAAGACTGTCAAGAGTTGGCTCTATGTTTGAGAGGATGAATAGGAAACTAACAGAACTAGAAATGAAGACTCCAGAATCCAAGTTAAAGTCAGCATGGGCATGTGTTTATATCCCTGATTTTTTTGAAGTTCAATTCAAATATTTATATTTAGAGATATATATATATAAAACAAAGGAAAATATGTTTTCATATTTTTGAGGTGTGATTAGTATAACTGAGGTAAGTCTATAAAAAAACTGCATGTAAAAACTATCTACTTGTAATTAAAGTTCTGAGGCCTCTATCTACATGTCAGCAAAACATTCAATCATAATTAATACCAAGGAAGATTCTCATTTTTCCTTTGCAAAACAATGACTCACTGTGAAAGAACATTTCGTTTGTCCAATTAATTACTGGTCATTCACACTGTCATGAAATCTTAAAGCTGGCACAAAGGGTTTAAAATTGAGTTTGGCTGGATGAGTTAACAATTACATGAGCCTTTAGAAGCAGTTAGAACAAGCAAGGCTGTTGAAAACAGGAAACCTGAACCTGGCAGCAGCATTGCCTGCTGTAATGCCAGAGCAGCAGGCTCAGAGACAGGGCGGGCTGTGGAGAGCGAGAATCAGACAAATATTATCACTGAGAGCATATGCAAGGAGGATGCTTTTTAAAATTCAATAAAAATAAACAGATGAAGACAGTATCTGCTGGAAGGCAGGATGATGACATGGAAGAGAGGAAGAAGAAAGATGACACCATCTGGCACATAGTCTGTTTGTGCAGAATATTAATAGGAGTCTCTGGTTTCTCTGCCATTATGCTTCAATCCTTCCCTCCCTTGATGTAGACACAACCATCTTCTATTGAAACCTGATCAGAAACACAAAGGAAATGAGCCTTCCTATATTCCTAGCACAGAAGAAGATTCTGCATTAAGGTCCTACTGCCACCTGCTTATCTGAACATGCAAAGCAAGTCCTCCATGAGAAGCCAGGCTCTAAACATTTTTCAGATAATAAGATACTGAGGAATAAGAACGACTCAAAGTGAGAACAAATGAAAAATTGAGCAGACTCAAGTCATCAGGATACTCCCCACAAGTCTATAATCCCTAAAATTGAAGAATGCTGCTCCAGGTTACAGGCAATAATGTATATCACTTGCTACAGTACAAAGAATTTGATTTCAATACAGAAACAAAACCAGAAATACAAATGTTTCTAAACAAAAGAACTTGCACAGTGGTTACTTTTGCCACTCGGAACATATTCAGCCAATTGACTCCCTCTGAGTACTCTGCTCTAAGTATCTCAGTCTAGTCTGCCTCCTTCCCCCACTACACCTGAAGAACTTTAAAGGGAGGCATACAACATAAAAATACAGTAATTTCTTCTTTCTGGATGAAAATACTAAAAGTCAGATACCACTAAAACAGATCCAAGCCACTGCCAATGTATGAAAAAACTCGTTCAACAGTGGCTCCTCTAGAGCAGGAAGCCTCATGCTTCTGCAATGATTATAGAGACTGTAAGAAACAGCTACCAGGTAAAACTGGACACAAAAAAAAAAACCAAACAAACAAAAAAAAACCAACCAAATTGATGAAAGTGTTTTAAGCTGGAAAATAAAACTGGTCTAAATGTTTCCTAACATGATATTGGAGGCCAGAGGCCTCAAAGTAAGTTTCTTTAAGCAACTAATAGAAGGGAAAACCTTTCTTACTCTATCTCATGGACAAAATCTGTAGCTCAACACTTGCCAAACAGTAATTAACAGAGGAAACCAGAGCAAAAAAGCTACACAATCTTATTTGCTGACTTTTCCAGTCAACTAACAAATCATGTTAGTTATCTAAATGGTCAATAAAATCTGATATGGATCTTTGATTATAGTCTTTTATATAATATACATACTTTCCATTTTTGCCATTAGCTGGGTTGTGAATGGTATTCATGGAGGAAGATTAAAAAAAAGACTGAAAGAAGAGGAATCAGACAAAGCATTCCTCTGGCATTTGCTGTAGGAGAAACAGTTGCTGCTTTCTGGTGCTTCAAGTTCCATACAAGGAAGATGCTTTTTGACCTTAATTATTCAGATACCCTGACCTTATTGTATCTTCCCAGTAAAGCCACAGCTACATTTCTGCACACAGATGACCAAGATTAGGGTAGGTCTTCAGAGAGTTGAACTTGCTAGATAAGTTTTAAAAAAGTGGATTTCTAAAAGCCATCCTGCAGGCTCAGCTATTGCCCTCTGTGACATGTGCAGTAGGCTTTCTCTCACCAGGCACCTGAAATACAGGCATGTCTTAGCCTCTGACATAAGCTCCCTTCTCCAGTCAAAAGATGAAAATAGTCACAGTTCACCCTCTCCCTCCTAAAAGAGAGACCCTGGAAATTCTGCTCCTTCCATTAGCTAGAGACAGAGTCCAGACAACAGAATAATGACTCAGATTGGGGGGAATGGACACCACCATAAAGTCCCCAAACTAGAGTGCTTCAAAAGCTCTGCTCTGCTATGCAGGTGCTCACCCAGGAGCTGAGCTCTGCCAGAAGCCATGTCCCAGCTGCAGTGACAGCCACGTAACTGCCTGGGAGCATTTACAATACCTGATCTTTGGTATGGTTGAGTTCTGTGCCAGTCCTTACTAGCATTAATATTAATGACAGACAACACAAATTTCTTAGGTAAGAGTGATTTGATATTTACTGGGGCTATCCTACTTACTGTTATGACGTGGTTGAGGGTCCGGAAGGGGCTGCCCTTGGGGGAAGCTTCAGCAGGACCAGCACCAAGGGCAGCAGGTTCTGAAACAAAGGTTGCCTTTAAAAGAAAACACCAGAAACAGGTTTTTATCCTGAATGCTGTTTAAGAAGAGGAGTTCCCTCCCTCTCAAGTTTGTATACTAACACCTGGCCCTATTGTTACATGTGGTTGTATAGCAAAAGCAAATAAAATTGCAATTCTTGCTGTTTCCCATTTTTGGTGAATTTTATATTTGAACTGTTGAAATTATCAGTTCAAGAATAAGAAGTTGTAACATATAGTGTCAAGAGAAAAATGCTTGTTATTTGAACACAGAGTGGTCAAAACAGTAGTATTTCTATAGCACATCTCATTAATTCTTTCTCATCTCACACACACATGCACAAAAAGCAGAGAGTTGTTTTCCATATTCCTTAAACAGATGAATGATTCTGCCATCTTGTGGGAGATAGAGAAATCCTAACTATTTGTACAATAACAGCAGCATAGAACAGGATAGAACAGAAATTTCTTCTTTTTCACTTGTTTCACTATTGATTAAGTGAAAAGGCATTAACACCTAGTATATTCCAAATAGTCCCCAAAATAAATAATTAATTATAGCCTGATGGACGAACCTGAGCAATGGGGTTGGTTTTTAAGACACTTGACCAGAAACTCTGCTCAGAAGGTAAAGGTACAGCAACTAAAAATCCTGGGTTCTTTTCCCCAATGAACTGATAATGTGAAATATGTAGAGAAATATTTATATTCTCTCCCATTTGTTAACAATACCTTTCATAAAAGAAAAATGTAAAATTAAACAAATTTTTATCTACAATTATGGTTTAAGAATTGTCAAACTAACACAATATTTACATATTATGGAACATTACCCTCTATTAATAATTCCATAGCAGTTTTACAAAATTAGTAGATTAATTTATCATTAAAGTCTTTGGCTGATACCGGTTGTATCATTATTCCTGACAATTTAACAGACATACACTATTGCTTGTTCTCTCCCACCTTAATTCAACATGGACTATGCTGGAGTAAAAACTATTAATCTAACCAAGTATAAATGACAGTTTAAGAGAACAAGAGCTGAAAGAAATATGGACCAGTTTCACCTCAAAGTAATTTTGTAGAGGTTCTCCTCCTACTCCAACATTCTCATCAGGCAGAGACCAAACAGTACATCAGAAGTATGTAACACAAAACTGTATGTGACCATTTTTCCCACATTATTCTTGGGAAATTCTGAAGCTCAAGAATGTGGCCTCTGCTAGGAGAGATGACATTTGAGGTGGAGCAGCCTGAGAGACACATTTATCCCTTGGCACTGCAAGCCTCCATCAGGGGAGTTATTTGGAGCTGTTCTCTTCCCACCAAAAATTACCTTGGGGAAACAAGCTCATCTAGTTTATATTTCTTTGTTGCAATTGCAATGAACTCATCTAGTAAATCTAATATCATGTCACAAGAAAGCTTCTTGGATCAAGCACAACTGCACTTATGCTTACATAACTGCTTACTAAGACCATTATTTTCCTTTGTAAATCATTCATTTAAGAGAATAATATTTAGTTAAGCACTTTGAACATAAAGATCTGACAAGCAGAACATAGTAAGAAGGAATACAACAATTTAATGTTATTATCATTTCTTCATAATGGCAAGTATCTAAAAAGCTAAGGCAAGCCTAGATCTGGATTTCAAATTCCCCAACTCTAAGTGATTTGATTTAAAGGAAACAACATGAGAACACACCCCACATGTGACAAACAACCCATCTACCTCGGCCACTCTGTCTCCTGCTTGTACCCCAGCCAAGTCTGGTGGACCATCTTTTGGCAGCCGTGCAATCAGGATCCCCTGGTAACACAAAACATGGGTTTCAGATGTGACAGTTTCTCTCTCTCATTGTTCTTAGATGTAAAAAGAAAATGGGAAGTAATTAATTTTCAAGACTTATTGTTCTGTTGCCTCCATAAAATTAAAATCTAAATGGCTTAGCACATTAGCAAGACAAAAAAAAAAATAAAGCCTCCATGGCTGACACATACAACAATGAACAAAAGTCAGTAATTGTTTACACTGTGCCTTGGGGAACAGATTGGAAAACAAAGATTTATATAAAAGATAAATCAGTGAGAAGATGTGTGAAATATTTCTCTCAAGTTAGCTCCTGGGAATGAGCAAATGAGATGGGAGAGGCGTGTGGATTGCCAAAGAGCGACCCCAAATTGAGGCAGAAAATGAGAATTAGACAACAGTGTTTCAGTCATCAGGTTGCCTTTGCAAAATCATTGGTTTACACTTGGGTATCTCTCCCAAATCATCCCTTCTGGAGCTTCCCATCAAAATCTAATGCCAGATCCTACTCTGAGAAATAAGCTACCCATCCTTACCCTTGTTAGCTTTACAAAGATGGAAATGTTACATGAAGGACAATCTCAGAAACCAAACAACAGAATACAATAACTCAAGGAACTACTCATCAGTCTGTTCCTAAAGATCACTAGATAAATTTTGAACAATGAAATGCACCTCATCACTTTCTTTACACGAAGATGAGCCCTTTCCACCAGCAATGCTAATACCAAGACTCCCCATTTGACTGCACACAGTAATGGTTACCTGGAAAACAATTATAATGGATAAGTGACTTGATTAATCAAAAATATTGCCTATTAATTATGTGAGCATTGAAAATCTACTTCCTACTCTGAACTCTAGCAGACATGCCCCTGGAGAGCCCAGCCCAGAGAAAAATGGTGCTGCACTTCAACACTGGCACATGCAAGACTTGTCACCACTGCTTTGAAACCATGGACTGAACAAAGACTCAGCTCAGCGCCCACCTACACACACCTTTGACTTGGCCTCATAACACCAAAGCTGAACAAAGTGAGATGCATGGCTACAAGGAAAGTGGGCTTTGTTGGAGTTCTTTGATGGGAAATTCTTTTTCCATTTAAGCCATGGGGAGCAGTGACAACCCTCAGCTTACTCTATGGTAAGCCTCATGACATCTGCCATGCAATGTGCCCCCTTCTTTGCAACTTTTATCAACTGCCTCACCCAAGAGGAGTTCCCCCCAGCCACAGGGCCTGCCCCACAGGCATGCAGAGCCCCCAGCAGCAATGCCAGCCCATGCTGCAGTTCCAGACCTTCAGCGGGGGCTGCGGCACATCCAGCACGCGCAGCTCCTCCGCCACGCGGCCGCTCTCGCTGGGGAAGCTGCCTGCTGCTGGCACAGGGGGCTGCCCCTTGGTGTTAGACCCTGGCAGAGTCTTCCCTTTCACTGCCAGCTTGTGCTTTTCCTGAAGCGTCGTTCTGGTGGTTCTTTGATCTCGCGTGCCATCGTTGCTATCGAAAAGGCTGCCGGAAAACTTGGAAATAGGTTCCTGAGGGTTAGAGATAAAAAAGGTAAACATAGCAACAGCAAGGAGAATCTGAAACACAGACCTTACCCGTGCTAATATGAATTCGTTCTTCACTCTCACATTGCTGTATAATAGAGTATTTCATTGAAGACAAAACTGAACATTACAGCAAACATATTAAGATTTCTTCTACCATTATTTCTTTAGGCATGTTTTGCCCTCAACATTTGGGTTGAAACTGTGGGAAAAGGGAGAGAACTGGGATTTCTATAGCCTTTCACTAGATTCTCTGGCACATACAAGCACATGTAACACACACATATCCATATCTGCATAAATCCTGCAATGCCCTGTGAAAATGGCAGAGCATAAGAACAAGACTATTTGGGGCAGCCTCTGGAAGCTCTGTAGCACTGAATCCAGTGTTCTGGGGGAAGGAACAACACACACAAAGCAAAGGAAAGATATTTCCATACAGTAAATAAAACATTTCTTATAGTTCCTCAAAACTCACATACCATTTTTGGGAGGTGTGAGGTACAAGGCAAGCCCCTACCTTGCATATATCTATGTAAGACTTTGTTTCATTGGATCAACTTTAGTTGCAAATGGCAGTGAGTGGAGACCTGCAAACTGCAGTGATTTAGGAGTCCTCTGGAAATGGAACCTTAAAGGTGAGGCACACCTACTCTGAAGCCTGGCTCTAGGGTGAATCTACTCTGAGATGCAGTGAGGAGCTCATGATGTCACCCTGTGCCGAGCTAAACCACAAGAGCTTGAAGAGGGAAATACACCATTAAAATACATCCACCAAACAATTAAAGCTTCAGACAAGTTTGACTGCAAAATGTAGTGATGTTTTTCATCACTATCAGTTATTCCTGGCAAAGGGTTAAATTAAATTCAGACATGATGCCCAAATTCTGTTCACATTTTAGGAATGCTTTACTTATATTTAGCTGATTTTTTTCTTTTAATTTGATTAAGGTTAAGGTCAAATCAGATCTTCATATTGCCCAAATCCTTCTGCCTTTTGTTGGAAGTAAAATGATACAGCAATCACACATCAACACCTCTGAAAATAAACCCCATAAGTGTTTTTCTAAGCTTGAAAGTTTAATACCAAAATAAAAAGCAGTGACATTACCTTGAACAGCTGTGCAGAACCCCACTGGACACTTTATTTTTCAATCTATATTGGCATTTTCTCACAATCTCTTTTTGAGATGGAAAGAAGCATTGCCAACCCCAGGGAAAGCATACCAGGCATGATTGCTTCCCATTTTCACTTAAAAGGGAATTTACTTAGCTTTTACTCACATAACACATTCACTACCTTTCCTCTCTTGAGAGAGATTTCTCTTTACAGAGCCAGGCTAACTGACTCAGACACGTCTGCAGTGCTGTGGGTGCCAGGGAGGAAGGCCATGAGCAGGAGCCAGGACTGTGGGCTGGAGGAGGGGGCACACCAGCAACACTCACAGGAGCTGGGAAGGAAGCAGAGCTCCTGCAAGAGGAGCAGGAGCCTCAATCCCTGCCTCATCTCCCAGTAAACATCAGGAAGATTGGTGAGCAATGCCCTGAGAAGGAAAGGCTGCAAGAGTGCCATCACCACCTCCTTTTCCCAGGCTAGAACCAAGAGGACAAACACCTGGCAGGCACAGGCTGGAGAAACTACAGCAGGCAAGGGCTCACAGACATCCTGGAAGAGCACCACCCAAAATCAACATGCAGTGGAGGAGCACTGCAGCCTCACTTTTCTACCATCCAGGCCTAGGGAGATGCTGAGCCCCAAGTGCTGCCAACAACCTACTTATCTGAAAGGGATGGAGGGAGCTTGGTAACTGGGGATGTAAATAGGAGTAAAGTAAAAAACATGTCAGCATTACTCAGGTTACTCCTCTTAACCTGCAGGTTGAACTGTACTCCTGAGGTTGGATGGATTAATTGCAAGTGAAGGAATAAAACATTGAACAAAGCTTTGTACCCTCTGCACAAGCAAGGACATGAGAGTAGAAGCAGTGCAGGTCCCACAAACCCAAAGTGCTCTACTGCACAGCAGTGTGAGCAGCTACATAGATACAGCCTCTTCATAGATACACGTTGTCTGTCCTCATTTCAAGACTACTTACATCATCAGGATCCTCAAGTTCCTCTGCTTCTTGCTCGGGACTGATCCTTCCTTCTCTCCATTTTCCATTAGCAGAGCTGAATTTGTACAGGTTACCACCACGAAAACCTTCCTTTCCTTTCAGCGAGGCCCAGCGAGAGCCCTGGGAGCTCCAGGTATGGCCACTGTACAGTTTAGGAGACTTGGGAAGCCACTTAACAGAGTCCTGAGGGAAAGAGGACATTAAAAAAAAGGCAATGAACAGATTTTAAGAAAGCAATTGAGGTATGTAAGTGCAGAAACTGCCTGGCAAGTTCTGCGAGGTATTTTAGATTCTTGCAAATAGCGTTTCCCTTTTTTACCTTTAGAAGTACCTTCAGTCCCAGAGACACTTTGCCAGTTAATGGGCATTACTGGTGATAAAATGAGCAAAGGCTGCTGAAAATAGTGAAAGCCTTTAAGGACTTAAAAGAGCATGGGACCAAGCCTACCTTCAACATTGTAAAGAAGAATTAATGATCAACAACAATCTTCAATAAAGTGAACTATTAAGAAAACAAACAAGAGTACTTAGACCTTTAGTGACATACACATCTCATGACCTGAGTTAAAAAAAACTATTAAGCCACTCCCCTCTTCCTTATTCAATAAATAAAATGTTTAATTTGTTGAATGGTACCAATAGAAAGAGCAACATTTAACTGATCTTTTAAGGATTGCCAATTTATAAAGTGATTATATTTCAGTTATCCCAAAATGTCCCTTACTTATTTGCATCCAAAATACTCCACCTCTCTCTCTCAGAAGTTTATACATGACAAGTTGTGTCAAGGTTGCATATGTACCTAAATTTCACTGAATTTTAGAAGTAATATTTCAAAGTAACCTTTATCTTTTTTTGAAGCTTTCTTTAAATCTCACTTCTGCATTTTCTTACAGTGATACAAATCCAATGGCAAAAAGCAGCCTGATGCCAAAAAAATAAGATACATCAATGGAGCAAACAAACTAACAAAAACAATTTTCAACAAGTTTGTGGTAGCGCATTCAGAAGCACATGGTGACTGTCACATGTTTTAACAGGTATTTGATTCAGATTTAACAGTCTTTAAATTTCTATTTTCCTTTTTAAATGTAAAATAGTTATGTTCACACATACACAAAGATATGCTGCTGCTGCTACCAGCAACCCAGGTGTCATCATCTCTATTAGATCTAAGGTGGATAAAGACAAGGAAATAGGACAAGACTGTCCATGCTGGACACATTGATTCATCTTCAGTAGCCAAACAAGGTCTTCCACTTGGGATTCTTCATTTGCTTTCAGTTTTAGGATGGCTGAAAAACTAGGAAATGGAAATGGAGAATATCCCAGTGTCTCATTGGAAAACACTGTAGACTTTTCTGTGAGTCTTGAAAAGATGATAACCCCATTACAGGATTATTTGTATCATACAAGGAAGGTGTGATTGGCCTCTTTCTGTAGGAAATTTGCTCTTAAACATTTTGAACTGCACTGACACTCAGTGATATTGCTGTTTGCTGATGAATAGCCCACATTCCTGCTTATTCTAAACCACATTGCTCAGGACACTGGAGCTGATTGTCAATTTAGTTGATCAATGGGAAAGCAGCACAATCACAACACAGCAGTGGCTCCCTTTCCTCCTGACCATTCAAAATGCAAGCCAAGATATCTCCTGATATTTCTTCACACTCATCTTGGATAAGGAAATATAAGTTACCCTTAAACAGAAACTTTGCTTTCTATGAATATTAACTGGAGGGATAGCAATTCTACTCACATAAACAGTATACTACATGAAATTGTTTGCTATTGGCTTGGACTGTTGTATTTCAGAACAGCAAATGTGTCTTTCAATGTTCAGGGTATATCAAGACACAGCTTAAATCCTTGTCAACTTTTAAGCTCATTAGGAAGTCATAAAGCAATTTCATTCTAAAAATAAACATGGGTACAGTGAAGCATTTAACTTCTTCCAAGAAAAATCTCATCCTTGTTTGACCCTGATCCCTAATCCTAAACAACAGCTTCTCAAACTTGGCCTACCAAATTCTGTAAAGGCAGTAAAAGGCTATTCTCTCAAAGAAACAGACAGAGATTTCAAATTAAGCTTATGCTGACATTCCCTTCATCATTTTAGGCATACACTCAGCTGCAGAGGCAGCCTCCCGTATGCAAAGGAGCACAGTGATGAACATCAGTAGATTCCACATCCCTGTGCCCCCTGCAGTTCAGCTGGGAAGACAGAGCTACAGGGCACTCCTGCTCCCTGTGCACCCTCCCCTAGGGCAGGATGCTTTTCCTCAAGCTGACACACAGCTGTAAGGAAAATTCAGTGGTTGTTTAACACCTGTAACTCAAGAAATTTTAGTCTTTAATATTCTTGATCTACAGTACTACAAAGTAAAATAGAAACAACAGAAGAAATTTGGCAAGGAATTTTCACCAGGTCTACACAGTATTGTGGATAGCATTATCTTTATGAAAGCAGTTTCCTGATTTGGTTGTATCAATAGCAAAAGATGGGACTGAACAACTAGAAATGCCTTTCAGTCTACATTTGCATGTACCTGCTATATGCAAAACATCACATTAATTGTACTTCCAGGGAGTAAAATGGAGAAACCAAGCCAATGAATGCTACTGCCATGAGTGCAGGCTAATATTACTTTGCAAACAAATCTTAATCCCCAATTGTTTTTTACAGCTTGATCCTTTTTGATGAAAGAAAAGGGAGAGGGGTAGAAATAAGACAATGAATTCAACCTCAGTTCAATTTTTTTACTGGATTTTGTTTTCCCTGCCAAAAATAAAACCAATTCCTTATTCTGATATATTAATGAAAATTGCTTTAGATAGGGCAACATGCTTCCATCACCCCTCAAGGTTGTCCAGGTAACAAATAGTAGAATTGTACTCCAAAAATAAAGCTCTCTTAAAATACTTCCAGTAATTTATTAGCTCATTCTCATTTTATTAAATACTGTAAGACCATGCTTTGAGACAGGAGGCTACAGTCAAATATCCTAATATGAAGAAGGAAAAATCAGTTCTCCTTGCAGAATGTTATAAGTTGTCTTCTTACTACACAGGCAGAGTTTGGAAGTTCTTTCTTGTGTTTCATATGAGAAGAAGGTAAGACCCAAAAAGATTAAAAATGTGATTGGCTTCAGTCACTAGCAGCAAACATGAAGTGGGATGCACATAGATTTACATTTTCTTAAAAGTAACTGGAATGAAACAAAGAAGGCAAATTCTGTATTTAGGACTTTAAGCTTCAAGGCTATGTGGGTGGTGTAACACTGCTGTTTTGTAAAAGCAGAAGTGTTTGGAGGGAGAAAATATTTATCAGCCTAGAGTTTTTTGTTCCAGGGAAACAATTTTTCTTCTCCCTTCACTGTTAATGAGCCTAACTGATTGGTAACAGATCATTTTTCATCAGTATTTCACCAGCAAGTCAAGTGACATTTTTACCTCCTTTCAACATGTTTTTCATCTTTTCAAAGGCAGTTTCTCCATAACATAACTACTGCTCTGTATCATACCCCTGTAGTTAAGAGGACAAATTGTTCTCATAAAGCACAAGGTGTCTATTCTGATAAGATCTCACTAACAAATGCCCTAGAGAATTAATTTCCTCCAGGAAACAAAGGTGTGCAAATGCTATGTATTACCCTGAAACATTCTGGTGAATGAAAGAGAATCCATAACAGCCTAACAATAAAAGCCAAGATATGAAAGCCACCCATGTGTCTGAAGCACCACACTGAAATCACAGTGACAGTGACACATTCTGCTTACAGCCACAGTTGGGTCTCTACTGGCAAGTAGAATCCAGTTACCTACAACATTTCAATGGTCATACACCTGCTGCTACAATTCAACTCAAAACCCCAAACATGCATTCTCACCTATTTTTCTATTTTCAAAGATGATTTGTTTAAATAGCACAATTATGGGAGAAAATGGTTTTAAAGATGCTTTTCCTAGAACATAAACACTTTTCTTCTTCAAAATACAACTGTACATAACACATTCTACAAATCAAAAACTATTTCAGACTCATTCCCTTTTTAAAGTACAAAAGACTGTTTCTAAGCAAGCTTTGTGAAATTCATGTGAAATAAAAGCTGAACAAAATGCTGCCAAAACAAAGGCATCCTTGAATATGCTTCCACTTCAGGAGAGGCACTGTAAAAGCTGCCTGAACTGATTATGGAAGCAAGCCTTAATACACTTTGCTAGCACTAAATACATGATTTAATTTCAAACTCAGATACACAAGTATTAACTATCCAGATAATTTTTTTTTAATTTCCTGAAAACACAACTTTAAAAAATTGCCATAGGTTATCCTAAAAACATTCACTACACAAATGCTCTTCAGACTTGAAGTATTCTCCCCTTCTGAATGAAGAAAAGTCATCAGTAATATTTTCAAAGAAACCATTCTGTTAGTTAGTTTGGATTTTGTTTTGGTTTTAAGTCGCTTAGTGGAAATCCAAGATGCCATCAACAAACTATAAAGAAATTCACTCATGTTTAGAATCATGTAGCCATGATTATAATGTTTAATGTTCCAGAAATATGGGATAATCCTATCTCCTAAGAGCAACTTCAGAATTATTTAAAGCAGCCCATTTATTTTAGAATTGATTAAAACTGGCAAGTTACTGAGAGTGATCATAGAATCAGACTGTTTCCATCACAAGCACATTCCCACAACTTGCCTGAGTTTGCTACAGGAGCAAAAGAACAGAGGACTTTGAAGCATTTAATTAGTTTTGTGTCCAACTAAAACTTTCTCTGCATTATACTGGGGATGCTTACAAACTGAAATCCAAGCTGCTGATGCTTCAGTGGTATTTCCAAGCTCCATGCGCATCTGTGGATCTCGAGGAAAGTTAATGCAGTCAGCACAGGTCTTCTGCAGTGAGCATTGCTAACACTGTGTTTGGCTACACATCAGATTTTAGCCAAGACAACATTCCCCAGAAACAGATGAGTAAATCAGAGAAACAGTGTCAAAGGTTCTGTACATCAGGTGCCCATTTCCTGGTTTTAATGTCGAGGAAGGTTTGCTAAAACCCTTCCCTGAACCATCACCATCCTCTCCATGCACAATAGTGATGCTGTATTTTCAGGAGAGGTCTTCTCCTGGAAAAAGATAAGCTACTTGTTAAGATCTCAGAGTTAATGGACTAATGACAGCAGTGTTTAGAGGCAAACACTCTGAACAGGTTACAGATTCAAAACCAGACTGCCAGGAACCCTTGCACCTGAAGGTAGCAGAGTCCAGCTATGCTCAGTGAGCTCCTTCCTCCAAGCCCTCTGCTCTGGCAGAACCCATGACTGACCAGCCCACTCAAGAACTGCACAAGAGGGAACAAAACAAAGTGTCTCCAACACCAGAAGAGGAGACAGGATGGCTCCTGCAAAGCAACTCATAGAATTGTCCTCAAATCATGTATGTGCTACCCACTTAGAAAAAAAAACCAAAACACATTCTTCATTCAGTTGGTGGAATAATGATTATAGTCCTGACTTTGCAATAAAAGAAAGAGGCACTGTCCCTCTGAAAATTTCACAGCTGCTTCAGGAAAAAGGGAACACTCAAAACAATTACTGATAGTCAGGACCAGCTTTTGTCATACTCCCTGACAGTAACCCAAGCACAGAAATAGATTTGTGTGCCTGTCAGAAACTGAAGATGGGAAACACTCTTATCAAGTCAATTGAAAAAATAAGTAATTTTATCTTCTGGAGTCAAGGCAAAGAATGGTGGTGAATTCTCCATTAACAAAATGTCTAGACATTTCTGATAAATAGTGTGCTTCTGTCTCAGTGGGAGGCAGACATTTACAGCAAACCTGGATAGTATCCATCGATATACTAAAAAATGCACTTTTAATAAAATTAAATTCCTGGTGTCACTACTCTCTCTTAAAATCCGAAATTATGAGCTCCAAGTAGTGAAACCTGTTCAGTAGATAATCAGCAAAAAGCTGCTCAGCCATCATAGCAAAGCATCAGTGCTAGAGTAGAAGCAGGCTGAGCAGGGCACAACCAAGTCACTTTCTGGAAAGAATGGCATTATGCAAGTTTCCAGTACACACTTTCCTACAATACACTGATTATCAAAAATATGGAACTTAAGCCAGAAAAATAATCTCAACACATAAATTGCATGGAAGTTGTGGGAAAAGCCTGGAGCAACACAGAGGGGATGGAAAAATCCATTGCTACACTAACTACAGTAGCATAAGAGTGCCTTTTTTCTTATTATTCTTTTAGGACTAGGAATTGTGACTTTGAATAAAGCGAACTTGTATGCAGCAACTGGCAGGTTAATATTAAATCCACTCCACACTATGGTCAGTTGATTTTCCCTGGTTACCTGTTCATAGCTAATAAAATAACATGCAAATTTAGTAGCCTTTTTGCATTAAACCCATCTATCAAAAAAGAAAGTAAAGTAAGAAAAGTTGATAAAGGTCATAATCATATTCGTACTCGGGCTCCTCACAGCATCAGAAAGAGAAAAAAACCCCAAAAACCAGGAAGAGAGGGCTCATGCTTTCCAGGGCAGACATTGCTTCATGAGAACATGTGTCATCAACTTTTCTGACTACAAAACAGGGTAAAAACTGCCTGGAATGTTATCAATGCTGTTGGGAGGAGAAGGGTACTTCAACCACTCTATTAAATGGCACACACATGGATCTCTCAAGAGATGAGAGGGACTTTGGAGGTCTAGGCTGATGGAGGTTTGATCAAATAGAATGACATGCAAGTCACTCTGAACCAGCAGTAGGAGGAGAGGGTAGCCACTTGTCTCTGCATAGCAAGAATTCAAGCATCTTGTCAGCCCTGAAAAACAACTTCATCTGCTCTTATTCCATACCACCAGCAGCTGCTGCCATATCTCATGATGCATCCTGGAAATTAAATTACCCTCACTGCCAGACTCAAACACTACACTACCTTGCATCCTCTGCTGAACTACCTGCAGCAGAGCAGCATCTCAAATTGCCTCACCAAAAAGCATAAACGAAAGACATTAATGAGATACAGTGCTACATGGCATTACTGTAGAAGCCTGAAAAATACACCCCCCCCTTTATCTCTCCCCAGACACTGACTAGAAAAACAGAACAAAAATCCAGATTTCCACTACACAGGTTAACAAAGTGGAGCAAGAAGGCAGCGAAAAGCAAGGAACGCCAACACTCCTCTGGGGATAGTAGCTGGTTGGTCTGATGATGGACTTCAGCTCCTCTAACCTCTCATTAAGCAGTTGTTTGATTCTAGTCTGAGCTCAATTAATTTTCTTTTACAATTGAGTGCAGGCAAACATCTTCAACATGCAATTCATACCACCCATCTTTGACTGAAAAGACCACAAGGAAATGATACCAGCCATCTTTGGGTGCAGGAATGTGAAACTGTCCCAAATGAAGGCACCAGCCTGGATCACCCATTTATCTGTAGCCAAAGAAACCACAACAAATATTCCTTCCACTATTAC